>BMAW01067696.1:344268-404759 GCA_019974015.1 Nephila pilipes | reverse complement strand
GTTTTGATAAACTCAACCAATCGGTTGAATTAGTGTGATGCGGACAGTTCAGAAAAGAATCCGTGCTGCTCGTGCATGAACACATAAATATTTCACAAATGATTATTGAGCCCGTTTGAAATAATTCTCTGGTTTGTTTCGCTTGACCTGATTCTCGATACCCACTCCACTGTATGCTTTGGGAAGTGTGAATGGTTGTGAATTTTTTAAATCATTTCTCAGTTAATATTTTCTTAGCTGGAGGAATAGTGATTAGCGGCTGCGATTTGTATAATTGCGGGATTGTGACCATTATTCATTTCAACTACCGAAAAGATTCGAATGAACCAACGAAAATTAGCCGCTTAGGTGTTAGAGGGGGCTGCGGTAGCCTAGTGGTCAAGGTCGTGGACTAGCGGCCGGCGGTTTTCGTTCAGTCGCTGGTTCGATCCTTGGCCGCCAAAGACCCGCCGTGTAGCCGGGGCTGATACACGTTAAATCTGTTCGGGGCCCAAAGTCCTTCCGTTGGCGTGGTGTGGATGTTAGGAGAGGGGGTGCCAGCTCAGGTGTCGTCCTCGTCACTTGACCGTGGTTCAAAATTACGAGGTCCGTCGCCAATAGCCCTCGTGTTGCTTCTAGTGCGACGTTAATACAAAACTAAAACTATTTGATAGAGGAGGTGGAGTTATGGCAGTAGTGGTATTTATGTGGGCGGGTCTATGATTTCTAAGCCATTTCGATTGGCAGAATTTCTTTCGGAATTATCTCTTAAAGTATTGTAAGTGCAGGCTCAGTTTAGATGCTTAGGTTCTCTAAATTTAGGGTCCATCTTTCGATAAGTAATTGATTGGGGGAGGGGGGAGATAAATAGCGCTTTGACGGACAGAGGGACACACACAGAGGTAATATCATTTCTGCCTGTAGGGGTGAATGAGACGATCGCAGCTTCTGCATCATTTAGTGTCGGTGTTGCAATTTTGTAGTACGAAAGAGAACGTTTTATTCTGATAGCAGTGCCCCCTTTTGGGTGAGTAATATGCCTTTGAATTGTAGATATGTCCTCTGTAAATGGTCTAATTCGGAATAGAGAATTTTATGTCTGTTCAGCATGTATTTCTTGTAATATGATTAAATTGGGAGAGTGTACTTATCTGTAAAGCCCTGTAACTCAATGTTGAGGAACTTAACTCTGTAAGCATTCCAGCTCACCAGTTTGAGGCCGAAGAGAGAATTAACCATTGATATTAATTAGTGGGTGGGGGACTACACCTTTATATAAATTTTCAACTTATCATGGACGTTATCGACTTCTTACCTTTGTTTCAGGGCTTCAAATAAATTATGGAATTTATGAAAAGATTTTCTAATTCATCTAGAGCTGTGAAAAAATTAAACTTTTTACTGCTAAGATCTTAGGGAAACCTATTTGGTTGAAATTGGTGTTTAGCTTCGGCTGATTTCTGATATTTTGGGGCGTTCTCTGTTGAAGGATCTTGTTACTTGGCATTGACTGCGCCCGCGCGTTGAAGCTATTGTTCGTCTTAAAGGTTAATCATTTGTTTGGAGAGGGTGCCTTTTGTAAATTTGTACGGATTTATATGTAAGACCTTTATTATCAATTACGTGCTGGGCTCTAGTTTAGGTGGCGTGATATAGGTCTATGCGACTCATTTTTTGTACATTTTGAAGATTTTCGTTCAAATTATGAACGGAGCAATTTGGTCCGTATTGAAGGTTTATTTAGAGTACCTAGCCCAGATGGGCCTATATCTCTATATCTGAGTTAAACCTGATAAAACTATTTCTATACCCTGGTTAAATGGATGCTGCACAATTTATAATTTAATGAAAGTAATAAAATAAAATTAAGTTAAACCAATTATGAAAAAAGTGAGGTAAGATTACATGAGCTTTGGTGAGTGATGTGGAGGTGGGTGGGGGATAATAGCGCTTGTCCAATCAGGGAGCAGATACTCAAGTACTGTGATTTTTACTAACATGGTTAGGAGAATTTGCCATTTCCTTCTAGTAGGGGAGAGGAAGCTTTCCTATAGGATGAGGGGATGGTGCGTTAATGGAATATAAATGTGCTAGTCTAGACTTGTCGGGGTTCTGTAATTTCGAAAATAATGATTGATTTCTTGAATTGAGGGTTTTGGGTGGTTGAATAGGGTATTATTAAATTTCAGTTATTTTATTATTATAATTTTGAAGCTTATTGTATTTTAAGGAGTTTCTGATGTCATCATTACGATAAAACCATATAGATTGGGCGATCATTCGTAGAATATTGTTTTGTAAAACTTCTAGTTTATTTTGGTGAAGTTGAGCGGCCTGATTCCAAATTGGACAAGCATAGGTAATGATGGGTCGCAGATACAGTGTATAGATAAGCAACTTATATTTAATAGGTAATGATGGGACGCAGATACAGTGTATAGATAAGCAACTTATATTTAATAGGTAATTTGGATTTCCGACAGATGAGTGGGATTAATTTATTCGCGGCAAGTCGGAATTTGTCTTGTAGATGTGTAACATGTTGTCTGAAAGTGAGTGTTTTATCAAGGATAATGCCAAGGTATTTGGCTTTTTGAGACCAGGGGATTGGTGTGTTGTGAATAAAAATTTGTGGTACTGGTGATCTTGATGTTTTTGCGAAAAAGACGGCCTCCGTTTTTGTTACATTTAGTGTAATTTTCCATTTGGAAAACCAGTCTTCTAGTATTGAGATATGTCTGTTGATATGATGAGTGATAACATTGTTGTTTCTATGTTTTGCAAGTATCGCTGTGTCATCTGCAAACATGCAGAGAATAGTGTTGTCGTGTTTTGGGATGTCGTTCATGAAAATTTGGAACAAGGCTGGCCCAAGATGCGAGCGCTGAGGGATTCCTGTGTTAATGGTTCTAGGATTTGAATAAGTATTATTAATTTTTACGACAAAGTTTCTATTATCTAGGTAGCAATAGATGAGGTTAATTAAATAAGGTGGGGTGTTAATTTTTATTAATTTAAAAATTAATCCTTCATGTCAGACTCGATCGAATGCTTTTTGTATGTCTAGGAAGACAGCCCCAGTCTTCTCTTTATTCTTGAATCCAACTTACTCGTTTTCCATCAACGAGTAAGTTGGTGCGTAGTGGAGAGGTGTGGCATAAAGCCGTGCTGCTCTGGTATGATGATATGATTTTCTTGTAAATGATTGGATAGTCTATTTCACACTATTTTTTCAGCTAATTTTCCCAGGATTGGTAGTAGTGATATGGGTCTGTAGTTTCCAGCATTAGTTGGGTCCTTGCCTGGTTTTAGAATGGGTACAATAGAGGCTGTTTTCCATAGTTTTGGAAAATGACCAAGTCTTAACATGTGATTAATGATATTAGTAATTTGAAAGATAGTTGGGGTAGGGAGATTTTTAAGCATTTTATTAGTTATTCCGTCATGACTGGGTGATTTGTTAATATTAATTTTGTGGATATAATTTATTACTTCAGAAGGGTGACAGTGTGGGTGGGACTCGTTTTCAGAATGTTTATTGTTAGATAGGAAGTTGTGAACGACATGTTTAATTGTCCTATCATGTGTTGGGGTGTTGGTTTTGTTTAGTTGGAATTGGTTTTTAATGAATCTGCTAAAAGTTCAGTTTTTTCCGAGTCTGCTAGAGCGATTTGTGGGGCCTTTGATGGCTGAGATAGTAGTGCTTCTTTTCCTTTGTTCTCTTGCTGCTCCCCAGATGGAGCCACGTTCGGTATTGAGTGAGGCTAGAGTATTTTCAAAATCATTTGAGGATTGTTCTTTTATTCTGGTTTTTAGTAATTTGTTGACTCTGTTAAAGTGCTTTTTGTGTTCTGGATTTCTTGTGAATTGCCAAGTTTTCCTGGTTTTGTTTCTATATTTAATTAATTCTCTGATGTCTTTGTTAATATGTTGTGTTTGTTGTTTAGAATATGGTTTATATGATGTAATGTAAGCTTTGAGTATGTTATCTGTTAGGTTGGCGACATGCATTTCTAGGTTCTCTCCATTTGGTTTCTACGTGTAGATTTCGAGGAGCGAGCACGTCTGAACTGCATGGAGCTAAATAAGCCCAACATGGCCGATGTCCTGGCCCCAAACCCGATGGAGATTGCACCTCCTGAGAGAAATACTCCAATGCCCAACGAAAATCAAGTCTGCGAGACAATACAACACGTAATTCATCAAATCAATCTGCTAAATCCAAGATTGAAGTACATTAACGAACTAATAGACGACGAGAAGAAAAATCCAATGAAAAGGGACCTTAGAGCAGCCATAGAACTCCAAGCTGAAAAAGGAACCATTGACTCAGAACTGGAAAAGCTAACAGGTGAGCTGAATACTGTCTCACATTGCCCAGTAAACAATTGCAAACTTCACAAAGAATTAAATTTAAATACAAATAGTTTAAAAAACTTAAGAAAACGCATGACTGAATCATGCAACATGAGCCAGGCAACTAAGCCTAATGAGCCAACACCCAGTACCAGCAGAGATCCTAAAGCTCAGAGAACAATAGATCAAGATGGGTTCCTAAAACCTACCAGAACAGCTAAAATTAATAAGCAATCAATTTCTCAAAATAATAATAACTTAAATACAAGCAATAGCTTTCACGCGCTCTCGGATTGCGATCCAGACGAAGCAGACATCGACCTATCCCCACCCCCTCCAAAAATCCAACCAATCATGTTGAAGATCACGCAAAACTATAATCTCATCATTCAAGCGATAAATAGAAACTATCCAAAGGCCACCTGTACACTTTCGGGCCAATACATCAAAATTAATCCAGAAAGCGAAGATGAGCACAGAGGCATAACCACACAATTGACTAACATGAAATCAGAATACTATGTCATCCAACCTCTTTCTGAGAGGCCTTTGAAGGTATGCATAAAAGGCTTACCATCGCACGCCGATCCAGAAGATGTAAAAGAAGACCTCGAATCTCAAGGGATAAAAGTACTAAAAGTAGCACAATTAAAACAATTTAAAACCAAGCTCCCACTCCCCATTTTCATGGTTGAAGTTAGACGAACCGAAGATGCAATAGACATCTACAAAATCCAAGCAGTCATGCACATGCTGGTAAAAATAGTTCCCTTTAAGAAGAATACCACCACGCAGTGTTACAACTGCAACTATTTTCACCACTCATCCATGAACTGCCGGATGAATACAAGGGGCATAAAGTGCGGAGCCAACCATCGAACCGGAGAATGCCTAATTAAAGAGAGAATAGAAAAACCAACTTGCATCAACTGCAACCAAGAACACATGGCCTCATGGCAAGGATGTCCTCTATTTCCCAAAAGAAAACCCCAAAAGGGCGAAACCACAAAGAAAACCAACGAGAGAAATATAATTCCTACAACCAGAACAGTAACTGCAGATTTCACTTTCGCTAACATCTGTAGCACCAATACAAATCAACAGATGGAGCCACCTCGCTACCAAACATGGTCGAAGTTTCGAACCAGTTTGAGCCAACAAATCCTCCCATTATTACTAATAATAATACAAACAACAATAGTACAGGCAATTTTAATTTCATAACCGCTATAAGCGAGCTACAAAATCTTTTTAACAAATTTCCCAAGTTATTTGAAGCCCTAAACAACATGTCAAAAGTCAGCAATGACCTAGACAAGCTCAATATATTTATAGCGGGTGTAGTCGCATCACCACCCACATCCCATAATTAAAATTCAATTTCCTCGGCCTCAAACTGGTTACCTGGAACGCCCTAGGGGTAAAGTCTCGTGATGTTGAATTACGACACTTTATTGATAAGCACTCCCCAGACTTAATTTTATTACAAGAAACACATCTAGGACCGGGTATAAAATTCTCTATGCCTAACTACGCCACACACAGAAATGAGACCCACTACAGCAACGAATAACAGATTATTCGGTGGCACTGCAATCTTAATTAAAAAACCTCTCCCACACTACCTAATCCCAACACCCACACTTGGAGGGGTAGAAGCAACAATCGTTGCACTCACCCCATCAGATGGAAATCCCATACTTGTTACCTCGATGTATATCCCACCAACTGTAAACACCTAACTTGTTCCAAAATACATACAAACAATCCAAAACCTAGGGTCAATCTCTTTAATTTGCGGAGACCTAAATGCTAAGCACACTAGCTGGGGCTGCTCATATAATTCATCCAGAGGTAACGCATTAAGAAACTTTGCCGATCGAAACGGCTTAGAAATCTTAGCCCCGCCCACACCAACACGCTACGGCTATAACTCCGCCTCCACCATAGACATAGCAATAACGAAGTACTTTGATTGGCCCGCTCAAATCCACTCGCTACCGGAGTTAAGTAGCGACCACAACCCAGTTCTTATCCACTTTGATACTCAGAACAAATACGAACTGCCGGAACCTAAAGTTCGTACTAACTGGGACTTATTTAAAAGCACTTTACTTACAAACACGATACAAACATTCACACTAACTAAAGCTCACAGCGGAGAGGATATAGAAAACCAAGTCGCCAAATTAACACAAAACATTTTAAGTGCACATAAACTCGCCTCAAAACCCATAAAACACAACAGACAAACTTTTATCTGACAGGAATTACGGGAACTATTCAGAAAAAAAAAAACAAAGCTAGAAAAATCTGGCAATTTACCCGTTACCCTTCTGATAAAGAAAATTTAAACAGACTCCAAAACGAAATTAGGCGAAAAGTGCACTTACACAAAAACAAAGATTGGGAGGATACACTTGAAAACCTGAATGCGGAAACCGGTGCCCTTTGGGGTATGGCGAAAGTATTCAGAAGAAAACGAACTCCCATCTCCGCCCTTAAAGGCCCAGCTAATATCGCACTTAGTAATACTGAAAAATCAGAAACTTTGGCAGACTCACTTCAAAACCAATTTAAATTAAATGACATAAACACACCCAATCATGATGAAAATGTTACAGATGTCGTTCACAGCTACCTGCAAAATGAAGAAAACTTCCGAAATGAAGACTATTCACCACCACTAGCATCTGAAATAGCCGAATACATAAAGAAAATTAAAATCAACAAAGCTCCCGGAAAAGAAGGCATAATTAACAAGATGATCAAAAACCTACCTCAACTTTGCATTTTCCAACTCAGAAATATAATCCATAACATGCTAGACCTCGGTTACTTCCCAGACACCTGGAGAACCGCCGTAGCCATCCCTATCCTGAAGCCAGGAAAAGATCCTACCCAACCCAGCAACTACAGACCAATATCCCTACTACCAATACTAAGCAAAATAGCCAAAAAAAATCATACACAATAGACTCTCCAACTTTCTCCAAGAAAATGATGTAATTATCCACCAGCAACACGGTTTTATTCCAAAATTATCCACCAGCCATCAACTACTCAGAGTCATCGAATTTATAAAAACAGGATTCTACAAAAGAAAAAACGCATGAGCGGTTTTCCTGGATATCCAGAAAGCGTTTGACCGAGTCTGGCATATTGGATTAATATATAAAATGATACAGTACAACACCCCACCATATCTAGTAAAAATAACCAGTTCCTACCTTCAAAATAGAAAATTCCAAGTCACAGTAAATGAAAAACTATCAAAACCAAGATCAATAGAAGCCGGAGTCCCACAAGGAGGAATCCTCTCAACAACTTTGTTCAATTACTACGTGAACGACATCCCTACACACCCAAATACAAAATTATGTATGTATGCAGAAGACACTGCGATATTAGCACAACACAAATATTCACCAAAAATAGGCCAAGCACTAAACGAACACTTACAGAAATTAGAGGTATGGTACTCTACTTGGAAAATTGCCCTGAATGTTTCCAAAACAGAGGCCGTCTTCTTCTCACGAGGATACAGAAAAAATGAACCAGACATCTTTCTGGAAAACAAAAATATACCCTGGTCTCTAGACACCAAATATCTTGGTGTAACTTTGGATAAAAAACTCACTTTCAAACAACATCTATTACGAATTAAAAAGCAGTATAGAACTGCAGTTAATAAAATATTTCCCCTTATCTCGCGTAAATCTGCTTTAAGCAGACGTAACAAAATACTTATCTACACCCTGATTTTAAGACCCATCCTGACCTATGCTAGCCCGGTCTGGTCACACTGTGCTAAAATCACAAAACTCTACCATTAGAACGATTGTTAAAGCCCAATGGTACATGAGAAACACAGATATCAGATTTTCAACTGAACTCCCTACACTAAAAAATTTCATCAAAAAACTGTCTGGAAACTTTTTCCAAAAAATTGATAATTCAAATAATAAAACCATACAAGAAATAGAAAAATACACCCCACTAAGAAATAACCCTCAACTACACAGACCCAGAGAAATTCTAATTTTATAATTTTATAATCTTATAATTTATTAAAAAACTAATAATTATTCATCCCAATTCACTGCTTAAACACCAACACTAGCATCACTAGCACACTGCATTCACCCCTACCCACACACACCTATATACTCAAACAGCTCACCTCACCATCGACCAATCACAGACCGCGCTCTTACTAAGACTGGACCGAGCAAGCAAGCAGGATCTCAATAGACTTCTGCTGTAATATTCTAAACAACTCATTGCACTACAACTAAATTTGATTATTCATCCATATTATTAATTAGTGAAACCGCATTATTTTATCTAAAACAACTATTAAATTTAAAAACTCTAAATTAAAAACTTTAACTTCAAAGCTATTGCAATTTATCTAATAGTATCAATAATAACTCATTAACTTCTGGGCAAGTGAAAAACCAAGGTTCAGTTCACCATTCATTTTAAGTCATTTCACAGGGGATAGAAGCCCGTGAGGGTTAAGTTCCCCGAAATAATAGTTGTCGCTACTCTATTTGGTATGTTAGGGAGGGTGAATTGATTGTTTCGTAGATAGTTGCTAAAGTTACATAAGTTGGTGTAAACTTTGTTGTCTTTGTCGTGTATCTTGATTCTTAAGTCTGTGAATGTGTATATTGGGTTGTGATCTGACGAGAGCTCGGGGAGGGAGGTGCAGATGATTGGCCAATGGCAGTCTTTCGTTAAGGTAATGTCTATGGTGGTCTGTGCTGATTGGGTGAAGTGAGTAGGGGTGGGTGGGGCTATAATTTTCATGTTGTTAGAATCTGTAAATTTTAGTAGTTTAATGCCTCTGGGGTGGTTAGTGTTGCATTTCCATTTCGTGTGTTTTGCGTTGAAGTCTCCAATCATAATGTTTGGAGTTCCTATATTTATTAATTCTTGAAGGTCGTTTGCTATGTGGGATGTTAAGTTTGATTGAGGTGGTATGTAGACTGATGAAATGTAAATTGGTTTTTCCCTCGGAGGTGTGATAGCAACAATCCTTGCTTCAGAAGCTCGTAATTGAGGGGTGGGGATTCTATAGTGTCGGAGAGAATTTTTGATGAGAATTGCAGTGCCACCTCGTGTGTGGTTTGATCGATCAGGGAGTGAGTGCCCTGTCATTCCTGTATATAATGTAGTTTGCAATTTTAAGAGTATTTTCTGATCTCAAGTGTGTTTCTTGTAATAGAATAAGATCGGAGGTGTGCTTATCTATGAAATTTCGCAACTCGATTATGCGAGATCTAACACTGTCTGCGTTCCATGAAATAATATTTAAACCAAGAGGATTGAACATTTAAATTTGGGTACATATTGCTTGAAAAAAGATTATTGCTTATCTATACACTGTATCTGCGACCCATCATTACCTACGCTTGTCCAGTTTGGAATCAGGCCGCTCAAATCCACCACAATAAATTAGAAATCTTACAAAATAATATCCTACGAATGATTGCCCAAGCTAGATGGTTTTATAGAAATGAAGATATCAGAAATTCCCTAAAATATAGTAAACTCCAAAATTTTAATAATAAATTAACTGAAAAATTTAATAATGCCCTACCCAACCACCCAAACCCCTCAATTCAAGAAATCAAAAATTATTTTCGAAACTACAGAACCCCAACAAGCCTAGACTAACTTATATATACTCCATTAACGCACAATCCTCTCAACCAATGGGAAACACCCTCTCATCCAATAGGAAAACACCCTCTCCTCTACTGAACGAAGAACCAAATTCTCCTACCAAGATTGTAAAAAATCATAGCATTTGAGTAACTGCTTCCTGATTGGACAAGCACTTCACCCCCCTACCCACCTCCACCTCTCTGCTCACAACCAATGCTCATGTACTATTCCATATCACTATCCCTTCCCTTAATTCATTTAATTGGAATAAATAGATTAAATTAAATATTTTTATTGTGCAGCATCCATTAAAAAAAGGGTATTGAAATAGTTTTTAATAAGGTTCAACTCAAGATATAGAGATATAGGCCCATCTGGGTTAGGTGCTCTTGTTTCTCACATTCAATACGAACACGCGGTTCGACAAATACCGCCGGCAGTGAGTCCACGGCCATGACCACTAGACCACCGCGACCATACATTTTTTGTAGAAAATAGAATATTGCTTCAAACAGAAATAATATAATCAAATCCCCAAGATAGTGAAGTCAAAATATAATATTAATTTGGGAGTATTTTCCTGTATGAAAAAATGTATTTAAGTTAAATCCCATTCTTTACCTTTATGGGAAGTCGGTTATAGCCACAAGGTTATCTCCGATTTGATTTTAGTTGAAAAAAGTCAATTATGGAATTCAATTTAAGTACCTGTGAACCATAAAACTAATACAATCAAAAATATTTTTAGAAATGTATCTGGTTGTTATATACTCATATTATTTTAAGCATAAAAAGAAGCCTTAAAAGCGAATAACTTAAACCATAGAAACCAGCCTTTGAATGTCACTAACCTAACAAATTGTATCCAATTAAAAATATGTTACCCGAAAAAAATTCTAAAATACCAAATTAGAAATTGAAAACTGCAGGTCATACTCACCATACTTTAAGAAAACCTAAATTTATATTATAATCAAAAGGATTATTAGACTTAAATGCTAGATAAACAGCAATTTATAAATTTAAAAAATTTCAAAGCAAATTTATTACAGACATGTGAAACAAACTTAATTGCATTGTAAAGGTAAAAGATATACTTCTAAAAAAAAAATTCGATGAAGGAATGAAGCTACTAAGTAATCACACCATTAAAATGTGTAGTTTAGTTTTTTATTAACGTCGCACTAGAAGCAACACGAGGGCTATTGGCGACGGACCTCGTAATTTTGAACCACGGTCAAGTGACGAGGACGACACCTCAGCTGGCACCCCCTTTCCAAACATCCACACCACGCCAACGGGAGGACTTTGGGCCCCGAACAGATTTAACGTGCATCAGCCCCGGCTACACGGCGGGTCTTTGGTGGCCAAGGATCGAACCCGCGACTGAACGAAAACCGCCAGCCGCTATCCACGACCTTGACCACTAGGCTACCGCGGCCCCCGGCCAAGGATCGAACCCGCGACCGAACGAAAACTGCCGGCCGCATTAAAATATGTAATAGCAGAACAATGTGAAATTATAAGACATAATAACGACTAGAGACCAGAGTGTAAATTTTAGTCTAAGTTATGTATACAAGAACAATAGACAGTAAAAATTTTAGTTACTTACCTCTATAAAATCAGGACTTGATAATGATTTCGTTAATGCAGTGAAAGATTCTTTAGGTGTATTTATTTTCATGAAATTCAAATGGTAATTGTCAATTTTTTCTTTCACATTTTTAGCGCTTAACGTTTCACTCACCCTTTTAACATATGTTTTCTGAAATAGAAAATCATTGTAGGAGAAAAGTGTCAAAAATTCTGTTCTCTATTAACTTTATTTTCTTTTAACATTGTTTATATATCAAGGATAAATTATTTTTTAGCCGTGGATGAATAGACTTATTAGTTTCATCTTTTAGTTTTATTAACCCCCAAAGCAGCTTGTTTTTGGTAATGTATATAAATTGGTCTCCCGATCATTTTTCAAAATAAAGTGTGGAAGGCTCGTGACTTGTTTCATTTTATGGCAGCAATAATTACATTTAGCTTAAAATATAATCAAGTTAATAATTTATGGTTTGTTTAAATTTAAATATCCGAAAAGAATATTTTTGTCCACTTCAATAGTTTATCTTTGCTTTAATTCTAATATTTGACTGAAAAATATAATTATTAAAGAGAGGTCAGCTCCTTTAGAGCTGACAACAAGTTGAACAAGTTTAGCCTTTAGAGGCTAAACTTGTTCTTAGTAAAACTTTACATTGAACAATTATTATTTTAATTTGCTTTGAAACAATTAGTTACTTTTTCTTTAATTATTAATTGTTCTTTGCTGTCTATATCAGCTTATATGTCCCCCTTGAATAGGTTCAACTGAATAAAACGAGGCTTTGCGTAAAATTATCATTACTGAAAATGTTTAGAGCGATCGATTAATTTTTAAATGATGGACATTTTTCTGTTTAATTACATAGAAAATTATTACTATATACACAACAACGGTCCTATATACGCTATATATATAACAGAAACAATTACATAACAATAATGATAATTTTTTGAATATTTTTATGAATTAAAATTTAATAAATCAAAATTACTCAACTAATCAAATTAGTAATAATGATGTATCAAGTTTGCTTATTATACATGATTACGAATTTATGAATAACATGCTCATAGCTTAATTTCCTCAGCTTTCTCATTTAATAAATAAAATACATCAAACATGAACATCGTCTCTGTTAGGTTATCATTATCCTCATAAATATAATAATAATATTCCTTCATATATGTTTGGTATACTCAGTAACAAAAACTGAAATGACTTAGCGAAAGAAAGCTGATGGAAACGAATATTTTGCGGTAGGTATTTTGGTGATCCGGATACTCAATATGTCAAAGTAAATCTTATATACAATCTGTTAAATAGTTTTTCAGTTGTACAAAATGTCGAAATAAACGCCAAAGAGACAATGGCTGACAACATTTGTTTTTAATTAATAGAATTCAATTTAAAAAAAAATTTCTCTGCCATGTTAGATGTCCTTTTAACAATGTCTACTGTTTAGAGTGAAATATTTTCTTCAAATAAATGCCCCCCCCCCCTTTTTTTTTTTCATATTTGTGAAGCAATAAATAAAACCGATTTTTCCCTAAATTTACTTTTTTTTCCCGTTGTTTTGCTTCTTGAAGACAATTAGGACAGGAAGGTGAAAGTAGTAATATGAACGTCTCGTATCGCGAAATGAAACAAGTCAAAATGCGCCAATATAGCATTGAAATACGTTGTATAGTTTTAACGGAAGAGTAGCAAAGTCTTCATTTAAACTTACCAAAAACTCCATTACAGGTTTCCTCCTTTGTGTTTTAAATCTCTCCTTGGCGTAACTGATAAGCTCAGGGTCATCTAAAATCCGACCAAATATACTTATCATGAGACTTTTCGAGTCGTGGGACTCAATTCCAGCAGGAGCTATCATCTGAAATATAACCAAAACACTTAATTTATAACTTTGCTTACATTATAGAAACAACACAATACACCTTTTAAAATTAAACAATTTACCTCCATAACTTTTAGCATCATATGATTCATAAATGATGAATGATTAGGAGAAGTATATGTTTCAGTCTTAAAAGCATCACAATTACCTTGATGTACCTAAATGTTCAATAAATAAAAGTAAACAACGACAAAAAAAAATTAATAGTTAAATTATGAAAATATTCTTAACAAAGAAAGTATTTATGATTTCAAAATTAAACATAATTGTATAAAATATACGACTACATATAATTACTTTGATAACAGCACTGGAGTACTTTTTAATAATGTCGATTCCCAGAGGTGAAATAGCACCAGGCATAACTTCTCTGTAAAGAAATTTAACCATATTATTTTTTTAAAAAAAAAAAAAAAAGAAAGAACGGAATTCAGTGAGAAATATTATAAGAAAATAAATAGTTAGAACAACATATATTCTAGAAAGGAACATTCTCTTATCAACAAAATATAAGGTAATGGAATTTTTTTTTTTTCACCATTAGAATTAATATATTTATTTCCTAATATAATACCAACAGGAATATGGAAAATATCGCACGAAGAAGGAAGCGAGCTACAATCACGAAACTTTGCAAAGTAATTGAATGATGTCCGATATGAAAATTATCCAAGTTTGGTGCCAATGCGCATGACCGCTCATCTTGCTGTGGCACTGCAATCAGTTAGTGGGTCCTATATAAAACGGCGCATAACACCGCGTTGCTCGCCAGATGCTCTGATTTTATTGATCGAGAGGTTTCTACCGGAAGAACTACCATCAATTGATGAGTAGCAACTTAAGCTCGTTCAGCCTTTACCGCTTTCTTTAAACTTTTTTGAATTACTTCCTCAGCAGCAATTTTTAGTGCTTTTTTGCGAGGGAAATTATTCCCAAATTTTTTCTCTGCCTCTACCAATGTCGAATATGGAATCGGACTCGGAATCGATACTTGAACAAGAAATGATCTCCAGCGCAAACTCTTCCCGTGCCTCCAATCCCACACTACAAGAGGACTTCCATGCAAGCTGTAAGCGCAAAAAGGAAATCGAAAAGGAACTGAAAACTTATACTGGTTCAAATGACCACTGCCAAACTCTGATCCGGAACCTAGAACGTCAAGGACTTTTCAATCACCCCATCTACACCACCCAATGTGCGATGACTCAAGGCTTCATGAACCAACAAGAACTTTCTGGTGAGTACTCTTCTCTAGCCCCTTGCGATGCTGCTGGCTGCACAGCGCACAACACACCACCAACTACACCACTTAAAAGCACCATTAAAAGGAAAGCAGACACAGATGGCTTTATTACTCCACCTAAAAACAAAACAAAAAGACAATTGAACCAAGCTCCAATTCAAAGCATTCCAATACAAACACAAAACAAATTTGCCGGAATAACCATCTCTGAAATACAAGAAACCGCACCAGTAAATCAACCCACTTTATCAAAAACTAAAACTACCTCATCAAATAATCAACCACTTCCTCCAAAATCATTCACATCTAAAAATCTTAAATTATTAATTATTATTAAATTATTAATTAAAAAAATTATCCGAAAAAATTATTTTAAATAGACTAAACAATCATCTCCATGCAAACAATATCATTATTCCGGAGCAGCACGGCTTTATGCCGCAGCTCTCCACCACTCATCCACTAATGAGAGTCAAATATATATTAAATATAGTAAACATATTAAATTAGGATTTGAAAGCTGCGAAAAATTGGAGCTGTTTTCCTGGATATCCAAAAAGCTTTTGACCGAGTCTGGCATACAGGATTAATCTACAAATTAATTAATTACAATACCCCACCTCAATTAATTGTCTTAATTAATTCCTACCTTAATAATAGAGACTTCATTGTAAAAATCAATAATACTTACTCTACAAAAAGATAATTACAGGAATCCCTCAGGGATCGCATCTCGGGCCAACCCTCTTCCAATGTTTCGTGAACGATATCCCAAAACACGACAACACAATTCTCTGCATGTACGCAGATGACACAGCGATACTTGCTAAACACAAAACCCCCAAAATTCTAGCTCACCATATCAACAGACACTTAACAAACCTAGAAGACTGGTTTTCCAAGTGGAAAATTGCCATTAATGTTTCAAAAACAGAAGCCATCTTCTTTACCAAATCACAAGCAACATTAAAACCAAATATTTTCATTCAAAACAAACAAATCCCCTGGTCTCAATCAGCTAAATACCTCGGTGTCATATTAGACAATAGACTCACTTTTAAAGATCACATTGCACACATTCATGAAAAATTTCGACTAGCCGCGAGAAATTTTATCCCCTTATTATGTCGGAATTCAACTTTATTTTTAAAATACAAGTTGCTTATCTATACGCAATTTCTGCGACCCATCCTGACGTATGCATGTCCAATCTGGAATGACGCTGCCCAAATCCATCATAATAAAATTGAAATACTTCAAAACATAACAATAAGAAAAATTGCAAGAGCTAGATGGTATATGAGAAATACTGATATCAGAACCTCCCTTAATATTAATAAACTCCAAGAATACACCACTTTTATAAACAATAAATTTAATAGCATTTTTCTTACTAACCCAAACCCTTCGATTCAAGAAACCAAAAACTATAAACGTATTTACACTAGAAATACCCCAACTCAATTCACTTTTGTTAATTCCACCCCTTCTTAACACCATGAAACTATCAACAAATAGGAAACCTCCCTACTCCTACCGTACCTTGCAAACTCTCTTCATGCGATCAAGTTAACATACCCACTCACCCCCTCGAACAGCCCCATCCTGATTGGACAGCAACTTACTCCCTCCACTCATACTCCCCTCTCCACTAAAACTTCAATTCTCAAGCTGATTTTTTACCCCTTTCAATAGTTCCAAATATTCAATTTTCTCCTTACATCCAATTTTAATCTTAATTTTAAATTTCATTTAATAATGGGCAAGTAAACAATTATCAAGGTTCAACTCAGATCGGAGATCAAGGCCCATAAACGGCTAGGTACTCCTCATAATATATTCACTACGAGAAAGCTCTGTGTAAAGTGGGTGCCGTGCGAGCTCACTTTTGACCAAAAACAACGACAAGTTGATAATTCGGAGCAGTGTTTGAAGAGGATCAAGCGTAATAAACCCGAGTTTTTGCGTCGATATGTGACAATGGATGAAACATGGCTCCATCATTTCACTCCGAAGTCCAATTGACAGTCATCCGAGTGGACTGCACACGATGAACCCGCTCCGAAGCTTTTGGAAAACGCAACAGTCGGCTGGCAAGGTTATGGCGTCTGTATTTTGGGATGCTCATGAAATAATTTTCATTGACTACCTTGAAAAAGGAAGGACCATCAACAGCGACTATTACATAGCGTTATTGGACCGTTTGAAGGACGAAATCACCGAAAAACGGCCGCATTAGAAGAAAAAGAAAGTGCTGCTTCACCAAGACAATGCACCGTGTCACAAGTCAGTGAAAACGATGGCAAAAATCCATGAATTGGGCTTCGAATTGCTTCCTCATCCACCGTATTCTCCAGATCTGGCCCCCAGAGACTATTTCCTGTTCTCAGATATCAAAAGAATGCTCGCTGGGAAGAAATTTTCGTCCAATGAAGAGGTGATCGCCGAAACTGAGGCCTATTTTGAAGCAAAGGACAAATCGTACTACAAAAATGGTATCGAAAAGTTGGAGGGTGGCTATAATGAGTGTATCACCCTTGAAGGGAATTATGTTTAATAAAAAAAAACTAATTTTGCCAAAAAAATGAAAAACTCTTCCCTTTATTTAACAACAAATTTGGGGGGAAATTGCTTTAGATATAATACAAAGCCACCTCTATTGACGAAAATTGAAAACTAGAAATAATAAATACACAGAGCACGCGACTTGTATTACATGCTAGTGAAACTATGTTCCGCTAGAAGCCACAGAACCTGCTCTGAAACCTTTTGAATACGTGAACTTTCATTATAACTCCACCTGTATGTTTCGCGAATTCATTGAGTTCCATTAATTTTAAACATCTTTAATCTTTATTTAACACACTAACAAAATGTCTTAAACATTAAGATTTCCCATTCTTTTTTTCTTTCAATATTCATAGTTCTTAAACATAATTATTAACAATTAAATACTTATTACCAAATATTTTAATATATATAATATCGTTTGAAAATTCCGTTACTTTATTCCTTGAATCAAATCGATATTACATTTCTTTCTTTAATTTCTTGTTTTCTCATTTCAGTTCATGACGACAGGTGGCATTGCTAAGGCAAACTGGAGTTATCATTGCTTTATAACCTATAATAACCTTTGAAAGACGCCAAAACAAATTCGACACTGATTCAGAGGCTAGTTTTAGTTTTTATTAACGTCGCACTAGAAGCAACACGAGGGCTATTGGCGACGGACCTCGTAATTTTGAACCATGGTCAAGTGATGAGGACGACGCTTGAGCTGGCACCCCCTTCTCCTAACATCACACCAGATTCAGAGGCTAATTTTGAATTGGTTGAACACAATTTCAGTTGATTGGTGCCGTGACGAGTTGTTGCCATAATTTTCGTCTACTTATCACCTTCGATGAAACCTGTATTCGTCATAAAACATTAAAAACCAAGCAATAATCAAAACAATGGGTCTCCTCCACGAATCTTCCAAAAAAAACAAACAAAAAAAAAAAAAAAACTATGGCGACGCTTTCGGGAAGATGGGGAGATTGAATGACGTCATATTCATCGACTTATTAGAGAAAGGAAAAACGATCCATGACAACGCTACCATGAGCTTCCCCATTCGCATTAATAAAACATTTTGAACTGCCTAATATTGCTAAAACAGAAAAAAAAGTACAGTAAGCATACTATATAAAAGAATCTTACCCAATGTCCGCAATTGTAAAATATTCATTCTCGCATCTGAGACTCTCATCAAACTCGTGATTTAATTCATAATCAGTTTCTGGAGCAACATTTGAAATAGGACGTAACTGCAAACATTAGAATATTCTCAAACATAACAATGCATTCATTATAACATTTAATGAACAATCTGTATATGTAAAAAAAAAGTTGTAAGTATAAATTATGGATTCTTTTTACCTGAAAAATGTAAATTTCATCTTCGAAAATACCCCATTCTATGTTTGCACTGCTTTTGCAGAATTTTTCAATCTAGGATAGCAAGTAAAGAAAATAGAATGGGGATAAACCAGTTATTTAAAATAAATAGAATATAGCATTATTCTGAATCAACAATGTTTCAGTAAAAAAAATGATGGAAAAGTTCTATGAAATTAGTACTACAATAACGAAATCGAAGTTAAATAAGTTCATATTACTGGAGTAAATAAATGATTTAAAACCAGTAAAATAAGGGAATAATACAAGTAAAATGGAATTCACAGACTTTTTAGAATTAAATTTACTTGAGTAGTCAGTTTAGTTACAGTCGTAACTACTTTATAACGTTTCTTTTGTGAATTATAGTGTATATAATTCACAAAAGTAAAAACAAATAATCTCAAAAATAAATAAATAAAATAAAATAAAATAAAAAAATAGAAACATACTTCGAAGGCTAATTTTCCCAGGCGCAGGACAACTTCATCTGTTAAACTTGGTTTTGCAGCTTTTTTACCAATTACAGGTTTGGTAATCGTTCCACCAGATTCTGAAGAAAAAATAATCAAATGAATTTTTTGAAGCATTCTTTCACTTTTTCCAAAAAGCTCTAATTTATGTTTCTAGAGCGAGTGAGTGACGGTGGGATCTTATGGCGCAAGAGCCAAAGCAGGCCATGCTGCACCAAACATTCGTTAAATTCATTCGAATACTATGTTATTTTAAAAACATGTGACAAATATAAGATGATGAAAAAGGTTAAAACTTCAAATATGGTGTAACAGACCAATTTTATTTAAAAAAGCAAATAAGTTACGGTGAGGGTTTTTCCCCACCAAATCAAACAGGTTTAAAACTGATTAATCAAAGCAAATGTGACGATGATGACCAAAGACAGTCAATTAAAATATGGTGCACAGTAAAAAAGGACATAATTAGAGAGGCTAACCCCTCCGCTCCGCACGTGGTGTACAACGGGTAACTGTGTAAGTGACATTGCAGGAAGGACACTTTGGAGCACCCTCACAAAACAAAAGTTGTTTATGAGTAAATCGAGTAAGTCCAAAGTGCGATGGCTAGTCAATCTGACATACGTTCTTCGCATTGAAAGAACCGGCTGTTCTCCAATGATATGCTTCACCGAGTGTAGTTTGTTATTTGATTGAAGATTAAAATTCGCATGCTTCTTGGGACCATGAAAATAATTACAAATTTGTATCCCCAATGCATTGGTTCTCAATTTTTTTTTCTAGGCGTCTCCTTAAGCCAGCCAGTATCCCTCAAAATAAATTTATCCTGGTACTATATTGTACAAGTTCTCAATCTTTTATTAAATTGGAAAACCCTAACAGTAACACATAAGCCTTAAACTTTGAATTGTACTTTGAAGATCAAAATGTTGATTTTATTGAAGGAAATAATATCGATAAAAATTGAGACACAGATGCGAAAATATTGAAAAATCATTAAAAAAAAAGTTCAAATTTAATTCAATACACGACTTAAATAGTTTACACTTCTGCAATTTTAGAATGAATAAATAATAAAGCCTCTCACTCATAACATTTTGTTTTAATATTAACCATTGTTCCTCCTTGTTTAATCTAAGCCATCGGTTTTAATTAAATCTCCATCCTACTTAGCAAAGATATGATATTACAAATAATGTGTACAATGCTTTTTGTGTATGTGTGCCAGACACCAGGATATATAACTCAGATTCAGAATAATTCCGAACAGACTTTTATCCTGACAATCATTGTGATATATTTTTTTTTTTCGGTCCAGTATATGATGTTATTTTTCTACAGCATGTTTAAGCCTCGTTAAACAGCATGTTAAGGAGTCGTCTACAGCGTGTTAAAACCTCCATTTTTGCAAAGGAACTTTGTGACATTGGGCTATTCGCGGTTTCTCTTCACTAACCTTGAGGACTTTCAATTGAGATTGATTGCTTTCACTAAACAACCTTTGCCCAACCAAAAATGAAACGTGATGCATAATGTTAGTACGTAAAGCAGTTAGGAATGAAGTGAAGTGTTAGGAATTATATAAACTCCGTCAAAGGAGTAGAGTATCTGAAAGGAGATCTGAAAGAGTAGTCGAAGGAGGATCTGAGAGAAATACTGTAGATGAGATGAGGTGAGGTGAGGTGAAGCCGAAGTGTCAGGAATTAAAGTCACTTGGAGGAAAGGAGGAAGTAAAGTCTATTGTGGAAGGTTCGAGTAGTGATTGTCGTAGAAAGATTGATCTAGTGTTTTCAACAGTGGTTCCGGAATCTGAGTTGCAGTCGAGGCAGTACTATTGGTAAGAGGCTGTTAGATTACTACTGGTGGGTTGAATTAAGGTGTTAGGCAGCTTAACCTGGAGAGTGTAGTTATTGGTGTCATAGTAAATATATACTAATAAATTGTGAAAGTTGTTTTAGGGGTTTTGTAATTATTTGTGTCATAGTTTTTAATATTTGAATTTAGTGATGGCACAAGAGGACGCCCGGGTCGGTAGGGCGTTACAACTTTACAGATCTTCAGATTTGGGCAAAAAATTTGGTTTGATTTTATTAACGTCGCACTAGAAGCAACACAAGGGCTATTAGCGACGGACTTCGTAATTTTGTCTAGTGACGAGGACGACACCTGAGCTGGCACCCCCTCTCCTAACTTCCCTTCTTTTTGGGATAGAAGAGAACCTATAGAGCTCAACGTCATTTTTCATAACGGTGTGTATTAAGTTTATGATGCTGCTTAGATCTCTGAAAAGTTTAATCATCATTCGAGTTGGCTAATAATAATTCCCATAAAATTTCAAATGTATCATATTGATATTTATTTGCAACAAATTTTGTAGTATATTTAATTTTCCGCGGAGCACCACAGTAATATGTAATCCATGGAGCGGAAGCTATTCTTTATTAAGTCATTGTCAGCCTTTCATTCCAAAACAAAGGTTGAGTAATGGAGCCCTACATTAGGGAAGACGATGCCTATACTTAATTCTAGCATTGCGATAGCCACCGAGGTTATGGAGCAGTGTATCAGTTCCTGAAAACTACACCGAGGTGATCTGTGAAAAGATATATCTAATAGAAACAAGAAAGAAAAAGTTTTTCTAAATTAGATCAGGTATCTCCAGGATCCTATGAAATTGAAGACACCGATCACAAAATAAGCGGAAGCCCTGTTATGATCGAGGATCAAGCGTAACTCAGGTCTACGGAGAAGACGTCACCAGCAGCTGAGCTTATTCCTTTTTCTCCGTATTGAATGTGGGAAACAAGAGCACCTAACCCAGATGGGCCTATATCTCTATATCTTGAGTTGAACCTTATTAAAAACTATTTCAATACCCTTTTTTAATGGATGCTGCACAATTTAAGTAAAATGAATAAAATTATTTAATTTAAATCTAATTTATTCCAATTAAATGAATTAAGTGAAGGGATAGTAATATGGAATAGTACATGAGCATTGGTTGTGAGCAGAGAGGTGGAGGTGGGTAGGGGGGTGAAATGCTTGTCCAATCAGGAAGCAGTTACTCAAGTGCTATGATTTTTAACAATCTTGGTAGGAGAATTTGGTTCTTCGTTCAGTAGAGGAGAGGGAGTTTTCCTATTGGTTGAGAGTGTGTTTCCCATTGGTTGGGAGGATTGTGCGTTAACTGAGTATATATAAGTTAGTCTAGGCTTGTTGGGGTTCTGTAGTTTCGAAAATAATTTTTGATTTCTTGAATTGAGGGGTTTGGGTGGTTGGGTAGGGCATTATTAAATTTTTCAGTTAATTTATTATTAAAATATTGGAGTTTACTGTATTTTAGGGAGTTTCTGATATCTTCATTTCTATAAAACCATCTAGCTTGGGCTATCATACGTAGGATACTATTTTGTAAGATTTCTAATTTATTGTGGTGGGTTTGAGCGGCCTGATTCCAAACTGGACAAGCATAGGTAATGATGGGTCGCAGATACAGTGTATAGATAAGCAACTTGTATTTAATAGATAATTTGGATTTCCGACAGATGAGGGGGATTAATTTATTTGCGGCAGGTCGGAATTTATCTTGTAGATATGTAATATGTTGATTGAAATTGAGTGATTTGTCAAGTATTATGCCAAGGTATTTGGCTTTTTGAGACCAGGGGATTGGTGTGTTGTGAATAAATATTTGTGGTGGAGGTGTGCTTGACTTTTTTACGAAGAAGACGGCTTCCGTTTTTGTTACATTGAGTGCAATTTTCCATTTGGAAAACCAGTCTTCTAGTGATGATATGTGTCTGTTGATATGGTGGGTGATTACTTTGGAGTTCCTGTGTTTTGCTAGTATCGCTGTGTCGTCTGCGAACATGCAGAGAATGGTGTTGTCGTGTTTTGGGATGTCGTTCACGAATATTTGGAATAAGGCTGGCCCAAGATGCGAGCCCTGAGGGATTCCTGTGTTAATAGTTCTTGGATTAGAATAGGTATTTTTAATTTTTACAATGAAATTTCTATTTTCTAGGTAGGAAGAAATTAGGTTGATTAGATAAGGTGGGGTGTTAATTTTTATTAATTTATAAATTAATCCTTCATGCCAGACTCTGTCAAAAGCTTTTTGGATGTCGAGGAAGACAGCCCCTGTCTTCTCCTTATTTTTGAATCCTGTTTTAATAAAAGTTGTTACTCGAGTGAGTTGATGCGTGGTGGAGAGGTGTGGCATAAAGCCGTGCTGCTCTGGAATGATGATATTGTTTTCTTCTAGGTAATTGGTAAGTCTGTTTAAAATAATTTTTTCTGCTAATTTCCCTAGGATTGGTAGGAGTGATATGGGTCTATAGCTTTCAGCATTGGTTGGGTCCTTTCCTGGCTTTAGAATTGGAACAATAGAGGCTGTCTTCCAAAGTTTTGGAAAATGACCGAGTCTTAACATGTTATTAATGACATTAGTAATTTGTAGGATAGTAGGGGTAGGCAGGTTTTTAAGCATTTTATTGGTTATTCCATCATGGCTGGGTGATTTGTTAATATTAATTTTGTGAATATAATTTAAGACTTCAGAAGGGTGACATGGTGGGTACAGCTCATGTGGTAGGTTTTTATTATTGGATAGGAAGTTGTGAACGACATGTGTAATTGTCCTATCATGTGTTGGGGTATTAGATTTATTAAGTTGGAACTGATTTTTTAATGAATCTGCAAGAAGTTCGATTTTATCCGAGTCTGCTAGAGCGATACCTGTGGGGCCTTTAATGGCGGAGATTATTGTGCATCTTTTTCTTTGTTCTTTTGCTGCTCCCCAGATGGAGCCACGTTCGGTGTTGAGTGAAGCAAGGGTATTTTCCCAATCTTTGATGGAGTATTCTTTAATTTTTGCTTTTAAAAGTTTATTGACTTTGTTGTAGTGTTTTTTGTGTTCGGGATTTTTCGTGAATTGCCAAGTTTTTCTTGTTTTGTTTCTATAGTTGATTAGTTCTCGGATGTCTTTATTAATATGTTGTGTTTGATGTTTAGAATATGGTGTAGATGATGTGTTGTAGGCTTTGAGTATGTTGTCTGTTAGGTCGGCGACATGCATTTCTAGGTTCTCTTCATCAGTTAATTTTGGGAGGGTGAAATTAGTATTTCTTAGGTAGTTGCTAAAGTTACACCAGTTGGTGTAAACTTTGTTGTTATTGTCGTGGATCTTGATTTTTAAGTCTATGAAAGTGAGTATTGGATTGTGATCTGATGAGAGTTCGGAGAGGGAGGAGCAAGTGATTGGCCAATGGGCATGCTTCGTTAAGGTAATGTCTATGGTGGTTTGAGCGGATTGGGTAAAGTGGGTTGGTGTGGGTGGGGCTATGATTTTCATGTTGTTAGAATTTGTAAATTTTAAAAGTTTAATGCCTCTAGGATGATTTGTGTTACAGTTCCATTGTTTGTGCTTTGCATTGAAGTCGCCGCTCATAATGTTTGGAGTACCTATATTTAATAATTCTTGAAGATCGTTTGCAATATGGGAAGTTAAGTTTGATTGGGGTGGAATATAGACTGATGAAATGAAAATAGTTTTTTCCCTCGGAGGTGTGATAGCAACGATCGTTGCTTCAGACACTCGTAATTGAGGGGTGGGGATTCTGTAGTGTTTGAGAGAATTTTTGATGAGAATAGCAGTGCCTCCTCGTGTGTGGTTTGATCGGTCCGGGAGTGCCCTGTCGTTTCTGTAGATTGTGTAGTTTGCAATTTTAATAGTGTGTTCTGGTCTCAAATGTGTCTCTTGTAGTAGGATTAGATCGGGGGTGTGCTTATCTATGAAATTTCGCAACTCGACAATGCGAGATCTGACACTGTCTGCGTTCCATGAAATAATTTTTAAACCAAGAGGATTGAACATTAAATTTGGGTACATATTGCTTGAAAGAAGATATTGAGTTTGTCTGTGTTATCGGGAGTGTTTCTCATTTGTTTGCATGCTCCCAGGAGTCCTGGAAATAATTGAAAGAAATTTTTAAGTTCTTTGATTGCATCAAAGATGGAGAAGTCATCTGTAAGTTCTGGTTGTTGGGTTTGACTATTATTTTTAGGAATATTCTCTCCTCTTGGTGTGGACGTTGCTTCGGTTGTTTCCCCGTCGAGTGCCGCCCTCTGTTGGACAGGAATGGGTTTAAGAACTTGAGCATAAGTGATATTTGGTCTTATTTCTGATGAGGATAGTATAATATTTCTATTGTTGGTTTTCGTGGTAGTTTGTCCCTTCCTGATTTTGGGAAAAGAGGGGCATCCCTCCCACGAGGCGACGTGGCCAAAATTATTGCAGTTAATGCATTTTGGATTTTCTTGTTTTTCTTTGATGCTGCAGTTAGGAGTACTGTGACTTTGGCCACATTTGAGGCATCTTGTTTTCATTTCACAATTGACCGAGGAGTGATGAAAATAATTGCAATTGTAGCATTGCGTTGCTCCTGGTCTTCTTTTAAAATCGTCTATTTGAATTTGGATGTGCATGACTTGTTTTATTGTGTAAATGTCTGTGGCATTTTCGGTTTTCCTTATTTCAACTAGGAATATTGGGAGTGGTTGCTTGGTTTTAAATCTTTTTAACTGTGCCACTTTTTCGACTACTACTCCTTGTGATATGAGGGAGTCTTTTATTTCATCAATATCTGATGATATTGGTAATCCTTTCACGACAATTTTTTGTGGTCTTTCATTTGGAGGTTGGGTGATATAGAACTCCATTTTTTGCTCTTTTAGATATCTAGTAATTTCTCTATGTTCGTCCGAAGAGTCGGGAAAAATTTTGATGTAGTTCCCGGATAGTTTGTTGATAGCTGCTGGAGCTATTCGGTGAATTTCTTGGAGGAGTAGGTTGTAATTTTGAGTTATGCGTAGCATAACTGGTGGAATTTTTTCTATGGGTGGGGGAATAGCCTCCGCAACGTCCACTTGGTTATTGATTCTTAATGTGTTAAATTTATTTAGCGTTTCGTTTATGGCTGGAGTATTAATTATTGGTTGAGATGGTTTGGCAGTTTTGGATGGTATTTTAAAACCATCTGTGCTTATTTCTAGTTGTCGTTTTTTATTTAAATTTGGATTTTTAGTTGGGGTTGGAATAATGTTTAAGTTACAATTATTTTTTAATTGAGCTATTTGTGCATGGTGAATACATCCATTAATTGGGCAAGGAATAGTAAGGTTCAACTCACCTTCAATTTTCTTTAGTTCTTCCATCCATCGGGCCAATTCTTCTCTATGGAGATCGTGATCCTGTGGTCCGTATAAGAATGGGAGTAGTTAGGCTTTTTTGATGATAGCTTCTATTTCAGTAATTTTTTGGATAGTCTCGGTGTATGCCTCAATGTGATATTGGACATTTTGGCATTTTTTGATATTGTCATCTAGTGAAGGAGTTTGGTTTGGAGTTTCAATAGAAATCTCCATCTCTAACGAGGGCATCTCCGATGCCGTAGAATTGCCTATAGCGCAGCTAGCCGACGAACCCGAGTCTCCCATGAGACTTTGCTTAGTCCTAGCCATTCTATTTAGGTTAGTTCCTTTTTCTCCTTGCCCAGGACCAAATTACAATTTCAAGCAATATGTAAGCAAATTTAAATGTTCAATCCTCTTGGTTTAAATATTATTTCATGGAACGCAGACAGTGTCAGATCTCGCATTGTCGAGTTGCGAAATTTCATAGATAAGCACACCCCCGATCTAATCCTACTACAAGAAACACATTTGAGACCAGTACACACTATAAAAATTGCAAACTACACTATTTACAGGAATGACAGGGCACTCCCGGACCGATCAAACCACACACGAGGCGGCACTGCAATTCTCATCAAAAATTCTCTCAAACACTATAGAATACCCACCCCTCAACTAAGAGTGTCTGAAGCAACGATCGTTGCTATCACACCTCCGAGAGAAAAACCTATTTTCATTTCTTCAGTCTATATTCCACTTCAGTCAAACTTAACTTCCCATATTGCAAACGATCTCCAAGAATTATTAAATGTAGGAACTCCAAACATCATGATTGGAGACTTCAACGCAAAACATACACAATGGAAATGCAACACTAATCACCCTAGAGGCATTAAACTACTAAAATTTACAAATTCTAACAACAGGAAAATTATAGCCCCACCCACCCCTACTCACTTTACCCAATCCGCACAGACCACCATAGACATTACCTTAACGAAGGATGCCCATTGGCCAATCACCTGCACCTCCCTCCCCGAGCTCTCATCAGATCACAATCCAATACTCACATTCGTAGACTTAAAAATCAAGATACACGATAATAACAACAAAGTTTACACCAACTGGTGTAACTTTAGCAACTACCTAAGAAATACTAATTTCACCCTCCCAAACATTCCAAATGGAGAGAATCTAGAATTGCACGTCGTCAATCTAACAGACAACATACTCAAAGCTTACAACACATCATCTAAACCATATTCTAAACAACAAACACAACACATCAATAAAGATATCCGAGAATTAATTAATTATAGAAATAAAACCAGGAAAACTTGGCAATTTACTAAAAACCCTGAACACAAAAAACACTTCAACAAAGTCAATAAATTACTAAAAACTAGAATAAAAGAACAATCTATTAAAGATTTGGAAAATACTCTAGCTTCACTCAATACCGAACGTGGCTCCATCTGAGGAGCAGCAAGAGAACAAAGAAAAAGAAGCACTATTATTTCAGCCATTCAAGGCCCCACAAGTATCGCTCTAGCAGACTCAGAAAAAACTGAACTTCTTGCAGATTCATTAAAAAACCAGTTCCAACTTAATAAAACCAACACTCCAACACATGATAGGACAATTACACATGTCGTTCACAACTTTCTATCTAACAATAAAAACTCAAATAATGAGCCCTACCCACAATGTCGCCCTTCTGAAGTCATAAATTATATCCGCAAAATTAATATTAACAAATCACCCAGCCATGATGGAATAACCAATAAAATGCTTAAAAACCTGCCAACGCCTACTATCCTACAAATTACTAATATCATTAATCATATGTTAAGACTCGGTCATTTTCCAAAACTTTGGAAGACAGCCTCTATTGTACCTATTCTAAAACCAGGAAAGGACCCAACTAATGCTGGAAACTACAGACCCATATCACTGCTACCAATTCTGGGGAAATTAGCGGAAAAAATAATTTTAAATAGACTATCCAACTACTTAGAAGAAAACCATATCATCATTCCAGAACAGCACGGCTTTATGCCACACCTCTCCACCACGCATCAACTTACTCGAGTAACTACCTATATCAGAACAGGATTCAAGAATAAAGAGAAGACAGGGGCTGTCTTCCTAGACATTCAAAAAGCATTCGACAGAGTCTGGCATGAAGGATTAATTTTTAAATTAATAAAAATTAACACCCCACCTTATCTAATTAACCTAATTTATTCCTACCTAGAAAATAGAAACTTCGTTGTAAAAATTAATAATACCTATTCTAATCCAAGAACAATTAGCACAGGAATCCCTCAGGGCTCGCATCTTGGGCCAGCCTTATTTCAAATATTCGTGAACGACATCCCAAAGCACGACAACACCATTCTCTGCATGTTTGCAGATGACACAGCGATACTTGCAAAACACAGAAACATCAAAGTAATCACTCATCATATCAACAGACATATCTCATCACTAGAAGACTGGTTTTCCAAATGGAAAATAGCACTTAATGTTACAAAAACGGAGGCCGTCTTTTTCGCAAAATCTTCAAGATCACCAGTACCACAAATTTTTATTCACAACACACCAATCCCCTGGTCTCAAAAAGCCAAATACCTTGGCATTATCCTTGATAAAACACTCACTTTCAAACAACATATTACACATCTACAAGACAAATTCCGACTTGCCGCAAATAAATTAATCCCACTCATCGGTCGGAAATCCAAATTACCTATTAAATATAAGTTGCTTATCTATACACTGTATCTGCGACCCATCATTACCTATGCTTGTCCAATTTGGAATCAGGCCGCTCAACTTCACCAAAATAAACTAGAAGTTTTACAAAATAATATCCTAAGAATGATTGCCCAAGCTAGATGGTATTATCGTAAAGATGATATCAGAAACTCTCTAAAATACAATAAGCTTCAAAATTATAATAATAAAATAACTGAAATTTAATAATACCCTATTCAACCACCCAAAACCCTCAATTCAAGAAATCAATCATTATTTTCGAAATTACAGAACCCCGACAAGTCTAGACTAGCACATTTATATTCCATTAACGCACCATCCCCTCATCCAATAGGAAAGCACCCTCTCCCCTACTAGAAAGAAGGAGCAAATTCTCCTAACCAAGTTTGTAAAAATCACAGCACTTGAGTATCTGCTTCCTGATTGGACAAGCACTACCACACCCCACCCACCTCCACCTCACTACTCACTCACCAAAGCTCATGTAATCTTACCTCACTTTTTTCATAATTGGTTTAACTTAATTTTATTTTATTACTTTCATTAAATTATAAATTGTGCAGCATCCATTTAACCAGGGTATAGAAATAGTTTTATCAGGTTTAACTCAGATATAGAGATATAGGCCCATCTGGGCTAGGTACTCTAAATAAACCTTCAATACGGACCAAATTGCTCCGTTCATAATTTGAACGAAAATCTTCAAAATGTACAAAAAATGAGTCGCATAGACCTATATCACGCCACCTAAACTAGAGCCCAGCACGTAATTGATAATAAAGGTCTTACATATAAATCCGTACAAATTTACAAAAGGCACCCTCTCCAAACAAATGATTAACCTTTAAGACGAACAATAGCTTCAACGCGCGGGCGCAGTCAATGCCAAGTAACAAGATCCTTCAACAGAGAACGCCCCAAAATATCAGAAATCAGCCGAAGCTAAACACCAATTTCAACCAAATAGGTTTCCCTAAGATCTTAGCAGTAAAAAGTTTAATTTTTTCACAGCTCTAGATGAATTAGAAAATCTTTTCATAAATTCCATAATTTATTTGAAGCCCTGAAACAAAGGTAAGAAGTCGATAACGTCCATGATAAGTTGAAAATTTATATAAAGGTGTAGTCCCCCACCCACTAATTAATATCAATGGTTAATTCTCTCTTCGGCCTCAAACTGGTGAGCTGGAATGCTTACAGAGTTAAGTTCCTCAACATTGAGTTACAGGGCTTTACAGATAAGTACACTCTCCCAATTTAATCATATTACAAGAAATACATGCTGAACAGACATAAAATTCTCTATTCCGAATTAGACCATTTACAGAGGACATATCTACAATTCAAAGGCATATTACTCACCCAAAAGGGGGCACTGCTATCAGAATAAAACGTTCTCTTTCGTACTACAAAATTGCAACACCGACACTAAATGATGCAGAAGCTGCGATCGTCTCATTCACCCCTACAGGCAGAAATGATATTACCTCTGTGTGTGTCCCTCTGTCCGTCAAAGCGCTATTTATCTCCCCCCTCCCCCAATCAATTACTTATCGAAAGATGGACCCTAAATTTAGAGAACCTAAGCATCTAAACTGAGCCTGCACTTACAATACTTTAAGAGATAATTCCGAAAGAAATTCTGCCAATCGAAATGGCTTAGAAATCATAGACCCGCCCACATAAATACCACTACTGCCATAACTCCACCTCCTCTATCAAATAGTTTTAGTTTTGTATTAACGTCGCACTAGAAGCAACACGAGGGCTATTGGCGACGGACCTCGTAATTTTGAACCACGGTCAAGTGACGAGGACGACACCTGAGCTGGCCCCCCCTCTCCTAACATCCACACCACGCCAACGGAAGGACTTTGGGCCCCGAACAGATTTAACGTGTATCAGCCCCGGCTACACGGCGGGTCTTTGGCGGCCAAGGATCGAACCAGCGACTGAACGAAAACCGCCGGCCGCTAGTCCACGACCTTGACCACTAGGCTACCGCAGCCCCCTCTAACACCTAAGCGGCTAATTTTCGTTGGTTCATTCGAATCTTTTCGGTAGTTGAAATGAATAATGGTCACAATCCCGCAATTATACAAATCGCAGCCGCTAATCACTATTCCTCCAGCTAAGAAAATATTAACTGAGAAATGATTTAAAAAATTCACAACCATTCACACTTCCCAAAGCATACAGTGGAGTGGGTATCGAGAATCAGGTCAAGCGAAACAAACCAGAGAATTATTTCAAACGGGCTCAATAATCATTTGTGAAATATTTATGTGTTCATGCACGAGCAGCACGGATTCTTTTCTGAACTGTCCGCATCACACTAATTCAACCGATTGGTTGAGTTTATCAAAACACATTTAACAACAAATAAAAAGAACCCACAAGAGCTGTTTTCCAGACAGAAAGCTTTTGACCACACAAGTTTCCGTTACCACGACCGCTAAGGTTACTGAGGTCGTTACAAATTCGGAATGATCAACAATCACTTTTAAAAAAAGCATTGAACATTTCCTTCAAAAAATTAATTCTGAATGGAATGAATACAAATCTTGAAAAAGCTAAAAATGTCCTTCCAAGGCCTGATTATTTATAGAGTAACTTAGAGAATATATTGATCTTTTCACCGCGATTTTTATTCTGGGTTTTCTCAGCTTAGCGAAGCTGAACCTGATTAAAACTTTATACTGAAATGAGACTTCTCTTACTGAGTTTTGAGGATTTTTTTTTTATTTCACTTGCATTTAAATTGCATATTAGTCTTAACATAATAAGCCTTGAAAAGTAATTTAAATGTAGTTTGAAACTAATTTGTTCTCATGAATTAATAGAAATTATTAATTGTTACAGAATGTTTAAAATTTTTATTTTTCAGACAGTCATAATCATAAATGCACAAATCATTAAAAGTAAAAATCTGAAAATAGCAAACAGAAATACTGTTATGTTAGAAATTAAAAGAAAGCCTTGATCAAACACACATAATGTAACGCAAGTTAACTTATAACGTTAGTTAAGCTCTTAAAACCAAAAAGTCCTTAAAAATAATAAAGCATTGGATATTAAATGGAGAACTTTTTTGATTTTCACTTAATATTTGAATATAAAATTTTACTGGGTGTATTTTCATTTCATCTAATAGCATTTCCAAGGGCTTTTTTAAAAAAGTTAAACCCTCACAGAATTACAAGCGTGTCTTATTTTTAATAATCTCATCAATAAGTTACATAATTTCGTTATAAGATATCAGTAACTTAAAAACCATGTCCTAAGAAAATTTTTAAAATATATTTTAACGTATGTCTTGAAAACATATATGATGTTGTAAAGCAGTTAGGATTAAGAATTAAGAAATATTGCTTGTGCATAGTAAATTAATTAAAATTTCATTTTGGAAAGATATAATTAAAATTGTTTACACTGATTTTTTTTAGAAATGTTTATAATTGGCCTAAATTAATTACATCAAATAAACCTTGGCACATATTTTACTATGCAGTTTTATTCAGAAAGAAAGAATTTTTGTACCATGTATTAAAACATAAAATAGAAATGACTAAGGTCCAGTGATCCGAAGCTTATATTATCAGAAATATAAAATAAGATGCCTGAATGCATGTTTTCTATCACTGCAGAAAACACTCATTTGAGTCGAAATTGAATATACATATATATTCCTTATGGGGGATTTTTTTAAAAATTCTCATTTTGATTTTCTCATCTTGTAATTTATATTATTAATGGAACAAGATGAATGTTGAGTTTTGCTATCTGAGCTGGTCGATTATAAGTAGGTTTAAGAATCACTTAAACCTACTTATAAGCTTATACCCATCTTTGAGTATAATGGAGTATTATAAGTAGGTTTAAGAACCATTTAATTAAACTATTTATATAATATACTAGTTGTGTGTGTGTGTGCGGGTGATAATTCTTATTATCGGTGCTTAGATGAAAATAAGAGCAATTATTTTACATCATCATAAATATTTACTGAAGGAATATAACATTTCATTTTAAAAATTGTATTGAATTTTGCCATTTCATTTCACACAGGTAACGTTACTTGTAACAGATCTACAATTACATGATTAAAACTTTAAAAAAAAAATTGAAAAGTAATTTTGAATGAAAGAATTGATCCATGTTATTCTTTCTTTCTTTTTTTTTTTTTTTTTTTTTTTTTTTTTTTTTTTTTTTTTTTTTTTTACCGTTTTGTTCAGTGTTATATAATCGCAAAAGACACATTTCAATGAAGAATACCTTGAAGATGCCTATAAAATCATGTACACTACATTAGAAATGTTTTAAAATATGCTTTAAAAGTTTGCGATAGCTTAACACGGATATCATATTTCATCACAAATCCTTTACTCCCCTGTATTGTATCAGTTTTTTTTATAAAAAATCCGAAGCATAAAATTAAATAGAAAAAAGAATATATTACTTCCATTGTTTCGACCAGCCATTCGTTGTGAATAACCATCTGGCGGCGAAATGGAAAACCAGTCGGTGTTCGTTGTGCTGCGAGAGAGTACGGTGGCATTGAAAGCGGCTGGCGGTATGCGAATGTGTTGAGAAAAAAAATATTAAAAGAGACAAGTTGAATTTATTTGATAGTGAAAGAAACAAACGGTCCGTCGAATCGAGAGAGTGTGCGTAGGTGTGAACATCCATAAACATCCACAACTGTAAAAAAATAAAAATTAAGACAGAATAATTTTATTTAATCATTAATATTATGGAAAATTTAGGTTCCAGTTCTAACACATGTAACATTTACAAAATGTAATTTCAAAATTTTTAAATGTAATTAATTTATTAATGTAAATTATGTTAACCCAATAATTGTAAATAAGCAAACTTACTGTAAGAAGTAATTTGGTAAAATTAAAAAGGAAATACAGACATTTTACGCACAGCTAATAATTTGCTTGGCTAACTTTTTTAAAGTAAGGTGGATTTTTTTTTTCCATTTCTAATACTTCTCGAAAACATTTAGAAATAAAATTGTTTATATTTATTAAATAACAAGAAATATTGAAAACATACTTTACGTAACATTTAGGGGTTAAGGGAACATTTTTTATTTTCTTAAAACTAAAAAAACAATTTTTAAAAGCACAAACCATCCATGTCGGTTCTGAATTGTTTAGCACCAATCAAGCGTTCGATTTTCCAATCCTTTTTTCGAAGCTTATATGTGTCTGGATCCACCGCTTCGGACATTAGAGTCTAAAAATAAAATTTTCATTTGTATAAAACTCACTAATGACAATAAAGTTTTGATTAAGAATGCATATTTGAATAATCCATTACAGTGAAACAATTGTTAACCTTATTGTCCTTAGGATTTCATATTATTCAAACAAATGCTCATCCACACACATGCATATTTCATAAAATTCTCACCATTTTTTCGTAATGAACAAAATCGGTATCGCTATTAATGGCTCAATGTTTACTAATGATACGATAGAACTCATTAATGAAATCACTGTAAAATATTATCTAGGTATAAGCTTTGATTATATTATGTGTATTGTAAGATAATCCAAAAATATAGGATGATTACAAAATAATCAGTGGTTTTTTAAACTGTGAAACTGAGATTAAATTCACTCTTCAATACTCGTATAATAGAAAAAGCTTATCGGGTTTCTTAACTTTTTTTGAGCATTTATCCTTGACCAGGCAGGAGAAAAACTGAATGGTAACTATCTACACTTGCCCAAGAAATAGTAGATCATAGTTACAGAACTTGTATATGTGTGTGTATATATATACTCTTTTGCAAAAATAGGATAATTTGAACACTATGCCGAATTACTGAACAGCTTATGGGCAGATTTAAATAAAATTTCGTATGAACATTCATTTGTAAAAGAAAAAGAAATGTATTCTTCAAAAACCATTTTATGTATGCAGGATTATCAGTAAAGCTCATAGTGGCGGGATATCTAAAATCCCTGTTGTTATACTGAAATAAAAATGCTTAATATGGCTATTATTCCTTCATACAGCTCGACTGGTTGCTCAACATATTGGAGATGAAAGTTGAGTAGTCCCTGTTGCTATCAATCCCACTCGTAGAACAGGCCATTTTAAGCTCTGGAACCGATATCAGAGGCAGATGGCGAGAATCAATTGCTAACCCAGGAGTGTACTCTACAAGGATAAAGTAAAGAAAACTTGCTGGCCTATCCATGTGAGGAATATTCTCAATTTCCAGATATGACTAGTAGGTTTATTAACGTCGCACTAGAAACAACAAGAGGGCTATTCGTGACGTTCCTCGTAATTTTGAACCTTTGTCAAGTGACGAGAACAACACAAGAGATGGCACCCCTCTCTCCTAGTTTCTACACCACACCAACGGGGGGAATTTGGTCCTCAACAGATTTAACGTGCATCCACCCCGGCTTCACGGCGGGTCTTTAGTAGCCAAGGATCGAACCCGAGTCTGAACGAAAACCGCCGGCACGAATCCGAAACCTTGACCACAAGGCTACCGCGGCTACACCCGGATAAACATATTGCAGATACATATAAAAATCCAATAAAATTAATGCAAAATAAAGTTGAAATAAATAGATTAAGCTGCATATTACAGAATATATATATCCTTACTTCTCCTAAGCCATTATTGGACGTGATGGTGATTGTAGATGGATTATTAGTCAAAGGATCACACGTGAATATGGCTCCCGATGTATAGCAAGAAATCATTTCTTGGATGATAACAGCCATCGGAAAATTCAAGACCTGACCATAGCGTCTAAAATAAAGAAGAGGGAAAAGTTAAGGATGTTGAAAATTTAATATATTGTAATGAAGGCTTATAACATCATTCAAATTTCGAAATCTTTTGTTATGAATATTTCTTATAATTTTTGCAGATGCAAAAAGAGAAAAAAAATAATCTAAAATTTATTAAATGTGTTACTTTGTATTAATATTTAATTTTCCACAGAGATTTAGTCATTTACAATTTAACAGCATCACAATAAACATTTTTGTACAGAAAGAGATTTGAAAAATTGAAGTTAATAAGCAGCAAATCAAAATGTATAAACTATACCTTTTAATGATGTATTTTCGTTCAGATATTTTTCTTTATCCACTGATAGCAGAGCCAGGTCCAGCAATGGGTAGCTTGGGCCGTGGCATAGAGCATCGAGCTCGCAGCAGCTCTGGTGCACAATCGATAGAAATAACCAATAGAAAGCATAAGAACTGAGAGCAAGGGATATTCACTTAGCGCATTGTATTTTGGCTGGTTTCAGCAAATGATGGGATTCGACTCTCCATTGTTTCAGATGGACAAAAACATAAAACCAAATTGAAACTTTCACCATTGAATATTATTTCATAGTTGGCGCGTTTGGCTCGCATAAGCTCTTCTCTGTTACCTTCATATCCTTAATAACAGACGCATTTACGTGTCATGTGTAGTTTTCCCTCAAATTCCATCATAATCTTGAAATTGTTAAGTGGCTCGTATGTATTTTACATAAATGCATATTTATAATTTCTTGAGTAATATTCCAAGTGTTTAACAAAAACTTAAATATTATTTGTTTAGCCCCGTAACATTCAAGAAGCCATTCGAAAAATAGTTTTTCCTTGCACTTTGTTTGAAAATATTTTATTAGTATTTTTTAATTTGATATATTGAATGTCTTAAAAAAAATTTTTCAACGTAATCTATTTAAATGAGAGAGCTTTTATCACATTTTTAAGATTGCATGAAGGTGTTTTGAGTGCGAGGGGGAGTAATGGTAGTGTTCATGGCGTAAGAGCTAGGTGTGGCTATGCTGCGCCAAACAAGGTATTAATGTGGTCTAGATGTGTGAAAAAAAATGGAAAAAGAAATTGTTTGACAAAGAAATTGGTCAAAAATAGAGAAGGATCACTAAAAATAATCCCGAGGTGCATCACCCGTATTTACCAGATAGTAAGTATGAATGTAAAATCTATTGATGCAAAAGCCACATATGGCTATACTGCACCAAACAAGATTTAACTGAGACCTAGACATGAAGAAATTGAAGAAAAGACAAATTGGTTGACAAAGAGGGTCAAAAATACAGAAGTTTCGCTAGAGTAACTCGGGGGAGCGTCACCCGGGTTTACAGTAAACCCTATAGGAAAGAAAAAGATCACTAAGGTGCCTATGGATCATGATACCAGTACTTACCAAAAAAGGCAAGTTCCTGAGGTCCCCCGATATAACAAAATTGAAATCTTACAAAATAATATAATTCGAACAATAGGAAAAGCAAGATGGTTCATGAGAAAAAAAGATTTAAGAAATTCCCTTAATATAATCAAACTACATGATTACATTAATTATATCACTACCAAATTTAATAATAATTTTGAAAATAATCCAAACCCCTCCCTTCAAGAAACAAAAAATTATAAAAGAAATTATCGTAATTTCAATAGTTCTCAGATTATCCGAGTACATTACCCTATACACTCCTAACTCAGCATCACCTTAAGCACCCTTAACTCTTAACCAATAGGAAACCTTCATCTCACTCTACATGTTGAAACATCATTTCTCTTCTCCAAAATACCGAATTACACATGTTCTGAGTAGCTGCCTCCCGATTGGTTGGCGTCATTCACCCTGTTCTCCCACACCCCTCTGCACTGTAATTGCTAACTTCAACATTCTTATCCTGTTTCTCCTATAATTTTAATGTATTCATCTAACTTCACAACAGTTTATTTCATTATTTATTAGATTTTAATTTAATTATTAAATTTTTACTAAAAATGGGCAAGTAAACTTTTATCAGGTTAAACTCATACCGGAGATAAAGGCTCTCTATCCCGCATTGACAAGAGAAGTTGAAATAATGGTCACCGTGTTGACTGTCGACACTGCTGCAAACGTTGTCGCACCGTACGAGCAGATACTGGAAGTGCTCCAAGCATACCCATTTTCTAACTAATGGTCTGTGAAGTGGTTGAACGGTTTTGCAGAGTGAACCTCACAATATGTTTGTCCTCTCGGGCGTTAGTCATAGGAGGACGTGGAAATCCTGCATGCCATTCGGTATAGCTCTCAGCAACCCATTGATTCCCTATTCATATGACAGTGGTAGGATTTCGACCAGTGTGACGGTCAATATCATGGAGCGATAATCCACACTCTTGACAAACAACAATCCTGCCTCTATCGATTTCCAACACTTACTAGTAACACACCATCCAAAAAATATGCCTTAAGTTCTACAATAATCTCATTAACAATAACTTCCTTCGTAATATTTCAAATTATGATTCAGATCCAAAAGTCGAAAGACCCCCAAATATCTTTTAGAATAGTTAAATTTTGTATCTTTCTCACCCATTAAAAATCACATACACTAACTTAGAAAACACTTTACTCTATCCACCTCACTTAACAATAGACCAATCATAGCTCGTCCTCTCATCACCACTTCTTCATAGATCAAACCGATTCCTACACACCTCCAAACACCAGCACGAAAGGCAATGACTCCATTGGACATCTGGTAAAGTCAGACACACACCCCTACCACTCTTTTTGCAAATTTCACTCTTGAAATGAATTAAAGTCAGTTTTAAACTCATACCTTTTTTTTTTTATTTAAATCAAAGCTTTAAATTTAATTTTTCTTTTTCAATAGTCAAGTTAAATTATTTTTACACAAAACTTTATTTAAAATTGCTAATTTAAACGCAGTTCTAGGCTGGAAAAAACCAAAGTTAAGCTTCATTAGTGGATAAGATATGGAGATTAAGAGCCGGAAGTCTCAAGAGCTCCATAGTAACAACAAAACGTGCTGAATCAAATGCCGTCAATTTTTGAATACGTTTTTCAATCTAACACTTCCAAACGGCAAAAGCGTTCAACTTTTGTTTAATGTTTTTAACGTGCTTCATCTCCCTATATGGCGAATCTTCAGTAGAATTCAGATTCTCTTCACTTGACTGACACAATGCTAGCCACAAGCTCAATATCTTGACCCCTGGGCTACCTCACCCATTGTTGAGAAAGAGTAGAGTTTACAGGAAAACATAATAGAAATGAGACAATAATAATTAGAGGTTATTTTTAAAATTTAATAAAGAGAAGGAAGTTAACAGTATATCACCCACACAAACAGAGTATTTTCATTGCAAATTACCTCACTATTGTGTCATTGATATTTGAACATTTGATAATATATTCAACTTTCTCTTCAGATAAAATAGCTTACTCCCTAATATAATTGAAATCAAATAAAACTTTTTCTACATTACCGTTTATATTCGACTTCTGTATGGCAGAACTGGGATGCCCAACACTTCTTTACTGACGTAAATATCTACAAAAAGTTTCAAAATAAGTTAAAGATTGTTTCTTCACAAATGATGCAAGAAACTACAGAAATACTGCCAACAATATTTATTTTAAAAGAAGTAAATATTTGTTACAAAATGAGTAAAAAAATACGCAAAAAAATATCAGATTAAACTCTCCCAAAGCAAGTTACTGTAATTAAAGAACTTTTCAAAAGTTTGTAAGCAGAATTTTTGGATATGTTCCTTGCTTATAACAAGTATTATATAATAAGCTACACACATTTCATGATTCTTATAGTTGTCTGGTTTGTATTAATGTCACTGCAGCGCAAACTCAAGCTGTTGGTAACAGATCTCGCAATTTATAATCACAATAAAGAGATGAAAAGACAGTAACTGATGAGAAACCTCCTTCAAACTTTCACTGCAAAGAAAAGGGATTTTGAATTCCAATTCCAGTTGTGCATGAAGCCGTCCCCACGATCCCGCAAGAAGGGTCCCATATATTGCCATAGGGTTCACATATTACTACATACCTCAGTGTGGTGTACTACACCCTGATAAATTGACAACTAAGCTGAGAGTGGCATTTAATGCCTCATCCTCCAAAACAACAGACGAAGTCTAAATGACATATTAAAGAAAGGAGATGCTACAAAGGACATCTAAGGGACAATTTCCCACCTTTAGGAAACACAAGTTTTACTTTACTGGTGACATCCAGGAAATATACTGGCAGATACTCATTGAACAAGATTAGCAAAATATTATGAAACCCTGGACCCAATGTAGAGGTTTCTGCTTACCGTTTGAAAAAGAAATCTTATGAATGCCCAATTTACTATTTCTTTCCATAAGAGCCTGAAGCAGCTGGCTAAAGATTAGAAATTAGGATTTTCTCTGGTTTCTAATGCTCTGCTGCAACATCACTTACATGAATGACATCGTGAGTGGATCTGGAGGGCAGTTACAATCATAACCATGAGATGTTACTCAATCATGTGAAATGACTTATCACAAATGGTCTTTGAATTCTTGAGATGATGAAGATTCGCATTATCAGAAGATTATCAGATGTTGAACATTCGCAGCCTGTTGACACTGACTTGCCAGTGAAGACGTTAGGTGGAACACTCTCCAAGATCATTTTATGCTCTAGGTGCTCATTTCAAGTAAACCATCATACACCAAGTGTTACGAGCTAAGTGTAATTTCCGCATTGTATGGCTCATGGGGTTCTTAGGCCCAATATTGACAAGAGCAAAATTTCTTCTACACAGATTGTGGCAGCAGAAGTTGGGTTGGGATGATGTGCTGTCTTATCGAATTTCCGACAAAGGGAAGGACTTTGTGAAAACCCTTAAATGTATCGAGGAAATAAAAATTAGCAGATTTATTCTGACCAGCGTCTGTTTAAAGATTGTCCTTCAAGACTTTGCAGAAGTGTCTGAAGCAGCATATGGAGCTGTCGTCTACCTACAATGTTTATTTCAACCATATAGTATGAGAGGCACCATTCTGGCAAACAAGTCGCGAATAGCACACGTTAAAGTGATTTCGATACTTTAGTTTAGTCTCTATGCTTGTGTTCTTTTGGCCAAACTGATAGAAAGAATAAGTTCCTCACCGAAATTGGTGAACAGTGACATTGCGCTTCATACATATTCAACTATCGCTTTTGCGTGGTTCAACACTCCAGCAAATCACCTCAAGACCTTAATTGCCAACCATATTTCCAAAGTGTAAATATTATATATATATATACATATTGATTGAGAAATGTCAGATATCCTCTCTTAATTCCAAGGACTTCATTTCACGTGAGTGAGTGAGTGAATGTAAAGTTTATTGGCGTAAGAGCCAGATAGGGCTATGCTGCGCCAAACAAGATTAAACTGTGGTCTAGATGTGAAGATGAAAAAAGGTAAAAGTGGTTGACAAGAAGGAGGGTCGAAAATAGAGAAGGATCGCTAGGGTATCCCGGGAGTGCGTCACCCGTGTTTACCAAAGACAGTAAACCCTATGAGAAAGAAAGATCACTAGGGTACCTCGGGTTAGTTCATTTCGCGCGAGTTAGGTCTTCATGATTTTCTTGAACAAAAGCTGTGGTGGAATGGGCCGTCATTCCTTGAACGAGGTAAATTATCCAAAAATCAACTAAACTTACTCTAGATGACTAAATGTGAATATCTCTACAAACTCAAAACTAGTGTGATTTCAAAGATACCTGTCACCTATATTTACATATCAATAAACTGTGAATTAATTTTTCTATCTGATTTATTGTACAGTAGTAATAATTATGTGAACTTATGTTTTTAGATATGCATTATGATTTGTAAATTATGTGAAACAATTTAATATGACAGTGTCTGGCCCTCTTATTACCTCAGAGTTAGTCCAGGGTGAGCAAAAATTAATCAGGATAGTTTTTCATTGGATATTCAGAAGCTCTAACACCAGGAAGATGTCCAACCTAACAATAAACTGAGAAACTTGAATCCTTTTCTTGATGGTGTATTGAGAGTAGGGGGACACACGCCAGAATAATTCAGATTTACCTTCGGTTACTCAGTACCCGGTAATCTTACTCAATAAGCACAAGCTAACGAATCAAGTAATAATTTCCGGAAGAAAAATCTTCATATTGGTGTCTTCTCTCTCCTACATAGTGTAAAAGAATGATTTTGGCCAATGAATCATCACTCCCTGTGCAGGAAAATAGTTCACGAGTACATTACTTGCTTTAAAACTAAACCAGTTGTGACGTTTCAGGTGATGCATAATTTACTTCGGGATAGTTTCTTGTCTATTCTTTTTAACTGTTCTGGTGAAAATTTCTGTGGCCAATTATTGCTAATTATAAGGTTGAGCTTATTTTGTGATAAAGTTTAATTTAGTAGCATGCAACACTACACCTCAAAAGCCCCTTCTGTTGTTCAAAGACAGATAGGGCTGTTCCTTTTCTAGTAATTCCCTCTGCCTAATTAAGTTCGTACAGCTCATGATGCTTTCATGTGCGGTGTATGCTTCTGGAGCTAGCAGAGCGTACTATGTGTAACCAGTATTGATAGACTAAAGAAAAGTAACACACATTATTAGACAATGTGTCATCTGATAGCAAGAAAATGCTAAAATTTTAACAGATTCGAAATAAATACTCTGTCGTAACTAAAATTCTGTTCTGTTTCTATTATATATATAAAATTCAGCTTTTTTAAGAAACTTGAATGTATTTCCAGTTGACCATTCAAAACACAATAATTTCATTTCGATTAAACATCAAAATATTCACTATACCCTAATTTTATTGCAATCAAATGGTGAATTAAATAAAGTAGATGATTTTATTAAACACATACTTATTTTGAATTCATACATTTCGAAACATTTTATACATTGCGAAATGTTTTAGATTTTTTTTTTAAAGTAAATAATCGCAGTATCAAAATGGTTTTCAAATGCTGAAGGAGCCATTTAAATAATAATTACAAGATATAGTGACAATTGTATCCCTTTTTTTTTTTTAAAAAAAAAAAGCGACTTTCAAATTTTAGATTTAATCCCGGGAGTTCAAAGCTTTAATAAGATAGAAAAATTGGTATTAATACAGTGCTGAAAAGTTGAACACAAAGGAAAATCAAATATAAACGAAAACTTATAAAATTTTAATTTATCAAAATATGTTTCAAGCAAATGAAAACAAAATTACCTCTTTAAACCCTTGTATTCCAAGAAATGTGGCCATCTGACCAGCATTGGACATCGCAGCAGTATCTTTGCCTGAATAATGTTGAAAAGAATAAAATTGAAAACTTTAATTGTGCATTTAAAATAAAATTCCACATTTTAAAATAATTTTTTTATAAAATAACAGGCGAATGACATTTCAGGCATATTTTTCAAATAATATACGAATGACATTTCAAGTACATTTCTAAAATAACGCGTGAATTTTTAAATAGTAGTTCTATAAAACAGAATACAGTACACAAATATTTTCATAATAATGCGCAAATCACAAAAATTATTTGATAAAAAAAATTAAAGGATGTAAAAATTACGCACAGAACTCTTTTGCATCAACTTAATTTATGAGACTATCTTCATGAAACTAAATCTAAATGCACGTATATGGTATTTTTATGCACTAAATATTTGTACTTGCCATGCCCACATTAATATATATATATACTAAATATTTGTGCATGGTGCAGGTTCATGTTATTAATATAAAAAATTGGCAGTTTTTTTTTCCTTAGAAAAAACGCCAAAAAATGGTGACTTTATAATTAAGACGTTTTCATAAAAAAAAATACAATGAAATAACTCATTTGTTATTATGTTTATAAAATATTAAACATCTGAAAGCTTAAGATGCAAACATATCGTTCGCAAAACGACTCCCATGTTTTTGAGTTGAAAATTAAGATAAATAGCTTTTCTGCAAAGTTTTGATGGGGGGGGGGAAACATACAATAGATATCATAAGGATGTTTTGTTTAGAAAAATTCAACAAAGTGAAGAAACTGATAATTGAAAAAAATTTGGGCTAAAACTTTGTTGATAGCATAGCTTCATTATATTTGTCCTGTAAATCAACAAATCTCTCTAGAATTTGTTAGAAATTGTACACCGGAACTAATTCCTATTTTCTTTTTCTCAACAATACAAAAAACCCATTTTACATTTTGCATTACTGTGAGGAATTGTTGCAGGTAAGAGTCCTCCTTTTACTAGAAACTATAAATCACCAATCCCTGCAGTTGATTCGGGAACATATATCCGTACTGATTTAAAGAACATGTTCCTAAAAAGAGGTTCGACATGATAGGCTGTGGCTAGTGGAACATTTTCTACAAGAAAAGACGTAAATTGCGCAAAGATGAGCTATTCGCATTGCATGATTACGCAAATTAGTTTAATTAAAAAGATATAATTAGATAGTAGAAAACAGATATATAAAATATGTTGAAAATAATAGAAGGGAAGCAGGAATAAGAAATAATTAAATTGTAGGAGGGATATACTTGTGCGTGTGTAAAATCTAATTTGATATCACTGGAGCAAAAATCCAACTCTGTCTTGTCAGTTTAGTTAATTATCTTATTAATATCGCACTAGAAGCAACACGAGGATTATTGGCGACGAACCTCGTAATTTTGAACCACGCTCAAGTGAAAAGGACGACATCTGTGCTAACTTCCACACCACGCCACGGTGACAAAGGACAAGCACGTGCGACTCACTACTAGAGATATTCCGGTTCTGGCGCACGTTTCGGCGCCTTCTGAATAAATTGGCGCACGTTTATCTCCATTCCGTATCATCTCGCTGCGATGATACTGGAGGGGGAGTGTGTAGCGACTTCCTTCTACAGCAGCGCCACTGGTTAAAAGGCCTTACTCACCCAGCCCGAGGAGATATCTTTTCGGCCTGATTGGTAGGCCCGTCGCCTTCGGATCCCTTGGTCCAGGGTTCGAATCTACGCTGCCGTTTCGCGACCGCCACAAGTGGTGACCCCGGACAAGAACACTAGATGGCAGCACGACTGCTTGTACCTACTGATTGCTTATGCCCCGACGATCGCCGTTAGTGGTGACTCAGGGCTTGAGCACTAGGTGGCAGCACGGCCTATTCCTACTGTTTGCATATGTTCCGATGCAAAAACGCTTGTCTCTATGTGTCTTAAGACAAGCGCGTGCGACTCACTACTAGTGATATTCCGGTTCCGGCGCACGTTTCGGCGCCTTCTGAACAAAATGGCGCACGTTTCGGCGCCTTCTGACAAAAAACCTTCTGAACAAAATGGCGCACGTTTATCTCCATTCCGTATCATCTCGCTGCGATGATACTGGAGGGGGAGTGTGTAGCGACTTCCTTCTACAGCAGCGCCACTGGTTAAAAGGCCTTACTCACCCAGCCCGAGGAGATATCTTTTCGGTCTGATTGGTAGGCCCGTCGCCTTCGGATCCCTTGGTCCAGGGTTCGAATCTACGCTGCCGTTTCGCGACCGCCACATATTTAATTGAAATTCTCAGACGGATTCAGGAATTGAATCTTTGAATTAAACTGTCGCGTTACACGCCACTCAAAGACATGGGAGACAGAATCCTACTAATGAATTTTGGGCAATCGTGAGTTTGGGCTATATAGTCGAGTTAAATCTGATACCTTTTTTCATAACCTATAAGTGTAAAGTCGGAATGTTAAAACTGGTTTTCCTAAAAAAAATAAGTACAGAAACAAGGAAGGAAATCCGATAGAAGTTGAGAATTAATTATCATCTTTTTCTCCAATCGTATTTTTTTAAAAAATTAACAATAAAGCTGTACACTCCTCATTAATAATTTGATCTTATTGAACTTTAACATTTTTGCAATTATTTTTGTAATAATTTCAGATAAGCAAATATTTAAGTGCATAATAAACGTTGAATTATAAGAATTATAGTGACATCAAAACAATGTTTTATTTTATTTATTAAATTCAAATAGGTAAGGTAAGTTGATCACGAAAAAGAATCTTAAAAATAACTCTGCTTTAGACGTAGACACATAATGAAGAGTTTCAATGCTCAAAAGTTAGCGTCAATACATGCAGGGGGTCACCATCTACACACTACCTTTAGGAACTACATTTTAGAAAGGAATATTTGATATAGCCATTAATTCATTGTTAACAAATGTAAAATTCCCTTGCATTACGCTTAGTTTTTCACTAAAATGACACTGTTTTGTGAATTTTTCCTCTAGTTAAAACGGTAGTTTAACTTAAGTTTTGGATACAGATTAAGGAACTAAAATAACCCTAAAAGCAAAGTGTATGTGAAACTAGTCACAGCTTTGGGTACTTCAAATTGTTTTTGATCAGCAATTAAATTTATTATAGGTAAACATCGATTGTCTTAACTAATCTGCATTTAATTCAGTTTGTGCGAACTACCCTAACAAGTCTTCAACCAAAATTTTGGCGTTACCAAATAAGACGGACAACATTCGTTAGCCATTCATAAGCAAATAAACTCTTAAAGAATAAACTTAAATAATTCATAAACTCTTAAAGAATTTCTTACAAAATTGTTAGATAGAATCAATTAGTATAATGTTTTATTAATGCCTTAAATAACACTTTCATAACCAACAAGAATTGAAATAAAATAACTACTTTGTGACATTGGTAGTTGCATGAGAATTACTTACTTTTGAACATTGAATAATTTTAGCTTACCATATTTCATACATATATTTTATTTGCACTACTCGTCTGAGAGAGCCACAGTATGCTCACCCCCTCTGATATAAATTACTCGGTTGGGGATCCAATTTAGCCTACGCCTTGACGACATAAAACAAAATGGCACCCAAAAAATTAATAAATGCGCTAAATCTAATATGCTGATATAGCTGTGAAACATCTAATATTTGTTTCAACCTATGTATGCAAAAATTCTTTTCTTTTGTATGCTGCGACAATAATAATGATGAGGATAGTGAAGTTTTATTGGCGCAAGAGCCAGATGTGGCCATACTGATCCAAACAAGGTAAATCTGGGATCTAGACGTTAAAACAATGCAAAAAGATTGGTCGACAAAAAGGGTCAAGTGAGAAAGTAAAGTTTAAAGGCGCAAGAGGCAGATATGGTTATGCTGCGCCAAACAAGATTAAACAGTGGTCTAGACGTGAAGAAATTGAAGAAAAGATACAAATGGGTTGACAAGAAGGAGGGTCGAAAATAGAGAAGGATTGTTAGGGTAACCCGTATTTACCAAAGACAGTAAACCCCATGGAAAAGAAAAAGATCACTAGGGTGTCTCGGGGTCATGATACCCATACTTACCTAAAGAAGGCAAGTCCCTTAGGTCCCCTGATATAATCCCTAGGGCAGAGTGCCCGGCTATACCCTCAGATGCTGGGTACCCATTTTAGTCGGCTCTTACAACATGCATGATATACAGTGGGACTATTTTGTCATTCCCGGTCACCATACGGGTTGTATCCTGCGACAAAAACAAAATATAGAACCAGATTGGATGCTGAAAATGACGTTAGGTAGCAAATTTCAACAATTTTCCAGTCGTAAAAATACTTTGCTATGAAGAACAATCACAGCCAAATCGTAAAAAAATTCTTTTTACTAATTTGTAATAATTTAAAATATTGTTGCTTTTGTTTATTATCCATAGAATATGTTTAGAAAACAAACAAAAAATACTCATTAGCTACAATACCATTCATGATCCTATTACGACGTTTCTATTGTGATTAAGTAGAGACACAATAATTTTGTACATTCGAGTAGGATAAGGCTTTGGTATCCTACTTTTATTTCTCTTTGATCAAGAAGTTCCTTCAAAAAAGTAGTAAGCTCTATGAGATCTCAAAAAAGTTTAACAGGTTGAATACCTCTGCTCTACTCCTTCCATCTTGGTACTTAATTTCTTTAACCATTTCTTTCTCTTTTTCACCTTGGACATGACATTTCACTTCTCCTTTCCCTTTGGCTTTATTAGTCTCACCTTGGCTTCTTCAGCTTCACTCATTCCTTTGGGAACAGCTTCCCATTTTCTACTCAACTGGTTCTTATCCATTCTCATTTACTTCTCATTTTTGTTTGAAGAATTTTTCTCATTTCTTCTAGGACTGAATCAATTCTCTTACTCCATTCTGACGTTTTTTTTTTTTTTTGCTTTATATCCTTCAGAAAGTTCTTATATCACTTTTGTCTCTGCCATCGATACAAACAGTTCCTTGAATTTTTTCTCCATTTCTCTGGTAACAATCAATTCCGACGCCAGTGTTACAAAATTTCCATCTCGTGTGTATAGGGATGATAGAAGGAAATGGCACTTTAGGCAGTATCCTATATTCTATATTCTGCAAAACTAGTTTTTTTTTTTTTAAAAAAAAAAAGTTAATAACAAGCAAAAAAGCAAAACAGAACGCACATAACGCTGACCGAACGCAGTTCTATACAAAATTCATAAATAACAAACAGTTGGAACAATGGGCTCACAACGCAGTCTGTTGATGATGTTTTGCTACAAAAATTGTAGATTATTTAAATGTTGTGTATATTGCCAATTTTAATTATTCTAGTATTATATTATAGGATTGGATATTATGTTTTCAGTTGAAAACATAAATTTTAAGGATAATTTCTTAGATAGCACAGTCATAAAGATGAGCTTTAAATTAATTTTAGGAAAACTAAATTAAATTTTTTTACCTGTAGCAGAGGATCGAATGGCGAATTTGCGCTTGTTCAAGTCACCTTTAAAAAGGACAGTGAGGTCGTTCTTAATACTTTTACAAATAGAAGGTGGTAGAATAGCATTTTCTACGACCTGTGAAACCCTAAAAAGAAAATTCATTAAATAAGCTAATTAAATGTACAAAAGAGATCTCAGCTAATGTTGCCCATTGAATATACAATATTTCTAATAATTAAGAAATCACAGCAAAATATATCATTGAAGATCTAAGAATAAGTTCAAATTATTGCACTGATTACATTCAATTTATAACATTGATTTAATTTTTTAAATATCATAAATTTTATTAAAACTTTATTATAAAATATCATACGCAATGGATTCTAAGTTAGAACATAGTGGCTAATTTGTTTGAAATTTCCTTTGAAATCAGCAACAAGAAATATGGCAAAGTATACAAATAAATAGGTACATAATATAAAAACATACAACGTTATTTTTAATTTTAGTTCATTAAAAATTCTTTATTTGATCGTGATGGGTGTGTTTATTCAATAATGCATTTTACTAATTACAATCGTCCAAGCTATGACGAAAGCACAGAGTTTGAGTTGCATATCTTACACAATGAAAAAGATCGTTTGACAAGGGCAAAAATCTGTGTATATAAGTTTTATAACCACGAAGAATTTAAATACTAGTAATTTTAAGATAAAGGATAGCACTAAAACTAGAAATTCAAAAAGTTCCGTCAAAAAGCTACAAGAGGAAATCATTGCTTGTAATATTGATAAGGTACCAGGTGATTATGCGATTATTTGTAAGAAACTTTATGATGATTTGATGTATGAGCATTTACTAATAATGTCTTAATGATAGTGAAAGAGAAATAACCAATAAGATTAAGGCTTTGTATATAAAAAAAATAGGTTGTACTTTGAATATAAAATTCTCACTCACATTTCTAACTGCTAAATTTAACAGAGTTCCGATTAAATTTAGAACTGTGACGAATGGTGCAAATACTTACATTACTTTATGTGCAAAAAATATTACAAAAGATTTTACAAAATACTATTAATAGTTTAATAAGACTTCTAATTATTGAAAATAGTTATAAAATTATTAACTATGCAAAAAAGAAAAATAATAAGTAATGACTTCGAAGATTTTTAATTCCTAGATGGATTAAATTAAAGTTATATTGGCTAATTACTTTGGCTATTTAAAGTTATATTGGCTAATTAAAATTTAATTATAGGTAGGATCCAAAAGTTCCCGGACTGAGCCTATAACGTGAAAACGTTTTGCAGTAGAGTTACTACGTTAATGTTTCTAGGTTACTGCGTATTTTGTAGGAGGAGACATTTAGTAACTGGCGATTGAAAGAAATGGCGTATGTTGAGCAGAGAATGAATATCTAGGGAAAGAATGCTGCGGAGACTTACGAAATGTTGAAGCATAACTATGTACAGCAGTGATACAATATCGCGAACGCAAGCTTTTGAGTGGCATCGACGTTTCAGAAAAGGCGGGGAAAGTGTCGAAGACGAACGCTCTGGACGTCCCCAGACTTCCAAGACCACTGAAAACATCATAAGGTTGTCTGCAGCGGTACGTAAAAACAAGCTGCAAACAATAGCGCAAATAGTAGAATCACTTGTGATAACCGAGGCCACATATCAACGGATACTGACTAAAGATCTCATTATGCATAGGGTGTATCGACACATCATTCCCCGTATGTTAAACGAAGACCAAAAGGCAATTCGAGTTTTAGCTTAGTTTTTATTAACGTCGCACTAGAAGCAACACGAGGGCTATAGGAGACAGACCTCGTAATTTTGAACCACGGTCAAGTGACGAGGACGACACCTCAGCTGGCACTCCCCTCTCCTCATCGGCAACGTGGAAATCACAATCTCTACACAAGCAGAAATTCCGCCAAGATCGCTCCAAAGGGAAGGTCATGCTAAAAGTATTCTTCGATATCCAGAACATTGTGCATCTGAAATTTATCTCTGAAGGTCACACTGTTAACAAAAAAAAACTAGATATCCTGTGTCGTCTGCGTGAATCGATCTGAAAGAAGGGACCAAAACTGTGGGCTAAGCAGTCAGGGTGTTTTTGCATGACAATGTTCCTGCACACCGATCCCTCATCGTCACTGACTTTCTTGCGCAAACGAAAACGACTATTTTCCCACATCCTCCTTACTACCCTGATCTCGCCCCCTGTGACTTTAGCCTATTTTTTGAACTGGCCCGTCACTTTCGGGGTCGTCGATTGCAATATGCAGATGAAGTTAAAAGTGCATCGCCGGCTAAATTAAAGGACATGGTTGAAAATAGATTCTAGAAATGTTTCGATAACTTTCACAAGCGTTGTCAAAAGTCTGTTATTTAGAAAGAGGATGTGCTTCAGCAGTTTAATTGGTAATATTTTTAAAGTTATAGACTCAGTAAGGAAACTTTTGAACCCTACTTTGTAGATCTGTATCATATGAAAATTTCCTGCTCTTATTATTCTTGTACTAAAAGAAAACTATATTAGGTATAATGGTAAAAACTACAATTCAAATTAAAGATATACTTTAAGAATTTCCCGCTAGTAACAGTTTAGCTAATATTTATCTCTAGTAACAGTTTAGCTAATATTTATCTACATTTCTTTGAATCTAAATTTAAAGATAACAATTTCAAAATATTTAGATATATTGATAATCTTAAAGTTTTTCAAATTAATTTTAATACAGATACTATACCTATTTATTTGGCATATTTAAATCTGATTAAAACTAATATGAATTCTCATGAAACATTTCTTAGATGTCGATTTAAAAATTTTTGATAATGGAATTCTTAGAAATGTTTATGGCGAGAGATTAATACCGTCTCCATACTAATAATATGCCTTCTTTTGATAGCAACTTAAGTAAAAATATATAACTATTTACTGAGAAATATTAAATTAGTAAATGTGCTTATCAATTTTCAAAATAACTTAAATAATTTCTATAATACTTGTGCAAAGGCTGATTATCCTGTTAATTTTTGAAAGAAATTTAAAATATAAAAAGTATAAATATGACTGAAAATATTTCTTAATTTGTTTTATATTTTCGCCTTTTTTTTACTTATTATTACTTAATTTTTTTATTTATTTTTTCTTTTTTAATTTATTCTTGACTCTATATTTCACCTCTTTCTGTGTGTGTGTGTGTGTGTGTGTGTGTGTGTGTATATATATATAGTTATATATATATATTTGTTTCTTCTCATTTATTAAGTGCGTTCATTATTATTTTTTTAATAAATAGGTTTCCTCCCTCTAGATGGCGACATATTTTTAATGTTTGAGATTTTTAATTGCTTCCTTTATTTCTTAAAGAAGTTACTTATACATTACTTTCTGGTTTTTTTTTTTTAAATATGTTTAGTATAGTTTTATCAATATTATTTCTATAATTTTTTGTTAAGTAATTTTAAGCAAATAATTATTTTGATTTCTTTAAATCAGTCTTTTTGTGTTTTCATTTAAATCAATCAGTTTTTACTTTGTCAATGCATTTATTCATGAAATAACGAAGGTACGGACGCACGTATTAGTATACAATTGAGTAATGTTTTCTGTGTTTGTAAATGCTTTATAATAGCAATGCTTGTTTTATTGTTAAGTTTTTTTTTACTAGACAATCTCTTTCTGCAAGTGATTTAAGCATTTTACATTACATTATATTTAAGTTTCCTTGCCTATTCTTTTGGTTTAGTCACTATTACATTTTAATTGAGATTTTTTCTTGGTTTTACAATAATTTAGATGATTGGTCAAATGCAAATTGGTATTTTGTAGTGTAATTGGATATCTTTACTATGTTTACCTTGTTTCTATTTTTCTGCGGTTGAATCTCTGTTTTTTGGCTTGTTGCCGCCTTTTTATAATGTAATTTACTAAAGTGGGATGGTTTCATCATGTAATTACTGGTATAAACACTTTATTATATTCCAAAGTATTTCCATTTTTCTAAATTTTGATTTTTATCACTCAGGTTTTTTTTTTTTTTTTTTTTTAATTTTTTTGATTCTCGAATAGCTTGTATTGAATTTCTGTGTTTTAAATTATTAGATTGTCTGACTATTTAAAGTAAATTTTTATTTGATTTGCATAAATATCAAAGATTTCTGGTTATTTCATTAAATATTTAGTTTTTTCTCTTTATGCTTTGCCTTAGTGTTTAGATATTCTTAGAGTGTTTTAGGTTTGCGAAATGTACTATGTGTTTATATATATATATATAGTTGTCTCCAGTGTTTAAATGTTTAAAACCCTTCTGTAGAGGGTTTTTCTGTAAAGGGGTGAGTGTAAGATGTCAGTTACACAACTCCCTAAAATTAGAACCATTCTCCGAGTGGAGCAGATGTAAGAGAGCGAGTTGACACTCGAAAGTTTGAGGATGGCTGGGTGTTTGAGTGCCAAAGGTAATCTGCACTGATTACCAAGGTAATGCGAAAGGCTTTGAATAAACAAAGGAACTGGTGTTATTATTTAACAAAAGTGTGTCTGATATCTAATGAAGTTTTAAAAAGTGTGAAGTAAGGTAAGTTAATAGCCAAATAAGAAAAGTTAATCAAGGTATGGTTAGTTAAAAAGTTATTATTAAAGAAAAGTATGAGAAAGATAAGAAAAAAGTGAAGAAAAAAGAAGTTTAGTGAAAAAAATGATAAGTAAAAGATTCATAAGTTTTAATAGTATAAAGTCAAAGGATAAAAGATATTTTTAATAATTCAGAAAGGGGCATGGATATTAACCAACCAGGACTGCAAAAGAGTGAAAAAGAGTTTTGCTTTCATGGATATTAAACTACCAAACTGTAAATAAAAAGTTTTTCTGGGATTAGAGCCTGCTGTCAACCTGATATTAAACCTACCAAAACTGCGCAAAAAAAGGGGGGGATGTGCTTTTATGGATTTTAACCCATCAGAACAAAAACAAAAAATAGAATGTGCTTTGTAGGATATTAACCTACCAAAACTGCAAAATAAAAAAAAAAGAAAGAAAAGTGTATTGTAAGAATTACGTAACTATGGACTGTGGAACAAAAAAGAAAAGGAAGGTAAATAATTTTTCGCTTCCCTTATGTGATTGAAAATGATTTATTATAGAATGATTTGTTTTTAATAATAAAGTGTAGTAAGATAGCATTAAGTATGTCGTTCCTCTCAAAGGGATTGAAATGCAACCTGATAGAATTGGCAGAAGATAAGTTTTATTAGAATAAAATCTAAGAATAAAAGTAGTAAGTTTATAATAATATATATACAAACGTTTGGTTTTTAGTTTAGTTTTCATTAACGTCGCACTAGAAGCAACACGAGGGATATTGGCGACGGACTTCGTAATTTTGAACCTTGGTCAAGTGACGAGGATGACACCCGAGCTGGCACTCCCCCTCCTAACTTCCACACCACGCCAATGGAAGGACTTTGGACCCCGACAGATTTAACGTGCATCAGTCCCGGCTACATGGTGAGTCTTTGGCAGCCAAGGATCGAACCAGCTACGGAATGAAAACCGCCGGTCATGAATCCGAAACCATGGCCACTAGGCTACCGCGACCTATATATATATATATATATATATATATATATATATATATATACGGGGGGGCGTTTTTAACCTCCCCGGCGCCCTAAGCACTTCAAATTGTTAAATTGTTGTTGATTATTGTTTTCGTTTAGGGTTTCACTTCCGCCAGATGAATAAGTTCAAGAATGTAAGGGTTCAGTTTCAGTAGACTCACGATTTGAAACAAAAAACACTTGTTATCTTATGCACTTTAAGTTATTTTTCTTTTTTGCTGATTTTCAGCTGCTGTTTTGCGGAACTCTGATCCACTGGATTTTTTCTTAAGACACATTTTGTCTTGGAAATATTCTGTAATGTCCGTAATTCTAGTCATAAATTTAAAAAAGTGTCAGTAAACTGAAATTCATTTACTGTGTGGGTCAACAAAATAGCGAAATCCATTTTCTTTTTAATACTATTATTTACGATTTTACTTTACGATTGCTAGTAAAAATACTTAAAAAACTATCCACACAGACTAGATCCAAATACTGTACGTTTTAGATTACAAAATATCTATTCACAAAACTGTTCACAAGCGCCTAATTTAAAAAAAAAAAAAAGTAGTACGCTTTAGATCAGAAAAAAATACTCTCAAAACTGACACATAAATTATACGGTATTTGGGTTAAGTGCGTAAGTAAAAACTACTCACAAAATTGTTCATACATACTTAATTCAAATACATAGTAAGCCAGTTCGCTTTAAAAAAAAACAATACAACTAACTAATACGACAGTCAATAAGTGAATGAATGAATGAATGTAAAGGTTATTGGCGCAAGAGCCAGATGTGGCTATGCTGCACCAAACAAGATTTAACTGTGATCTAGAAGTGAAAAAATTGAAGACGAAAATTGGTTGACAAGAAAGAGGGTCGAAAATAGAAAAGGAGCGCTACGGTAACCCGTCAACCGGGGGTGCGTCAACCGTGTTTACTAAAGACAACAAACCCCATAGGAAAGAAAAAGATCACTAAGGTGCCTCGGGATCATGATGCCCGTAAAAAGGTAGTTACTGACCGAAAAATGGTAGGTCTCTGAGGTCCCTTGATATAATTCCCAGGGACAGGGTGCCCGGCTATACGACCAGACACTGGGTACCCATTTTAGTCACCTCTTACGACATGCGTGAGCTACAGTGGGCCTATTTTGTCAAACCCAACACGACAGTGAGTGACAAGGTTAATTTTGAAAAAAATGAAAGACCACAAAAAATTGTTGTGAAAGGATTACCAATATCATCAGATATTGATGAAATAAAAGACTCCCTCATATCACAAGGAGTAGTAGTCGAAAAAGTGGCATAGTTAAAAAGATTTAAAACTAAGCAACCACTCCCAATATTCCTAGTTGAAATAAGGAAAACCGAAAATGCCACAGACATTTACACAATAAAACAAGTCATGCACATCCAAATTCAAATAGACGATTTTAAAAGAAGACCAGGAGCAACGCAATGCTACAATTGCAATTATTTTCATCACTCCTCGGTCAACTGTGAAATGAAAACAAGATGCCTCAAATGTGGCCAAAGTCACAGTACTCCTAACTGCAGCATCAAAGAAAAACAAGAAAATCCTAAATGCATTAACTGCAATAATTTTGGCCACGTCGCCTCGTGGGAGGGATGCCCCTCTTTTCCCAAAATCAGGAAGGGACAAACTACCACGAAAACCAACAATAGAAATATTATACTATCCTCATCAGAAATAAGACCAAATATCACATACGCTCAAGTTCTTAAACCCATTCCCGTCCAACAGAGGGCGGCACTCGACGGGGAACCAACCGAAGCAACGTCCACACCAAGAGGAGAGAATATTCCTAAAAATAATAGTCAAACCCAACAACCAGAACTTACAGATGACTTCTCCATCTTTGATGCAATCAAAGAACTTAAAAATTTCTTTCAATTATTTCCAGGACTCCTGGGAGCATGCAAACAAATGAAAAACACTCCCGATAAAACAGACAAACTCAATATCTTCTTTCAAGCAATATGTACCCAAATTTAATGTTCAATCCTCTTGGTTTAAAAATTATTTCATGGAACGCAGACAGTGTCAGATCTCGCATTGTCGAGTTGCGAAATTTCATAGATAAGCACACCCCCGATCTAATCCTACTACAAGAGACACATTTGAGACCAGAACACACTATTAAAATTGCAAACTACACAATCTACAGAAACGACAGGGCACTCCCGGACCGATCAAACCACACACGAGGCGGCACTGCTATTCTCATCAAAAATTCTCTCAAACACTACAGAATCCCCACCCCTCAATTACGAGTGTCTGAAGCAACGATCGTTGCTATCACACCTCCGAGGGAAAAAACTATTTTCATTTCATCAGTCTATATTCCACCCCAATCAAACTTAACTTCCCATATTGCAAACGATCTTCAAGAATTATTAAATATAGGTACCCCAAACATCATGAGTGGCGACTTCAATGCAAAGCACAAACAATGGAACTGTAACACAAATCATCCTAGAGGCATTAAACTTTTAAAATTTACAAATTCTAACAACATGAAAATCATAGCCCCACCCACACCAACCCACTTTACCCAATCCGCTCAAACCACCATAGACATTACCTTAACGAAGCATGCCCATTGGCCAATCACTTGCTCCTCCCTCCCCGAACTCTCATCAGATCACAATCCAATACTCACTTTCGTAGACTTAAAAATCAAGATCCACGACAATAACAACAAAGTTTACACCAACTGGTGTAACTTTAGCAACTACCTACGAAATACTAATTTCACCCTCCCAAAATTAACTGACGAAGAGAATCTAGAAATGCATGTTGCCGACCTAACAGACAACATACTCAAAGCCTACAACACATCATCTACACCATATTCTAAACATCAAACACAACATATTAATAAAGACATCCGAGAACTAATCAACTATAGAAACAAAACAAGAAAAACTTGGCAATTCACGAAAAATCCTGAACACAAAAAACACTACAACAAAGTCAATAAACTTTTAAAAGCAAAAATTAAAGAATACTCCATCAAAGATTGGGAAAATACCCTTGCTTCACTCAACACCGAACGTGGCTCCATCTGGGGAGCAGCAAAAGAACAAAGAAAAAGATGTACAATAATCTCAGCCATTAAAGGCCCCACAGGTATCGCTCTAGCAGACTCGGATAAAACCGAACTTCTTGCAGATTCATTAAAAAATCAGTTCCAACTTAATAAATCTAATACCCCAACACATGATAGGACAATTACACATGTCGTTCACAACTTCCTATCTAATAATAAAAACCTACCACATGAGCAGTACCCACCATGTCACCCTTCTGAAGTCTTAAATTATATTCACAAAATTAATATTAACAAATCACCCAGCCATGATGGAATAACCAATAAAATGCTTAAAAACCTGCCTACCCCTACTATCCTACAAATTACTAATGTCATTAATAACATGCTAAGACTCGGTCATTTTCCAAAACTTTGGAAGACAGCCTCTATTGTTCCAATTCTAAAGCCAGGAAAGGACCCAACCAATGCTGAAAGCTATAGACCCATCTCACTCCTACCAATCCTAGGGAAATTATCAGAAAAAATTATTTTAAACAGACTTACCAATTACCTAGAAGAAAACAATATCATCATTCCAGAGCAGCACGGCTTTATGCCACACCTCTCCACCATGCATCAACTCACTCGAGTAACAACTTTTATTAAAACAGGATTTAAAAATAAGGAGAAGACAGGGGCTGTCTTCCTCGACATCCAAAAAGCTTTTGACAGAGTCTGGCATGAAGGATTAGTTTATAAATTAATAAAAATTAACACCCCACCTTATCTAATCAACCTAATTTCTTCCTACCTAGAAAATAGAAATTTCATTGTAAAAATTAAAAATACCTATTCTAATCCAAGAACTATTAACACAGGAATCCCTCAGGGCTCGCATCTTGGGCCAGCCTTATTTCAAATATTTGTGAACGACATCCCAAAACACGACAACACCATTCTCTGCATGTTCGCAGACGACACAGCGATACTAGCAAAACACAGAAACACCAAAGTAATCACCCACCATATCAACAGACATATATCATTACTCGAAGACTGGTTTTCCAAATGGAAAATAGCACTCAATGTAACAAAAACGGAAGCCGTCTTTTTCACAAAACATTCAAGATCAATACCACCACAAATTATTATTCACAACACACCAATCCCCTGGTCTCAAAAAGCCAAATATCTTGGCATAATCCTTGATAAATCACTCACTTTCCTCAACATATTATATATTTACAAGAAAAATTCCGACCTGCCGCGAATAAATTAATCCCCCTCATCTGTCGGAAATCCAAATTATCTATTAAAAATAAGTTGCTTATCTATACACTGTATCTGCGACCCATCATTACCTATGCTTGTCCAGTTTGGAATCAGGCCACTCAAATCCACCACAATAAATTAGAAATATTTCAAAATAATATCCTACGTATGATTGCCCAAGCTAGATGGTTTTATAGAAACGAAGATATCAGAAACTCCCTAAAATACAGTAAACTCCAATATTTTAATAATAAATTAACTGAAAAATTCAATAATACCCTACCCAACCACTCAAACCCCTCAATTCAAGAAATCAAAAATTATTCTCGAAATTACAGAACTCCAACAAGCCTAGACTAACTTATATATACTCCGTTAACGCATAATCCTCCCAACCAATGGGAAACACCCTCTCAACCAATAGGAAAACTCCCTCTCCTCTACTGAACGAAGAACCAAATTCTCCTACCAAGATTGTTAAAAATCATAGCACTTGAGTAACCGCTTCCTGATTGGACAAGCACTTCACCCCCCTACCCACCTCCACCTCTCTGCTCACAACCAAAGCTCATGTACTTTTCCATATCACTATCCCTTCATTTAATACATTTAATTAGAATATATAGATTTAAATTATTTATTTTAACTCATTTTACTTAAATTGTGCAGCATCCATTAAAAAAGGGTATTGAAATAGTTTTTAATAAGGTTCAACTCAAGATATAGAGATATAGGCCCATCTGGGTTAGGTGCTCTTGTTTCCCACATTCAATACGGTTAATTTTGAAGCTTGCTATTAATTAAACGAATGTACGTAATAAACAACAATCTATCGCTCACTCAGGCTAGGAGTTTTCTAGCGTGCAAGTGGGGGAGAGAGGAAATATTCGATCGATCAGCTGTTTAGGGGGTGGGAGGGGAAACCAGTGTACTGTATCAGTGTCTTGTCTCTGCGCCCGTAAACAATACCGTTGACTCATCAGTTAGGCGCACTGCACTGCCCACTCTTTCGTTCTGCACACACAAACATAATGTACATATGACTCTCTAGGTGGTGGTACGTTCGCTGTAATTTTAATTTTCTCTTTCCAACCTTCATTTATTGTGCCTTATATATATAAAAACATACACATACATATATGTGACATTTTTAAAGAGTTATTTAATCATCGTCACTCCAGCTGAAAAGAAAAATTTTCAAGGGTTTGAAAATTAGGTTTGAGGAATTTTTTTTTTTTTTTTGCTTTAGAATTTCTTTAACTTTCTTTTTTCATCCTGCTTTTCCATGTTTCGAGTGCTATCTTTTTGGGTAATACACTCAATTCACAGTACCTTATTAAATACATACTTTTTTTAATGTCTATTACTAAACATTCTTAAAATAGCGTTAGATTTTTAGCAAGTATCAAGTTATAGTCTGGAGCTCAGTTTCAGTAACTTTTAGTATAAGTATACTTGTGAATATATACTACTTGCATGAAAATGAATGTTTTTCTTAATTTAACATCCTAATTTTAAAAATATTTTCACAGCTTTGAATCTGGAAATTAAGGCTCCCGTCTACCCGCCATTTTGATTTCATCAGCTTAATGTTATTCCTATGGAATTTCAACTTTAATTCTCACATCTTTACTATTTGATCTATTTGAATGCAATACAGTGCATCTGAAAGTGCAAAAAATAATGAATGCTTCTTTGGAATTGCTTCCTCTGAATTTTAAAATATATGTAAAATATTTTAAAGACTGGAAAATTTACAAACAAATTAAAATAAGGTAAAATATTTCACCATGGAGGGTAAACGGAGTCTTAAGAGCAATAATGTAACTGAACGAAGTACAACAT
>BMAW01067696.1:266271-344008 GCA_019974015.1 Nephila pilipes | reverse complement strand
TTAAAAATATTTATGAAAATAATATAAATGCTAACAATGGATTTAAGTGATTTTAAGGTATTTTTCGAAATCTGCAGCAGTTACAAGAACGTTTTTAATAACAAATAATTGAGTGATACTTACTCATGACAAGTCTTTTTTAAGTCAACATCATTGATTTTACTGAAATAAAAATAATGGCTCATTAATAATGATACTTATTACATATATTTGAAGATATTAAGATATATTATATAATATCGCTTACTATGCTGCGTTTTCCAGTTCATTAATTGCTCTGTAAATCTCTGGCGATAAAAATTCTTTATAAGCTGCCGTTGTCACTACTATTCCTTTGGGCACAATAAACTGTAAAGATTGCATAATTATTATCAGTTTGGTAAATCCATTCAAGAAAGATGATCACTAAGTATATGATGGCTGTATCCAATATTATGTGCTTTAATTTTATTCACAATACAAATTGTAATTTGTACAAATTTAGTTTTAGTTTAGTTTTTATTAATGTCGCACTAGAAGCAACACAAAGGCTATTGGCGATGGACCTCGTAATTTTGAATCACGGTCAATGACGAATTTGTACAAATACAATAAAACGTTTAAAAAATTGTACCGAATCTTTAATAATTCATAACATGATTATTTTCATTATTCATTTTTTTTTTATTTATATCATCGAGTTTAAGTACCATTTTTATATTAAAAAAAGAACAGTTTTGTTCCTATTTTATTTTTTATCAGAAAAAACATGTGCATTCTTCTACTATTCAGCATAATTACCTCAATTAATAAGGCACGTATCAAATCATACAACCGGTTCCTGTATTTCATCCTCACAGAAATCAGTTGTCTGATGGGCTAACCCACAGCGGCTCAGCCGCTTTGACACTGTCATCATATAGTAATAATGCTTATCTAAATTGTTTTTCCAATAGAGGAACAAATAACAGTCACTAGGCGCCATATCAAGTCTATACTAACGGGGAATCATGTTATTCCTAGCCATATAAGGCAATGAGATCTCAGGTTCGACAAGCTACGTGTGAACGGTTGTCAAGCAACAAAATAATCCTTTACTGATTATACCACGCTTTTTGTTTTGAATTGCACAAATTGTGACATACCCCCGAGGCTAAAACACCACAAGCAACATCCCCTGCCCATCCCAAAACACAGTGAACATGATTTAGCGACCTGAATTGTTCGCTTTTTTTGGGTGATGTTGAATGCTTCTATTCCCATCTTTAAATGCTTTAATCCATTTTCTTACCATCCTATCTATCATAACGCTTCCTCTAAGCACTTCATTAATCTGCTGATGAATTACAATAATTTTCTCGCTTTTTGCATGCAGAAAACGAATCGCAGCATATATTTCCTAATCGGTGGCATTTTCAGTGGAGTGACGCGTTTTAAATGCACACAAAAAAAGAAACACGGAGGAATTCTTCCGAACTGGCGTCTGTGACTAACCGTGAGATATAGGTACATATCAGAAAGGTAGCATGTCAGTGCACCTGTGTGGAACGGCAATAATAGCGCGCTGCAACTGCTACAATAAAAAACTGTACTTACTTAAGAAACATGCCTAGTAATACATTGTAAATTTTTTATGAATTCAATCATTTCAATATTACTTCTAATTTTTAAATATGAATTATTTTCCTAATGTGTTAATAACATACCGTTTTAATTTCGCTGCTTATATCCGTTAGCTGACACAATGACATTCCTTTTCCTCCAGAAATTTCTTCGAAATAGCCCGCATCATCCGTAAACCTCACGGACAACGGAATCACTAGATGAGAGGATATTATAATGGAAATTAGGATCATATATATTTCAGTGTTCAATATTAATATAAAGGGGTTATTAATACCATATTATTAAAATAAAAACACCACACTTTCATTAGAAAAATATCTTTAATACTAACCCTGAAGGAAAAGTATTATTTTCTTAGAATATACTTGACCAGACAATGGAAGCGTTTGGTAAAAATGATGTCAAACATATATGAAGAGCTCCACTAACGAAATGAGAAAAGTTTATTTATCAAATTACGGTCAAATTCAATCATACTGATCAGCTGATTTGCATTAGTTCGAATTTATAACAGAAAGGTAGCATGTTAATTCTCCTCAAAGTGACTGATGGCTCAACTTATTTCAATGTCCCTGTTTGCATGACATATTTGCGACATGGCTGATACATCTAAAAGGTTAAATTTATTTGATACGAATGATATTGAACTAATGCATGATATCTTAGAAATTAATGACTTTTAATCAAGTGATGATGTTGGAAATCCAGGATCTGAGCCCGTATTCATATCAATGATTCTGAACTAGAAACTGAAGAAGCAGATCTGGAGCATCAAGAAATTAGACTTCAGCCTTTATACTGTTAATGAAAAATATTAAATGAAAAACACTTTAATATTCGAAAACATTTATATTTCAGGAGTTTGTTTTGTTTAGTTTTTTTTATTAACGTCGCACTAGAAGCTACACGAGGGCTATTGGCGTCGGACCTCGTAATTTTGAACCACTGTCAAGTGACGAGGACGACACCTGAGTTTACATTTGAGGAAATAGGAATATTAGTACAAAAATTAGCGAAATATTAGTCTCAAAAAAAAAAAAAAAAATCAGCCAGATTTCCCCTCCCCCCCAAAAAAAGAGACCATTGTAGTAGCGAAAAATGGCTTCTCGGAGTACTTAGCACCCTTTTGAACTTTTATCCCTATCTGGCTAGAAAAATATTTATTGTAACACTGAGCTTTGGAGTCTACACTTGTTTAGGAGTTGTAAATTGTTTAGTTTTTATTAACGTCGCACTAGAAGCAACAGGAGGGCTATTGGCGAAGGACCTCGTAATTTTGAACCACGGTCAAGTGACGAGGACGACACCACAGCTGGCACCCCCCTCTCCTAACATCCACACCACGCCAAAGGGGGGGGCTTTGGGCCCCGACAGATTTAACATGCATCAGCCCCGGCTACACGGCGGGTCTTTGACGGCCAAGGATCGAACCCGCGACTGAACGAAAACCGTTAGCCGCGAGTCCACGACCTTGACCACTAGGCTACCGCAGCCCACGTAGTTGTAAATTGACTTCAGTTTGAAAATATTTTTAAAATTAAGATGCACAATTGCACATAGATTAAGATAACTTCTTAAAAGTTTCTAATAAGAGAATTATAACTTCAGAATTATTGTCAAGAAGGATCTTGTTGCTCCATGCTTGTTAAATCAGTGTTGGGCTCAGACACTATTGTGTTCTGTCAAAGTCAAAACTGAGACAAGGAATAATAAGTTCTAAAGGAATTAACTTTCTTAATAAAAATCAAATCAGAAAAAAATTTCATTAAAGAAGTTCAATGCAAAGTTTTGCAAAGAACAGATTTAGCCACCAATGGTGAGCTTTTTTTTATTTATCATTATTAAATTACTCAATTAAATATAAGAATTAAAGAAAACTTTGAAACATCGAAAAATGGACAATAGTAAACTTTTCCGATATTAAAATTCAAGGAAACGATAAATTAATAAAATGAATACGATTAAGCGAAATGCAATTGAAATTAAAGCAAACGATAAATTATTATACGACGGATTTGGCGACCGCTTGGAGACTTGGCGTAAAATTTAATTTTTTAAATAATTAGTTCTAATGAATTAATTTGTATTAATCATAATTAAATTATCATATTGTCATCCAAAACAATCGGGAAAAGAAAATTTCAGCTCGATTGAGAACTTTAAAATGAGAGAAAAAAGCTCGTAAAATGTTGAAATCATCGACGAAAGTAACTTTTTCTATTTTATAACTAGGGTATTTCATATTGTTTTTAAAGAAATTTACAGAATAATTAGCCTGAAGGTAGATTTGTGAATATATTTAAACTTTCATGAATATTAAAAGAACTATTAAATAATTTTTCTTTACGTAAAATGTAATTTTATCCTGTTTCTTAAAAAAAAAAAAAAGTACTCTTATTACCTTTTCAGAATGGTTTCTTGTGCTCTCACAATACAATTGAAATTTCCTCGCTTACCATAAATATTACAATAAATTTTACTGTCCTCAATCTTTAAATAAATGTCTAAGTACTCAGTTTCAGGAAGATTATTTTCTTTTAAGTTTAAATAAGGTGTATAAAAAGATAAGTAAATTTTAACTTCTGGCTCATAATCATTTTTAAGAATTACAAACTTATCAATATATCTAAAAAGAAATTTATAATTATCATTGTAATTTTAGTCTTAGAAGTGCAAAAACAAACATTAGCAAGATTTTTAGTAGGACCACCTTATGGTTTTTCCTTTTTATTTGTTATTACTAAATTAATATTCTCATTTAGAACTAAACAAAGTATATAAATTTTGGTACTTCATTTGGCTGGCGCAAATCTCGCCAAGCAGACTTTATTGGGGACAACGCACATTATATTCATATTCTGTTTGTCTTTGGTTATATCATTTTTGCGACTTAACACCTGCGCCAACGAAATGGAAAAGTACCAAATTTTTCAAAGGAAAAATACATTAAATTCATGAGATTTTCAATATCAAGAGAATTAATCTTCAAAATCATAACTATAAATAGAGAAACGATCTTCATTTTTCACATAATTAACTATATCATTACTATTTGAATAATGGCTGACTCGGTAAAATTATCAGCTGTATTTTGTAATAAATTTAAGATTTTGCCAACTGTTGCAATAGAAGTATTATAAGTTACTCAAATTTTTTTTATAAGAGTTCTAATGAAATTTTAGGCATTAAAAAGGATATCTTTTTTATTATAAACAATTATACATGTACTGCAGTAATTCTACATTCATATTTCACTATTACTATTGTATACTTCAACAAAAGAATTATTAAACACATATGTATTAGTCACATTGATATAGAATTATTTTACACATAACAGACTAATTGCTAGGAACTTTATCTGTACAACCTATAACTAAATTATCAGGGAAAATTTTAAATAGAATCATTTGATTATTTATGCATGGGCCCGTTCATTATTAAAATCCAATTTTATAATGTTTACTGTATACATGTTTGTATATATAAGAATATAAATCAGAAAAGGAAGGAAATAAACAAAATGTCAAAAATCAAGAAAAATTTGTAACTTTCTTAAAAAAAAATTATTAAAGAACTTTAAAAAATTTTGAAAATACGGAAACGAAGAATAATATATTTAATGTTATAACAAACTTTTGGCTGTTAATCTAAGATATCTTAGAATTATAGACCTACTTACTCCCTGTCAACAAAATATATTAAAAAAATTGTTATAACACCAAAAATGAAAATTCAACAAAATTCTGAATATTTTAATCCAAAAAGTTAAGTTAAAAAGAAAAATACACAAAAAGTAAAAAAAAAATCTTTAAAAACCAAAAGCTAGAAACTGAAATTAAGAAGCTGACAAAATGAAATAAAAAAAAAATGCAAGAGTAAAATCAAGATTTTCCACGTCTAACACTCCACGTGTATATTATTAAATACAGTAATACAAACAAATTTATAAATTTACATAACATAAGCAAATTAAATTAGAAGTATTTACTCATATTAAATACTTATCAATGCTTTATTTCAAGTCATTTTTTATGCTTTTTCAAGTATTTTTATGAGTCAAAAAAATGGCTACATAATTTATCACCATACCATCTTTCCACATGGAGTAACTATTTTAAGCTTGCCAAAATTTGAACAGTAAACAAAGAAATAATTTTAAATGTTTCCAGAGTACCAGCACTAAATTCTATAAATAACTAATCAAAAATCATAGGCCCTCACAACTTAAGAATATCGAAATAAAAAAAAAGTTACAACTAAAAACATACAGAATCAAAAAATTTTATAAGTAAATCCTATTAGACGGAAATAATTAATAACGAAACTTAAAACTGCAAAGAAACAGAAGATAGTAACGACTTATATGAAACTATTTCATAACTGAATCTTTAAGAAAAAAATTTTTAGGAAAGCCCTTAAACCGTAAAATTAAAAATAAGTAATAAAAAATTAGAATAAAATGAAAATTAGGGAGACAAAAAAAATTAATTAAAGCAAAAAAAGAAGAAAACAATGTAAAGATAAACAATATAAGAATTTGGAAAACGAAAGAAAAAAAAATTCAAATCTAAACACAAAATCAAAGAAAATCTTCATTAAAAGTTTTCAAAAAAAGAAAAAATACAGCCCAAAAAGAATTTTAAATATTTTATATTTTAAGCTTAACTTTTAAAAATTTATTCGATAATCAGCTTTAGTACATGCAAAAAAAGAAATTTCGAATACTTGAAGGCATATTAGCTAATTTGATATTTTTAAGTAAGAAATTGTACCATTTAAGTAAGAAATTGTACTAATAGGGAAACAGTAATTATCTTCCTCAACACAGTTTAACTAAGCATCATCCTTATTCTCAATTTTAAATGCAACAACTAAAAATTCCGTTTCATGAGTTTCAATCAAGTAAGAAGGATAAAAAGATTCACACACGATATTTACATATACATACATACATACATAGATATACATATACGTACATATACATACACACACATACATATACATATATAGCAGGAAATTGGATTAAAATGAAATTTTATGTCATCGAAAATGTTGGTCAGTTTTTCCCTGCAAGCAAAAATCGTTTCACACAAAAAAAAATATTTCTCTTATTTCTACACGAATTAAAAATTTTATACACTTTTTCCTTTTTTATTCAAGATTTTCTGCATTAATCGTGTAAATATATTTTTGTTAAAATACAAGAAATTTAAATATTCCTCTAAAAATTAAACTCTTACAACAAATAAAAAAAAGTTAACTTTTGACTTACATAATTCTTAAATTGTCAATTAATCAAGTAAAAAGAAAATTTAACGAATTGAATATAAGTAAAACAGGCTTTAGAGACTATTTGGATACTACTAACCTGGCGGAAGTGTTGGTGTAGGCATGACATGGGGTCGTGACTCGGGTACCGAATTACTTTTCCTGAAAACAAAAATAAAGAAAAGAGCTTAGTTTCGCAGCATCATTCATATAAAAAATTTGCGAATAAGAAATCACTTTAAAAATAGATTTTATGTAACAGAAATTTTAATTTTTCTTAAATTGGAATTTTCTGCGTTCGTGGTGTGGGGGGGAGGGGTATCTTGATCTCATTATCGAATTCAAATGAAATACAAAATATATCTTACATAGAGCATTATCTGATTTAGAAATGCATAATGGTAAAAAACTTTTTATAAGTTAATCATGTTAAACTGATTATTCAATAAACTTCATAATTCATTCCACTCGCAAGTGACACGACCAGAGAAAGTCAACATATTACATATCTACAAGATAAATTCCGACCTGCCGCGAATGAATTAATCCCCCTCATCTGTCGGAAATCCAAATTATCTATTAAAAATAAGTTGCTTATCTATACACTGTATCTGCGACCCATCATAACCTATGCTTGTCCAGTTTGGAATCAGGCCGCTCAAATCCACCACAATAAATTAGAAATCTTACAAAATAATATCCTACGTATGATTGCCCAAGCTAGATGGTTTTATAGAAATGAAGATATCAGAAACTCCCTAAAATACAATAAACTCCAATATTTTAATAATAAATTAACTGAAAAATTTAATAATGCCCTACCCAACCACCCAAACCCCTCAATTCAAGAAATCAATAATTATTTTCGAACTTACAGAACCCCAACAAGCCTAGACTAACTTATTTATACTCCATAAACGCACAATCCTCTCAACCAATGGGAAACACCCTCTCAGCCAATAGGAAAACACCCTCCCCGCTACTGAACGAAGAACCAAATTCCCCTACCAAGATAGTGAAAAATCATAGCACTTGAGTAACCGCTTCCTGATTGGACAAGCATTTCACCCCCCTACCCACCTCCACCTCTCTGCTCACAACCAATGCTCATGTACTATTCCATATTACTATCCCTTCACTTAATTCATTTAATTGGAATAAATTAGATTTAAATTAAATAATTTTATTCATTTTACTTAAATTGTGCAGCATCCATTAAAAAAGGGTATTGAAATAGTTTTTAATAAGGTTCAACTCAAGATATAGAGATATAGGCCCATCTGGGTTAGGTGCTCTTGTTTCCCACATTCAATACGGACCAGAGAAAGTGAAAACGATGTGGCAAAGAAAAAATTCTTGTTCAAAAATACTTCTTGGTACTTACTTAAAATCCAGTCACACATTTTCACCAGATATGAAAAATGTCACCGAAAACGGAGAGTGTCGCTCAATCATGCAATTTTTCACCAATAACGGAAAATGTGTGTGAATAAAATTGATGTTTAAGGACTCAAGAGCCAGATATGGCTACGTTGCGCTAAACAAGATGTAACTGTGGTCTGGACGTTTGAGGGGGAAAATGTGGAAAAAATTAAAAGTTTGATAAGAAAGATTGTCGAAAATAGAGAATGATCGCTTGAGTATCCTCGGTGGCGCGTCAACCGTGTTTACCAAAGACAGTGAACCTCACGGGAAAGAAAAAAGATCACCAGTGTGACTCTGGTCAGAATGTCCGTACCTACCCAAAAGAAGGCAAGCCCTTGAGGTCAGGGAAAGAGTGAAATCAAACACAATTTCTCCTATTTTGCTATTTTTGCCACATGGGCTTATGTAAACTTATTTAACCCTTAAGGCTCCCGTCTACCCTTCAATTTTGATTTCATCAGCTCAATGTTAATCATATTGAATTTAGACTTGAATTCTATCTTTACTATTTGATCTATTTAAATGTAATAAAGTGCATCTGAAAGAACAAAAAATAATGAATGCTTCTGGGGATTTACATCTTTCCTCCGATTTTTAAAAATATTTGAAAATATTCGTTAAAGACCGGAAAACTGAAAAACGAATAATTAAAATAAGAATAAAAATATTTTTAAAATTCGGAGGAAAAAAGTAATTTGCTCAGAAGCATTCGTTATTTTTTGATCTTTCAGATGCACTTTATTGCATTCAAATAGATCAAATAGTAAAGATGTGATAATTAAAGTCGAAATTCTATAAGATTAACAATACGTCCACGAAATCAAAATGGCGGGTAGACGGGAGGCTTAATTAACTGGAGTTCTACCGGCTACTATCATTAGGTACAACTTCCATTAACATTTTAACAAGTAATATAAAAAAAAAAAATTAAAGTCAATTCCTACTTAAGTCAGCAAAATTTTTTTTATTTCAGTTACTTTTTATTAAATAATTACAATTAATATAAATGCGTATATACATATGACAGAATCACAATATTAAGTGAGAAAAGAAATATTTTTTTCCAGCGATCTACACGCTTCGTCATTGACAGTATTTATTCCTAAATTTATATCCTGCTAAATATCTTACACAAGAGAAAATTTTTTCTCCCATATAAAACTAAAATTATTTGAAAATCAAATAAAAAAAAATTTATGCTTTGATGAGATTCGATCCGAGGGCATGAAGATTCTACGCCGACGCTCTACCAAATTTGCCATTGCAAGACAAATGACATTGTAGAAGCATTGGCTTGCTCCTTAATTCATCCGGTAAATTAAATGGTTGGAATGCAGTTTAGCAGCCTGGCGACAGAAATTTATTTGGCCGTATTTTGCCAAATGTGGCTACCATGGACCGCTTCGTGGACTTAACATTCAGTCAAAAAAAATCGGCAAGTTTGGCAATATTTGAAATCGCACCAACCAGTTGGGCTCAACTGCATTTTCACCAATTAAATTTAATTAAATGAATTAATATTTGAAAAAACTGTATTAACATCAAGTGTCATCCACTGTATTTGAACTTGAGTGGATGCATAAAAAGTGTTTTATTAACGATCGAAAATTTGAACAATATACTTATAGAGTGTGAGCTAATAGTAGGAATAAGAATTTAATTTAAAAATAGTCACCAGTATAACTATATGGATCCAGTATACATTGGGTAACCGCTCTAAAAGAAGATCGGGGGATTGCACCCCGTCGCACGTGTGCATATATATAAAATATGTGTGTGTTATCTTTAATAGAATTATGGGTTTTTGATAAACGAATTGGTTTAAGTAAATTTGGTTAAAATCGCGTGTGGATAAATAGGAATTTACAATACTGAATTATTTTTCGTAAATCTGGAATCTATTGTGACCAGCAATCATCAAATTTAATGCTGCAACGGTAATGAGCTCAACATATTCAGTGAGTTCAGATAACAATCATAAAGTTACATCTTTTACATCATAAAATTATTTTTTATTAATTTCCTCACGATATGCTCCGATGCTTCGAAACTCTTATAGATTATGAGCTTAGGTAGCTATAAATGTAGTTCACTAAATTAAATCGTCATTGATGCTTATTGAAAAATAATAACTTTAGTATCTTGAATCGTGTATATTTAGAATGTCGCAGCGCGAAGGGAGAGATCGTATATATTTTAACAAAAACACGCACCCTAGTTGGAAGGATATTACTAAGGATATTACTGCTCTCCAAAAATAGTAATTCAAACATTTAGCAGAAAAGATATTAAATTTGTGTTTTCTACTTAATCTTGGTTTCAATAACATTCTTATTTTTAATACTCACTTCTCAATTACCATACCCAATCCTTCCCAGTCTCCAACAACAAATGATATCATAGATGACTTCACAAATCCATTCCTACTGTCACCAATGCTTATGAAAGGGTCTTCTATAAATCCTGTCATTTCATAATGTATCCCTGAGATTTAAAACAATTCATCTTCAGTTAATAAGTAAAGAACATTTTTAAAAAAATATTGTATTAATATTTTTTTAACAAAATTAATACAAAAGTTAAGGAATTGTAGGTTTACATGATACATAAATAAGCTTACTTAAATAATTATCAGTACCTGTATTGAAACTTGCTTCAAAATGCCTTTCCGGATTTTTTGATTTTGAAAGAGACGTACGAAAAGTATACTTGTTTATGTGCTGCATCTCCCCATCTGGATTAACTAAGAATCCGGTCTGCAAACTATTATGACAAAGGGGAAAAACATTTTCATCAAAATTAACAGATTCTTGCATGAAGCACTTATTTTTTTTTCGTTAAATATAATTGACTATTGTATAGAAAACCTTAAGTACTATCAGATTAAAGTTTTTTTGTTGCCAGTACTCAATATCGTAAAACAATACCAAAAATGTCAACTAGATATGGACATAAGTTATTGAAAAGTGTTAAAAGCAATTAATGATAGCTTAAAAAATGCGTGTGCAACTAACTCTTAAAATTTTGTAAGCAATACTGTTCGCTTTGCGACGAATACATCCATTAAACTGATAGTCTTATTTTATAAAGTAGAATTAGTGTCCAAATTTTCATCAAAATCTCTGCTGAAGAAAATTAAATTTCGCATAAAATTAAGCGAACTTTCGAGTCTCGGGCTCGACAGAAGCGATTATTATCAAGAATAGAGAATAACTCTTCCAAATTTATAATAATGTTTTATTTTCACAATCAAAACATTATGCACAAAAGCGTTGCCAATGTTAACAAAAAGAATAAGAAACAGACGATTCTGTCATAAAATTCAGTTATTAAATAAAATGTTAAAATTAGAGCAAACGATCTATTAAAGTAGACAATTTTCTGTTAGAATATTTAAAGCAGACGATAAAATATTAAATTAAATATATCTGAGCAATGTAAATGTACCATAGGTAAACTAAATGTAATTATAAATATATGAAGGATGTTAGGTTCAAAAGATTCACATAGAACCTAACATCCTCTCACCTATTGATTATGCTTTGTAATTAAAACGTTACTCAATTATCTCAAAACTGACATTCAATAAATCTAATGTCTCGTGAACGTTCTTTCATCTCTTCCTGATCTGGAAGGAATAAAGTGATATAGTTCAAAAGTCAAGTTATCTCTTCCCCCAGGAGAAACTTTAGTCCAACTGTGGATTTTGTGGCTATCTGTACGTTTTGTTCTTTGTCTGCATAAGTCCCGAATGTTGTTTCTAAATCGTTTTCGAAAGTATTTTTGTAAATTTTGTCTGTTCTTGATCTTTCTATTCAGACTTTGATAGTCAACAGCATGAATATCTAAGGTACACCATTCCTTTATGCCCCATATAAATTATGAGGGAGATATAGGGATTAATTGCTCAATTTCCGAATGTTATGCGAGAGGTCGAGAATGTATTAACGTTTCACGGTGCCACAGGTAAGTCACTGTTTCTTCATAGAGTAACTGTGTTCGACATAAAATCCTTTTTACGAGAGTCTTCATTATTCGAATCAATCTTTCTCACCAACATCCTCACCTTACAGGCTGTTGGCGATTTAAATATCAGATCATTAGAGTTGGTAGTTCCATATTTAAACATTTTACTCCATTCTAAGCCTCAATGTAGATCGACAGCACCAATAAAATTGGTATTGTTACTGCAATAAATAATTGAGCATCTTCCCCGTCTTGAGACAATTCTACGAAAAGCAATCAAAAATAATGCATCAGTAAATAAATTGGTGATAATTTCTAAATGATCTTCTCTTACACTAAAAATCCCATCGATTATGCCAACTTTTCTCTCTCTCTCCCCTTCTCCCTCCCTCTAAAAAGTAATATATAAAATTCTCGAATTCAGTTTGTAGATAAAGAAAATGCGTTTTTATTCAAAATAGTGATTTTCAAAAAGGGCTTTAACCGTTCATCTTTTAGTACACTGCGCATGCCTGAGAATTGCTGTGAATCACATGAAATCGAGTCAATTAAGTCTGTTGCATTAAAACAAAATGAATTGGAAAAAAAAATATTTTATACATATATTTTTTCTCTTTTTGTTTATTCCGTTCTGTAATAGATTTTAATAACTCAGATTCTTTTATCATGGATTTTTTTATTTGCTAAATTACTTGAATGATTGAGTGAAGTTTAATGACGCAAGAGCCAGGTATGGCTACGCTGTGCCAAACAAAATGTAATTGAGGTGAAGACGTTTGGGAAAAAAAATGTAAAAAGTTTGACAAGGAGGGGGGTTGAAAATATAGAAACATCGCTAGGGTAGCCCGAGTGCGCGTCACCCATGTTTACCAAAGATAGCGAACCCCATGAGAAAGAAAAAGATCACTAGAATGCCTTGGGGTCATGACGCCGTACTTTCCAAAAGAAGGCAAGCCCCTGACGTCTCCTGATCCCCAAAACCGGGGGGGCCCATACACTATGTACCCATTTTAATCGCCTCTTACGACATGCATGAGCTACACTGAGACACCCGGTCACCACATGGAGTCTTTGTTCAATTAAGAGAGTAATGGTGTATATATTCCATTACTCTACTATGACACGAATTCAAATAGGCATAATGTCTCAAAAAATTTACTTACATTATATTTTTGTAAATAATTTTCCTTAGTCTCTAAGAAAAGCAGGTTTCATACATAAATTGATTTTGATTTAATTTTAAGAAACTTTATAATAATTCGCTTAAAATTTTTGGTCATTTATTTATAAATTCATGAATTCGCAATAAGAGATATAAATTCTTTAATTTCCAGAAACATTAAGCAAAAGAAATTTTCAAAAAGTCAAAACATCTTACTTTCCAAAGTAGTACTTTACAGATGTTTCTGATAAATGGAAATAGTAACCAGTCTATAAAAAAAAAATAATTGTAATTCATATTTTAGAATTTTTTTTTAAATAATTTGAATAATATTAAATCTTTAATTGTTCTTACCGAGGGTATACAACCAAAAATTGTGTGAGATGAGCTCCCTACCATTTTCTTAGCTGTAATAATGCATACATTCATACATATTTAGTTCATAAATAAATCAATTATTCAAGCATTAAAATCAACAGTTGAATATAAATGTTTATTTATAGTTGAAAAAATAAATTGTGAGAGAATACCAAATTTTACACAAATTGTAATTCTTACTGAACTATAATAAGACTTAATGTTAAAGAATGTTTTTTTCCAGTTAGAAAAAATGTTTCAGCAATATTAGATACATTTTGACTTCATTGACACACAAGCACACATATATATACATACATTCATGTGAAAAATTAAGAGAATTCATAAACTCTGCCTATTTTTACAAAACTGTATCAAACCAAAAGGTATTGATTACTTGGCCGATGAATTATGTAAATATTTAGAGTCCAGTATGTTAACGTAAATATCTGCGAATCTACGACTATTGAGAAAATAGAATTAGAAATTGAGATCGAAAGAAAGAACTGTTCTTTCGAACAGGTTCATCTCAAAGAGAGAGAACATCCAAGTCAGCGGTCCTTCAAATACATGTTCTTTGCTGTTCCGTATTAAGAGTGGTTTTTCCTTTCTCCACCTTTCCACAGGTATAATCTTCTGTTACACGACGTCTTACGGAAGGTTATACACCAACGGAGAACCCCGAAGATATTGCTGGCAATTTTCCTCATTCGGCGGCTTTCTCTCATACTGAAATCAAGCAAATGTTCGACGAAATCATCCATCTACAAGTTATCAAATCTCTGCCGACGAACAAGGCTAACATCTCATAACCAATACCATATTCGAGGAACTATCTGCTTATCACACAGTTCCTCGAATAGAGCCATTAACCGACAAGCCTCAGAAAACGCTCGTCGTGGAGAGAATGTAACAAGAATGAAAGAACTTGATAGAAAGGCTCTTGTCGAAATCGAATGAAGTCGAAAAATTCCTCCGAAAAAGCTTTTTCCACAGAGTGTAAAAGACCTGGTTAAGCAGGTCATGGTAGCCTGTTCTGTTATGGTTAGGTCTTCCTACAAATCTCCTATTAAACCTAATGAAGCAGATTGAGGAACTGAAAAGATGAAAGTAAATGATTGCAAGCTGGGTAGCTCCGATCGATAGGTCATAATCTACTCCCACATGGAATCAAAAACTGAAAGGTTTTCCATTTAATTATAATTTTATTTTCAATCTGATTTGTTTTGTTATTTTTAAATTTATGAATCAATTATCTCTCTCCCTCTCTCCCCGCTTTTTGACATCAAGCAGAACGACCTCCTTAATTTCTTACTAAAATTACTTACGATTAAAAAAAACTAATTTCTCAGAATAAAATTACTCTTTCTAAAAAAAATCTAATTTATAGTTAAATAAATCACTTTAAAAATTTCTGATTAAAATTACAACTTACCGAGATTCCTTATTTTTTCCCCAAACAAGTACATTTCGTAAGGAGGGCCATTGTCGACAGAAACTGTGCCTGCTAATGTGCCCGTCTGGGCATACACATTTAAGGCATCTGCAGCCCTTGAAGTAGAAGGAAATGGAATAAATAAATAATCAATTTCTACTTTTAAAAAATAATCAATTTCTACTTTAAATAAATAAATATCAATTTTTGATGAAGATACTGTGTGAGTGAGTGAATGTAAAGTTTATTGGCGCAAGAGCCAGATATGGCTATGCTGCGCCAAACAAGATTAAACTGTGGTCTAGACGTGAAGTTGAAAAAAAAAGGTTGACAAGAAGGAGGGTCGAAAATAGAGAAGGATCGCTAGGGTATCCAGGGAGTGCATCACCCGTGTTTACCAAAGACAGTAAACCCCATGGGAAAGAAAAAGATCACTAGGGTATTGATGAAGATACAGCAGCGAATGAAGCTATTCAAAAATAAATAACTTTTAACAACCATTGGGAAATTAATAAATTTCTATGTGATAATTATACTCTAAATTTAATCTTTAAGCTCTGGGCACACATTAAAATAATTTAAAGTACTATTGAAATAGTTTTTCATGGTGAATTGAACAGGTAGTTATAAAACTGGTTTCAATTCTGTCGACATTTGTCATGGACTGCTTACAAAATTATACCTTGTCAAAACACAAATCATTAGCGAAAATTTTTTTTGTATCCATAGTTCGTATTGAAGGTGAAAACAAGAGCCATCCATAGCGTCATATGAAAATGTAATTTCTTTTTATATTTTGCGAGATTGGACTTTGATAAACTGTAGTTAAACATTGCTACATATGTCTGGTTGCCGTAGTAACAAAATTTGAATGACCTCTAGTAGATAAAAAACGCAACTCAACACTAACGGTTGGATTTTTTTTTTTCTTTTTTTAGTTTTTATTAAACGTCACACTAGAAGCAATACAAGGGCTATTGGCGATGGATCTCCTAATTTTGAATCTCCGTCAAGTGACGAGGACGACACCTGAGCTGGCACCTCCTAACTTCCACACCAGGCCAACGGGAGGACTTTGGGCGCCAACAGATTTAACGTGCATCAGGCCCGGCTACACGGCTGGTCTTTGGCGGCCAAGGATCGAACCCGCGACTGAACAAAAACCGCCGGTCGCGAGTCCACGACCTTGACAACTAGGCTACCGCTGCCGCCCCTTTGATTGGCTTGAAAGGAAGCTATCTTATAAATATGCAACATTTTACCTATCTAATATATTGTGCATTTATTTAATTTATACGCAATCAGGAAAGTGAGAAATTTTAAGATTTTTTTGTGAAACAGCCGGGTTTTTTTTTTTTTTTTGTCCAAAGACCTTTTAACTTCATTCCATAATTACTCCTTTCATTTCATACAAAACTTTGTACAACTTAAAATCCATTGAAAAGTTAAATTTGTTGTATGGACACGGAATATGACTTTTTTTTTTTTTTTTTTGGTCAAAATCTTGAAATATTTGACACGTATAGCTAAAATATATACGAAAATTGTGCTATCTTAATAACTCGTAATTAATTTTGCATGTAATTTAACTTCTGAATATATAAATAGAACGAAAGGTGAAACGATATATTTTTTTTTTCCGTAGTCATTAGTACTTTACATATTTTCAGATATTTAATTCTCAATAGTAATCATGGAGAATAAATATTTCAAATTAAATGAAGTACTTACATGTCAGCATTAATACTTAAAGAATACTTCAACGGTGATTTCTTCGAAAGATGTGCTAAGCCCTCGGGTTTCGCATTCAAAGTCCAGTCATATATTTTTGATGACGCCTTCCATCTGCACATGAAAGCAAAATCTTTTTAAATTGGTGCGATACTCTTATAAATTTATATTTGTTTCATATGAATTTTTAAATCATTTAAAATGTTATATATAGGACGTATTGTGATAAGAATTTCGTATATAATCTTAAGCCTTGGGTCGCATGGAACATGCGACTGGCGCTCAGTTCTCTTAAGGCAAATATGAGGGGTATCGGAATGTTTTAACTATTATTAGGAAATAACCAAGATATCTGGATAATATTTATTCTGCATATTAATTTATCTGTAGATTTCAAAAAACAGAATAATATTTCATGCACTAAGTTAACGAATGATGCACTGTGGTGTGTTTCTGCAAAGGATGTGAAAAAGTGGAAGACTTACGTTGGGCTCTATTTAATCCAGGATTCTGAAGAAAAAGACATATTTAACGATGATGAAAGTGAATTACTTTATAAAATTATTCTGAAACAGACTGTAAAGAGAAAATGCACGGGTGGTAAATTGTTGAGAATTAGGATAACTGTTCTCATTAAGTACAGACAAAGGATGGATTTAAAACAAGAAAAATGTGTGCATGCGTGCAAACATAGATATCTTAAGACGTTAAGAAGTTATCCCTAAATTACAAAGCTAATCATAAAGTTTAGATGAGAACTGATTTGTGTGAAGATATTGGACAGTGCATTGGGAGAAACAATGCGCAAAAGTGTTCTGATATTGCCATACCCATCCACGCTTTAAAAATTTTGAGTACCTCAAGCTTATATGTCTTATTGCCTTCCAATACAGATACTTCATGCAACCGATGGATCAGGTGTTATTTCCAGTCTCAAATTTCACAACAGAAAATAATCAACTCCACGTGTTTTGGAAAGTTAACGAAGTGAAGAGAGATTATTAAATTTCTTTTTTTGGAAGCAATCGTTTCTTTAGAGACAAATCCCAGTTGTAACAATTCGAATGCTTTTGGCATGAATCTGGCCAGCAATTTATAGCCTATAAATGATCGCTAGAATATTTATCACCAGGCAATACATAATTTTTACAAGTTTTTTGTCTTAATTTTTTTTTTTCAACTTAGAATTCTGCCTTAAAGGTGTAGTAAGATAATTTAATGTGTACATTATATATTTTATTAGACACAAGTTTCAAAAGAATAGGACAGAATCCACTGCTAAGTAATATTATACAACACAAATTATAATTCAACAGTAGCTTAAATCTAAACTAGATTAGTTAAAATTAGAGATGAAACTAGTACCTCCACCAGCAAATTTGGGTTTCCCAGTAATTTTGACACTTCCATTGAATTTTCGCTTTGTTTAGCTTATCTTTATAAAACAAATGTCCACTAAAGCACAATTTTGCTTCATCTTTTTCTGATTTAATAAAATTTACCAACATGATGAGTTTACAAACTCGAAAGAAGGAAAAACAACCTCATTGTAAGAAAAGTTGCAATGATCGAAACTTATAACCCAAGAGGGACCTTCGTAATAGGCTAGTTAAACCCCGCCCACAGAATAAACATTGCATTGTCTGGCGATAAATATACTAGCGATAGGCTATAAACTGGCGTCAAGCGAAAGAATATAATAGGCTATAAATAGCTTACACGATCAATTGCAGGGAGTAAATTGCTGGCGATAATTTTCCGGACTCCTTTCGGCTCATGGATTCATGCTTTTGTCTTTCATGTATTAGAGCAAAGAAAAGATAGCATTACAATACATGCGACGAAGACAAATACGTACCAATCGAAATGTGGCTGGAAAGCAAAGAATCATTTCTTCCAGTCTCCCTAGCAATAAAATTGACACATTGAATTGTGTGATGATGAGATGTGTACTTCAGGTAATCCTGGCAACGATGACATCATATCGTAAAATAAAACAATGATGCGATTTGTGGATGAAGATTTCTTACTCAGTAGAAGAAAATAACATATAAGGGCCATCAATCTCTTTGAAGTGAGAGAGAAGCGAGAAAGTAAAGTTTAATGGCGCAAGAGCCAAACATGGCTATGTTGCGCCAAAAAATATTTAACTGTAGTCTAGACGAGAAGAAATTGAAGAAAAGACACAAATTGGTGGACAAGGAGGGTCGAAAATAGAGAAGGATCGCTAGGGTAACCCGTGTTTACCAAAGACAGTAAACCCCATGGGAAAGGAAAAGATCACTAAGGTGCCTCGGGGCCATGATACCCGTACTTACCTGGCGAAAGCAAGTCCCTGAGGTCCTGTGATATAATCCCCAGGGGCTGGGTGCCCGGCTATACCCCCAGACGCTGGGTACCCATTTCAGTCGCTTTACGGCATGAATGAGCTACAGTGGGACTTTTCTGTCATTCCCGGTCACCACACGGGTCTCAATCTTTCTGAAGTAAAAGCGGCTGTAAACATTCTGAATATTTTTTTTACGGAAAATATGAAAACTATGGAATCTTTCTTAATCATCGATAAGAAAATTGATGAACTTTATTGAATCTCAAAATGTGGTCAATCAAGAATTTAAGTACTAATTAATACTATTTAAAATTCATCTTTAAATACATAAATTTTTAAGAAAAAATTAATGAAAAAAATAAACATTTGTGATTTAAATAGTAAATTTTAAAATAATAATACTAAAAGTTGTTCTATTAAAAATATAAAATAATTAATAAGTATTCTAATAAATTTCCTAGCTAAAGATAATAAATCAGATGGCTAATGTTCAAATGTTACTTAAGATATTACTCCCAACCTAGTAATGTATATAATAAGAAGCATAATGATAATAGTACAGAATAATGTGCATTAAGTTTTATGAATGATTCTTTTAACATTATGAATAATATCTTAGAACTTGTCAAGGTACTACAAATTATTTATGAAAACTATAAAATTAATAGCTTTATTTGTTATGAAAATTTTAATCCATTATATGTTATGCAGCATGTTATAGTTAGAGAAAAGAATATTAAATTTAGCCATAAGAAACTAAGCAAATTAAAGGTGTTCCCCCAAGAAGGATCTGCAAATTATAGTTCGGCTAATATTTACTTACAAAATTATATAACTAGATAAAATAATTTAATTATTTGTACATATAGATGATCTACTAATTTTAAATTATACTAAGCATCCGGAAGATGAAACTAAATTTTCTTTTTATCCTACATACTTAAATTTTATTCTTATTTAATAATAGTAAATATGAAATAATATTTAGACATACAATTTAAAGTTATAGATAAAATTATTTGTAATAATTATAAGAGATTGTTTTAAACTTCAAACTATCAAGGTAACTGTCTGGAATAGTCGCATATATATTTTTGTTTTTAGAAATATTAACTATAATACAGTATATGAAATAATAGTTTGATATAAAATAATTATAAAAAGTTTTTACGAGCTGCATAAAAACAAATCATCCTACTAATCCTTTAAATGTGCATTTAAGAATTACAATATATATATAATTCTATTTTAAATATAATTATCTTTCATAAATATATATTTCACTTTTTGTTGTGTGATAGTTTCTTAAAACATTTGTTTTATTCAATTTTTAGCGCACAAATAGCGGCTGAATCAATTGTCACATTGTAGCGTTTCAAATTTTGAGATTTAAATTGAATTATAAAAAAAAGTTAATTAGTAGATTAATCAATCGATCATACAAGTAGTTTGGCGGCTTAAGCACCTGGCGTATTGGATCCGGGCATAGTAGATTCACTTGAATTCAAAATAAGATGTTTAAAAGTAAAATGTCCTCAATCTTTGGTTCAAAATATAGAAAAAGTTTATATTTAGTTTAAAGGGTTATTTTAATTTGACTGTAGGTAATTTTGATTCCTTTGTTTCTTTTGAATGAGGATTTTTGCTTGTGTATTTTAATTTTACCATTTTCTTATAAAGTACTTTGCACTGAGTGAGTTAGATCCAAATACTAGTATAAAAGTGCATTATCAGTCCCATGTCTGAGACATTATTTTGAATTGCTTTATCTACATATTTGACTTTACTGTCTTATTTTTTCCCCTTGAGTCACGCTTTCTAGGTTTTGTTGTATTTTTGCCTATTTTGTTCATTATAGTAAATTAATACTTTCAAAAAAAAATATTATTACTTATTAAATATAGTTAAATTTTATGTTGCTATAACTGAGTAGTTTATTAATAATTATACAGTTTTACTAAGTATTCTTGTATATTTCGCTTCATATTATACTTACAGCAGTTGAAATATTTTGTTTCCTTTTTAGACTTTTGTCTTTAGTTAATAGTTTGATATATTTACATTTACTTTATTGACTTGCTTTTATTATATTATGATACATAATTACAATAAGTTCCTTTATTAACTTTGTAATAATAGCCTTTTTTATTACTCTTAATTTTACATTTTAAATTTGGCTGATTCATTTTTGCTAGTTTTATAATTTATGTTTATATTTACATTTATTTCACATATCTGTTGAACATTAATTATTTTTTACTTTATATATATTTGTGTGTATGTGTGTATAGTAAAGTAATTAATAATTTATTTGCAAATGGCGTGTTATCACAACTACTTTTTCCAATAAAACCCACCATCAAATGTTATACATTTTAAAGTTTTAACAATATTGAGCTTTTTATCGGATGAGCCGATGAATTGTAATGGGGCGAGAATGTATAGTAAAATGTGCTATTGTATCTAGGATAATGGTGTTAGATAGCAATATTAATATTACAGCATATTTTATTGGACAATATACCAATATCAGTGATGACAGCTTCATCAATCACCTGATGTTCATCACCTGGTGCGAAATAATAAGGTATCTTTTACATACTTACAAAAATACAAACTGGACAAAAACGGAATATTCATTTTCACCATTGGGTGTTGTTCGACTGCAAAACAGCAAAAGGAGAAATTATATGTTTTTTTTTTTTTTTATCACAGTTGAATAAGAACAGAAATTAATAAAATTTCGCTGTAAACCCGACTTACTTAAGCATCCCACAGAAATATATTCTCCATCTTCTCATTGGCGACTTGTGGTACATAGACAACCTGCCACACGAAAATTTGGATGTCCTATCTGAGGATATTTGGTAGCCCGAAGTTTCAGGTAGACAGTAAGTCGTTCCATCGGCCAGTTTTAAATAGATCCAGGCTTCAGCCTTTTGGTTGCATACCCTTGATATTCGTACCAGTATCGATTCCGACTTTGAGTTCACACCAGTAAAATAAACTTCATCGTCGGCCTGAAAATGAGAAAAATACAACATGCATCAAGAATGAATTGTTCATGAAAAATGAATCAAGCACGGAGACTTCATGAATTATTGAAAAGCTTAAGCCCGTCCTTTAAAAAACTGTTCTCTGTTCATAGACGAAGTAAGCTATTGCAAGGTTCTTGGCGAGTGTGCGAATGAGTGAGTGAATGAATGTGAAGGTTATTGGTGCAAGAGCCAGAGGGGGCTTGCAGTGCCAAACAAGATTTAACTGTGGTCAAGACTTGAAAAAATTGAAAAAAAGACAACTGGTTGACGAGAAGGAGGGTCGAAAATAGTGATGAATTGCTAGGGTAACCCGGGGATGCGTCACCCGTGTTTACCAAAGACAGTAACCCCCCCCCTTTGGAAAGAAAAAGATCAGTAGGGGGCCTTGGGCCATGATGCTCGTACATACCTAAGAAAGGCAAGTCCTTGAGGTGCTCTGATATAATCCCCAGAGAATGGTGCCCGGCTATATCTCCTGACGCTGGGTACCCATTTTAGCCCCCTCTTAAGGCATGCATGAGCCAGTGGGACTATTCTGTCATACCCGATCACCACATGGGTCAAATCTGTTGAATTATTTTGGGCAATGATATCAGAGATAGACAAAAATTTCTGTAGCATTTTTGTCCATAGAATAGTCGAAGGGTAAACAAGGGTTTCATAGAAATCGTGATATTTTACCAATGTAAAATTAAAATGGGCAGTGGTCTTCAAATTTATTGTATTGCGAGATAGTTATCTTGGGATGGGGGGAGGGTTCAAAGGAATGGAAGAGAATCATTTCTATCAATGCTAAAGAAATCTTTCCCATCTACCCGTTAAAAAAAATTAAACAAAAGAAGGACTACTTAAAGCGCCATTGATTAAAATATGTAAAATTTATTTATCCTTATTAGCCACCTATGAGGCTATTGTTTTAGGTGAAACATTTCGACGTACCAGATCCCTTTTCATCAAGAAAATCTAATAATTTATCGTTTGCTTCAATTTTAAATGCATTTAGCTTAAATATATACAATTTAATAATAATTTATCATTTGCTTTAATGTTAATTACATGTAGCTAATATAATACTCAATTTAATAATTTATCGTTTCCTTTAATTTTAATATTGGAAAAGTTTACTATTGACCATTTCTTGATATTTCATCGCTTACTTTAGTTATATGTATATATATGAGTAATTTAATAAAAATTATTAAAAAAGCGTACCTTGGGTGGCTAAATATGTTCTTTGCAAAATGTTGCATAGAACCTTTTTTTTAAAATTTTTTATATTATTTATATTAATGATTACAGAAAAATAATAAACCAAGAAAAATAACTTTTAGAGGAAAAAATGTTTTTAAAAAAATGAGTGTTGCAGAAATAGAGACATTACCAGACATCTTTCAACAGAAACGTTGCCTAAATTATTTTTGAAAAAGTCACATTTTATTTATACAATAATTTTAATAGGTTGTATAAATATATTTAATGGGTAAAAAATTGCAGTGGAAAATGTGTACATATATTTTAACTTGTTTTAAAATTAAACTAACTGTATACTTAAATTTTATTAATATTGAATGGACGTATTACGATAGAATTATACATTCAATTAATTGTAAATTCTCTTTATTGCAATTTCATGAGAAATTACACTTACATTTTGTGATTAACTCTTCATTATTTAAAAAATACCTTGAATGAATAAAGTATAATAATGCTTTATTAACGGAGCACTTAGAAGTGACATAAGGGCTAGTGGTAACCATATAATTTTAAACCTTGGTAATGTGAAGGCGGTGCCGTCTGAGCTGGCTTCCTCTCTCCATAATTTTACATTTCGACAAGCCAATAGAAAGACTTGGAAGCCTTAACAGATTTAACATGAATGAGCCTTACTACTCAGAGATCTTTAGAGGATACATATACAAAGACACACAATCATATATATATATAGCTGAGATGGACCTTTAAGCTTCAATTTGAATTAAATTTTGGTGGAAATAATTTTGGAAAATTATTCTGCGGTGCAGGACCTTAAAAGTAATAAAGAAAAAAAAGTAAGGCTATTTGCGCTGTTTTGAATTTCGGACAAGGAGCGTGTGTGCGTTTGGACTGAAATTGTACCTCTATCAACTGGATTATAAGTGCAGAAAAACCTTAAAAATACTGTGTCGAAGTCACTTGAATCACAAATTTTGAAAATGTAAGAAGTAAGAACTTGTTGATTACTCTCATTTGAACTGTAAATATTTAACAATCCATAATGTTTAAGAATTCGGAGGAGGAAGATTTGTTGAACTTTTAAATGCAATGGGTGATACCACAAAAGATGGTTTAATTGTATTTCAGTTTAAAAGAAAATCTAATATAGTAAATATTTTGAAGACGGGGGGATAATCGGAATAGGGAGAGAAAAAATAAAGAGAATGAGATAAATGCTAGGAAAACCAATATTTAGCCTTGGACATTCAAAAAATTGAATTCGATAAATTAAAGTCATTGCGGTTGGAAATGAACTGGAATTGATAAAAGAAAAAAAAAAAGTCAGATCTCGCGTAAAAATTCCTCTAGTGTGAAAGAAAACACAAACCAACCGTGCGAAAATATTCACATCTCGCTAAAACATGTCCACAATATATAAAAATAGAACCTGAAAGACAATTTAATCTCAACAAAGAAGAAAGACAGGATAAAATCACGAGCAATACGATAGTCGTTCAATATGTCCTTGGAAAATCAAAAATGGTGCTCGTAGCATCAAAAATGGTTTCAGTTTATTTCCTTCATATGGTTTCATTTTTATTTTTGATTGAAAAAAAAAAAAAACTTGTGTTCATTTAGAGAAATTGGTTGGAGTGAGTTTCAGGCGGTGATTAAACACTTATATTTAATAGGTTTAGCACGGTTAGAGAAACTTCATGGCACATCTGCTCTGCGTTTATAACTGTTTACCAATTGGGTAAATGAGTTTAAATGAGGACATACATCCACAAAAGATGAACAGCATTTGGAAGGTCCAATGGAAGTGACTACTCCCGGAATGATTGACAAAATCCACGGTACAGTTTTGAGTGATCGACGAATCAAAGCGTACGAAATAGTTGAGGCTACTAGCAAATCGCAAGGTACGGTGTTTTCAATTTTGCCCGCAAAACTAGGTGTGAAAAAATCTCGGTAAGTTGGGTGCTGCGTTTGCTGTCAGTAAAAAATAAACGCAATCGTGTGGTCAACTCTGAGGTTATTTTGATGCTTTTTCGTCACTCTCTCTCTCTCTTTCTCCCTTTACCTCTCTCCCCCCTCTCATTCACGCATAATCATCTATGCCGATTACTTGGAAAAAGGAATAATAATATCTAAAGTATTGTGTGTCATTATTGCACCGGTTGAGTGCAGAATCCAAGAAAAAACGTATTCATTTGAAAAAGATCACCTTCCATTAAGACAATGCACTGGTGCACATCTATGCAGTTTCAATGGCCAAAATCATGGAATTTAAGCCCGTATTATTACAACATCCACCATATTCACCGGATTAGGCCACCGAGTGACTTTATTTCCAAACTTTAAAAGAATGGTTCGGTGGATGATGGTTCATGTAGATCGAAGAGGTCATCGCCCAAATATGTATATTTTGAAAACCTTCCGAAATCGTACTTTTTCAGATTGCTAAAAAAGTAGAAGAAACATTTGTAAGTGTATCGAGCTAAAAGGAGATTATGCTGAAAAATAAAAAAAAATAAAAATACCAAAGATAATGTTTTTTTATGTTTTTCTAAGAACTCATTCAATAACGCTCATTGATTTATCGCGTGAGTGAGTGAATGTAAAATTTATTGGCGCAAGAGCCAGATATGGCTATTCTACGCCAAACAAGATTAAACTGTGGTCTAGACGTGAAGTTGAAAAAAAGGTAAAAATGGTTGACAAGAAGGAGGGTCGAAAATAGAGAAGGATCGCTAGGGTATCTCGGGAGTGCGTCACCCGTGTTTACCAAAGACAGTAAACCCCATGGGAAAGAAAAAGATCACTAGGGTGCCTCGGGGTCATGATGCCCGTACTTACCTAACAAAGGCAAGTCCCCGAGGTCCCTTGATATTATGCCCAGGAGCAGGGTGCCCGGCTATACCACCAAACGTTGGGTACCTATTTTAGTCGCCTCTTACGACATGCATGAGCTATAGTGGGACTATTCTGGCATTCCCAGAATGAATGAGCAAAAGTGGTGGATTATGGCGTAAGATCCAAATGAACCTGAGTGCGGAAACCGGTACCCTTTGGGGTATGGCGAAAACATTCAGGAGAAAGCGAACTTCCATCTGCGCCCTTAAAGGCCCTGCTAATATCGCAGTAACGACGAAAAATCAGAAATTTTGGCAGACTCACTCCAAAACCAATTTAAACTAAATGACATAAATACACCCAATCACGATGAAAATGTAAAGGATGTCGTTCACAACTATCTACAAAATGAAGAAAACTTCCGAAATCAAGACTACTCACCACCACTAGCATCTGAAATAGCCGAATACATAAAGAAAATTAAAATCAACAAAGCTCCCGGAAAAGAAGGCATAACTAACAAGATGATCAAAAACCTACCTCAACTTTGCATTTTCCAACTCAGAAATATAATCCATAACATGCTAGGCCTCGGTTACTTCCCAGACACCTGGAGAACCGCCGTAGTCATCCCTATCTTGAAGCCAGGAAAAGATCCCACCCTACCCAGCAACTACAGACCAATATCCCTACTACCAATACTAAGCAAAATAGCCGAAAAAATCATACACAATAGACTCTCCAACTTTCTCCAAGAAAATGATGTAATTATCCACCAGCAACACGGTTTTATTCCAAAATTATCCACCAGCCATCAACTACTCAGAGTCATCGAATTTATAAAAACAGGATTCTACAAAAGAAAAAACACAGGAGCGTTTTTCCTGGATATCCAGAAAGCGTTTGACGAGTCTGGCATACTGGATTAATCTTCAAAATGATTCATTACAACACCCCTTCATACCTTGTGAAAATAACCAACTCCTACCTGCAAAATAGAAAATTCCAAGTCACAATAAATGAAAATCTATCAAATCTAAGAATAATAGAAGCCGGAGTCCCGCAAGGAGGAATCCTCTCAACAACTTTGTTCAATTACTACGTGAACGACATCCCTACACACCCAGGAACAAAATTATGCATGTATGCAGATGACACTGCGATATTAGCTCGAAACTATGATTCACCAAAAATAGGCCAAGCACTAAACGAACACTTACAGAAATTAGAAGTATGGTACTCTACTTGGAAAATAGCCCTGAACGTTTCCAAGACAGAGGCCATCTTTTCACGAAATCATCGAAAAATTGAACCAGACATTTTTCTGGAAAACAAAAATATACCCTGGTCACTAGAAACCAAATATCTTGGTGTAACGTTGGATAAAAAACACTTTTAAACAACACGTTCTACGAATTAAAAAGCAGTATAATTCTGCAGTAAATAATGTTTTCCCCCTTATTTCGCGTAAATCTACATTAAGTAGACGTAATAAATTGCTTATCTACACCATGATACTAAGATCCATCCTGACCTATGCTAGCCCGGTCTGGTCAAACTGTGCTGACACTACTTTTGACACGATAGAAAAATCTCGAAACTCCACAATTAGAATGAATGTAAAGGCCAGCTGGTATATAAGAAACAAAGACATAAGATCTTCAATTAAATTACCTACACTAAAAAATTTTATTTAAAAACTCTCAGAAATTTTTTTCCATAAAATAGACACCTCTAACAATAGAACCATCCAAGAAATCGAAAAATACACCCCACTAAGAGATAACCCACAATTACACAGACCTAGAGAAATATTAATTTTATAACATATATTTCACTCTTAACGCAACACCATAGTTATTCTTAGTCACACACACAGCTTACACCCATACACACCCACCCATATAAACAGAATTAACATACATCACCATCAGCCAATCAAAGACCGCGCTCTCACTGCGGCCAGACCGAGCATCCAAGCAGGAACCCAATAGACTTCTGCTGCAATATACTAAGTCAACCAAAGCGCTTCAACTTTGAAATGGTCTTATTCACCTAGTTTTAATAACTATTGATATTCTACCTTAATTTATAATCTAAACAGCATTATTTTAAACTTTATTTTTAATGTATTTTCTAATCTTTAATTTAACTTTTTACAAAGCTATTGCACAGTAATTTTAACATATCTTATTAATAAATCCTTAACTTCTGGGCAAGTGTAAAACCGCAATTCAGTTCACAAAATATTAATAGCCATTTCACAGGGGATAGAAGCCCGAGAGGGTTAAGTTCCCCTATATAATAGTAGTCGCTAAAGATCCAAATCTGTCTATGCCACATTAGACAATTTGTAGCGATGATATAGACATTAGAAAAAAAGTGGAGGGGCGGGATTGGTTCAGAAGAAGGGTCTCGAAAATTGAGAAGAGTTGCTAGGGTATCCCGGGAGGGCGTCATTCGTGATTACTAAAGACAATAAACCCAATGGGAAAGAAAAAGATTACAATACCTTGGGGTCATGATGCCTAATCCTTCTTAACGAAGGTAAGTTCGCGATCGACCAGGTTTGACGTGCATCAGCCCCGCTACACGAAGATTTCAGAGGCATCAGGGCTTGCACTCCCAACGGTGTCTTTCTATTATATTTATCGTAATTTCTACACGCCAATTATGTTCATAAGTTACTATTTAAAAATTATATGCAACTTTATTGAGTATGCAAATATCCCATACAATCATTATCCCGCCTTAGCAGTAAGAACAAATTACATCAGACATTAAAAACCCACCTTTCGCGGTCAAGAATTAAAAGACAATCTGAATATCTTTCTCATGATCTCACGCGCTCTCCTTCTTTAGCCAAGACACGCGTCCACTTTATTTCCACGGTACTCAATTTAGTTCCAACAGCTACCGCGGCAGAAAAATGTAACTATTGTTGCCGGAATCATATAAAATAATTTTTTTATATATTAACCTATTTTCAGTAAATGTAATACCAATTCTAATTGTTCAAGTGTGTGGAAAGAAAAATATATTTCCTTGCTAAAACTGGAACTAATAATATATTTCTATAACTAAATGTCTTTATTCAATACAAATTACTATCAAGCATTCATATATTCTTTTTATCACTTTAACCTGTCAAATTATATATGTTTCTTATGATCTAGGTTTAAATACTATCAGGTTTCTCAACAAAGTATTATTTTTTTTTAATATTAAACAAAATGTTGAGGAAATATCATAGAATCAAATTGTTAAAATTGTATACAAATTTACATTTCGCATAAGAGAGAAAATAAGATATAGGAATTGATATTACACTTAATTTCTAAAAAGGTTTCTGTAAATGAAAAATAAGAAATAAATTGACAAAAATGTTTTTTGTTTGTTTGTTTAATCAGTGGATTGCTTACCTCTAACAAATGGGATTCCGGAAAAGGCGATTCGTGTATTTTTTCTTCCTCTGGTACTAAAAAACCTAATTTGACTGGATCGTCTTTAGCATATATGTCGTAAAGCTCAAATCTTTGATGACGTAATGCTGTACGTTTTTCGAATTGCTTTAGGAAAGACATAATCACTGGAAAAAAAAAGGAAAAAAATTTATGTTAGTGCTTCAGTTATTGAATGAGAAAAAATAAGATGGTAAATAAGATGCATGATGAAAGAAAGTGAAGAAGCAATAATAATAAATGTTAAATCATGATAACTAGGTGAAAGAATAACATTTAATTCACTTATTGTAAAATAATTGAAATGCAAAGCTAGACAGTTTTGATATTCAATTTGTCTACGTAAATTATTACTAATGGAATTAAATTTCGTTACAAATGCTAAAATATACCAATTATAATGAGCCATTCTTCAAATCCTTGTATAGTTACAAGAATTACGCTAAACTTGTATCACTTCCAAGGATTCTTTGAAATATACGATCAAAGAATCCCTGACGAAAGAGCTAAAGCGATACCATTAGAATTGACTGTTATAAGATACTGATTCAGAAAAAATCGACTCTGAGCCAGAATTCGAAATGAGGAACTATCAGTACAGATCAATTCAGTTCACTTCAGTGCTAACACTGCTAACACTGAAGTGTTTTTGGAACCCTGGTCACTGACTTGTTCTCCCAGAAATCTTCATGGTCTTGTAATGTCAGTTTGAACCTAAATTTTCTCACAAGATTCGCAGCCGTAATCACTCAGAACTCGAATTAAAACTAGGATATTCGATGCCGGTTTAGAGGAATGATTATTGATTGTTTTGTTAACGTCGCCCCGAGAAGTAACGCGAGGGCTTTTGGTGACGGACCTCGCAATTACGAGCCTCGGTCAAGTGACGAGGAAGGTACTTGAACTGAAACGTCCCTTCTATAAAGTTCCACATCATGCCAACAGTGGAACTTTTAGCCTGACAAAATTAGCGTGCATCAACCCGTCTACACGATGGGTCTTTAGTTGCATCAGGGTTCGTATTGAATGTGAGAAAACCAGAGCACCTAACCCAGATGGGCCTAAATCTCTATATCTTGAGTTGAACCTTATTAAAAAACTATTTCAATACCCTTTTTTAAATGGATGCTGCACAATTTAAGTAAAATGAATTAAAATATTTAATAAATCAGTTTATTACTAATAAATGAATTAAGTGAAGGGATAGTGATATGGAATATTACATGAGCATTGGTTGGGAGCAGAGAGGTGGAGGTGGGTAGGGGAGTGAAGTGCTTGTCCAATCAGGAAGCGGCTACTCAAGTGCTAAGATTTTTCGCTATCTTGGTAGGGGAAATTGGTTCTTCGTTCAGTAGAGGAGAGGGAGTTTTCCTATTGGTTGAGAGGGTGTTTCCCATTGGTTGGGAGGGTTGTGCGTTAACGGAGTATATATAGGTTAGTCTAGGCTTGTTGGGGTTCTATAATTTCGAGAATAATTTTTGATTTCTTGAATTGAGGGGTTTGGGTGGTTGGGTAGGGCATTATTAAATTTTTCAGTTAATTTATTATTAAAATCTTGGAGTTTACTATATTTTAGGGAGTTTCTGATATCGTCATTTCTATAAAACCATCTAGCTTGGGCAATCATTCGTAGGATATTATTTTGTAAAATTTCTAATTTATTATGGTGGATTTGAGCGGCCTGATTCCAAACTGGACATCAGGGTTCGAACCCATGATTCGCGAGGCTGCGACCATAAACCTTAGGCTACCGCGGCTACTAAGAACTAAAGGATATTGGGATGTTTCGAATCACGGGAAAAGATATAAGAAATTTTATCATTTTTTTTTTCAGGACAGTTCACTGCGCTGTTTACATTGAAGCGTATTTGGAGCCCTAGTTATTGCCATACTCTTATTAACATTTGTTTTCCCCGTTATTGTTTATTTCTGAGAATGTTTATACATAAAAGTAAGAATAAGCAGTGAGAAGAACTATTGAAGCAAAAGTAACGAATAACAATTTCAAAAAATATGATCCTACTATTTAAATTCTTATCACAACATAATAAGGATACGCCTCCTCCTTCAAATGTATAAGCTCTTTCCTACATTTATATTTATTTCCCCTTCATGCGTGAAGCTGAGCAAGGGTGATTTTGTTAACAAAAAATAGCTTATTCTGAATTTTTATTTCATGTAAATTTAGTATTTTAATTGGATGCTTTAATAACTAAAACATGTCGATTTCAATTTATAAAATTTCATTTCTCAATTGATTTCTGCTTTAATATTTGCATTTAGCATTAATTCGTTTTTGAATGTTTCAAAGCTAAACATCGAACTTTCCTCTCGAATTTAAAATGTTTTCAACCTCAAGACGGAAGAACGTTTTTTCCAGATCTTACAAAAACTGTATCCAAAAGTTTTAAAACTCTTTTCCGACTTAAAAAAAATAAAGAAAAAGAGTGGAATACGTATCTTTTCAAAATTTTATGAAAACTCTTATATTTTTGTTCTACATTTAAAATGAAAGAGTATGAAATAATAGTGTTACAGATATTTTCTTTGTGTGCCTTTTCTCTCAATTTTTTGCAAACTTTATAGGTGGCTCGACTATAGATACAACTGTAGTCCTGTAAATTAAATGATTATGATTCTCTGGCTTATTCCCCATTCGATTACCATAATGATCCACGCACTCGTAATTTTAAATATTTCAAAACAGATCTTGTTCCCCGATTGCTTTTTGTTTCAACAACATTACCATATGTGGGCATGTCAGAAATGTTGAACAGTATTTTCAAAGCAGCAATTTGAAAACGAATTGCCTTCGTTACGATTAGGAGATGCAGTAATGCAATAAAAATCAGCTACATGTCTTTAAACGATTTATTAATCTTGAATAAGCAATTTGGAGCGTTTAATTCCTCGCATTTTTAGCCAAATATTGCAATGGAGATTAGTTTAGTTTTTATTAACGTCGCACTAGAAGCAACACGAGGGCTATTGGCGACGGACCACGTAATTTTGAACCACGGTCAAGTGACGAGGACGACACCTCAGCTGGCACCCACTTTCCAAACATCCACACCACGCCAAAGGGAGGACTTTGGGCCCCGAACAGATTTAACGTGCATCAGCCCCGGCTACACGGCGGGTCTTTGGCGGCCAAAAATCGAACTCGCGACTGAACGAAAATCGTCGGCCGCTAGTCTACGACCTTGACCACTAGGCTACCGCGGCCCCCTTGCAATGAAGATATTAGTAACTCCAAACAGAAAGAGTGAATGAACTGGATCCGATACCAGTATACTTCTCGAGACGAGGTTAGAGTTAAATATACAATCTCAGTACATCGCCTCTTAGTTACTGGTATCAATATAGTTTTCTCATGAATCGCTCTAAACTTTCTGCTTCCCCTACCCATTCACTTCGGTTCCAAATAAAGTAAAGATAATTTATATGTGTCACGGTTATTATATTAAACAGTGAAGTAAAGTAGCGAACGAGATAAGTTAAATGGAAATATGCTAGCGAGAACGAGCAACAAAATAGTTTACCAAAGGGATGTTAATTTGAGCAGCCCTAAAGATTAATTTCACTAATACCATATCTCCCGTTATAAAACTAGTACCATGTGTGAGCAAAAATATTAAACATTTTTTTTTCTCACTGTAATTACTTACAATTGAAATGTTAGTTAACCAGTTCCAAAGATTAACTGTATTAATATTATATTCACACAAAGTTGCAAACATAGCATCATGCACTATTAGATTGCCAGTGTTGAATGTTGTATTTTTACAGAGATATTGTTTACAAAACAATTCTAAAATTAACAAATGCCAAAAATTAGTTGCACTGTTACAGAAATCAACATCGAAAGAAATATTTGAAGGAAAGGATTTGGTTTTGTTAACGTCGCACTAGAAGCAACACGAGGACTATTGGCAACGGACCTCTTAATTTTGATCCATGGTCAAGTGACGAGGACGACACCTGAGTTGGCACCCCCTCTCCTAACATCCACACCACGCCAACGGGAAGACTTTGGGCCCCGACAGATTTAACGTGCATCAGCCTCGGTTTCACGGCGGGTCTTTTGTGGTATCAAGGTTCGAACCCACGACGCGACGAAAACCGCCGGGTGCGAGTCCAATGCCTTAAACACTAAGCTACCGCGGCCACAAGGAAAACTTATAGTAAATAAAAAGAAGATAATAAAAAAAATGTGAGGAGAGTTGTCAAGCATCTAACTACAGAAATGCTGCTTTATATTATTTTCGAAGAAGTTCAAATTTAAATTATAGAAATAATCAATATGATTAATTAGCATTTAACATAAATATATTTAATTAGTATTAATTTTGTAGTACAAAATTTGTGTATTAATTTATCGTGTTAAAACTAAACTAATGTATACTTAAATTTTATTTTTACTAAATGGAAATGTTACGATAGAAACTATGTATTCTATTAAATATAATTGTTCTCTGAAATTAGTCTTACTTAAACTTTATGAGTTACTCCTCATTATTTCAGAAATTCAAAAAGAAATAAAGTACAAGTAATTGGGAAATAACTCTAGATCTTTTTCAGCCAAATTTATTTATAAAAAAAAAAACCCCCCCCCCCCCTTCTTTGCAAAATTTAATTCAATATAAATTTTTGAAGACCGCTTCTTTTAATTTTATCGCATTAGTTGTAATAGAAAACATATTATACTCATAATGCATTAAGGGAAGAAAAAAAAAAGATTGCTGGACAGTAAGGTGAAACTTATCTTTTTTAAGTATATAACTTTATATTGCTTTTATCTTCTCCGTGTTTCTTTTTATATTAAAATATTAAAAAAAAAATTTCAATTGCTTCGAACAACACTTTCTAAGTGAGGTCATAGTATCAGAGAGAAAGCTCGTTTAGATTTATAAATAAATATTTTCTTATTTATGCCTGTTTCCAAAAAATAAGCAAATATGATTGATGTAAATAAGAAATTGATATTTTTTTCTTCATTAAATAATATGATTGATTGTTTATTTATCCCGCACGTAGAAGCAACACAGGACTTTTGGTGAACGACTTCGCAATTAACCTCGGACAAGTGACGAGGACGACACATGGGCTAGCACCTCCCTCTCCTAACTTCTACACCACGCCTTTGGAAGAAATTGGAGCTTCAACATATTTAATGTGCATCATCTCCGCTACACTGCGGGTCTTTTGTGGCATCAGGACTCAAATCCATGATTCGACGGAAATAACGTCTGCAGAGAGCTCGTGACCATGACTCGGTATTAGACATTTCAAACAAGAATAACAGTTTAAACTGTAGTAGAAGACATGAAATATCCTTGTGTAATTGGAGTTAATTTAAAGGGAGAGACTAGGATCTCACTGGATTTTAATGAAAGAAATTTCTTCATGCCCGATGTAGATATAACAGGAAGCAACGATGGAGAAAGAAAACAAATAAAAGAAATCGATATATGAAAAAAAAATATTTTTAAGTATAATCTAAAATCTGGAAAAGAAGTGGGAAGAAACAAGATGCAAACGAGTTACAAAAACGCTTTCAAGAAATTCGTTAATGTCCAAAATCGGTCTCTAGAACTAACTCTTCATTCTTCTTTTACTTTTGAGACTCTAAAAGTTGATTTTAACTTCTCGAATTCAGATCAAAAGAAAGGTTCACAAAATAGCTGATTGGCGCGCAGCAGAAATACAACAAAAACCCTTAAGTCTGATCATCCCGAACTAACAAAGGAAAAGGTTCGAATGCCAAGAAAAAGTGAAAGCCTCCTCTAGAAGACAACGAACCAGCTAAAGAGCTTCAACTTCATGCTTTCTATAATTATGATTCTTTTTTGCCTCAAATTTTTATTATTTTATTTAATAAAATTGCAAATATAATCCTTATTTTATAAATATCCGTTTGCACAAAAGTTCGTTATATTTTTAAATTCTTATTTCATTATTCAGAGTGACTTAGCAATATGTAATCAAATGATGATTGAACACAAGACCCTTGACTGAATCCTTAGTATAGAAAAATTGTTTTTTCCTCGAACGTGGTGCAAACAGAACGCCGCGAAAGCTTAGAATTGACCAAACGTGAATGCCTCTTGGACAATCTTCTCACCCTACAATGATACAATTAAAACGAGCAGTTTGATGCTTTGGGGGGAAAGGGGATAACAGAATACTTTCAAGATTCAATCACGGCTGACACAAAACTATAATACAAGCAGTAAAAACGAAATTACCCGAAATCAGTCAGCAAACTTTCGGGTTAATACATCAAGATAACCCCTGAGACCGAAAACAATCACAGAGGAATTACTACCCTCCTTAGAACATGAAAGCAGAGTACTATATAATCCAACCGATTAATAAGAAACCTTTGAAATTGTGTATCAAAGGCCTTCCTATATATGCTGAAATAGACGAAATTAAAGAAGACTTGGAAAACCAGGGCATTAAAGTTGACTAAGTTGCGCAGCTAAGGCAGCTAAAAACGAAGCACCCACTTCCTATCTTCATGGTCGAAGTTAGAAGAGATGATAATGCATTAGACATATACGAAGTTCAAGCGGTTACGCACATAACCGTAAAAATAGTTCCCTTCAAAAGGAAACTAGCCTCTACACAATGCTACAACTACAATCATTTTTATCATTCATCAAAAAACTGCCGGATGAATGCTAGATGCTTAAAGTGTGGACAAAATTATCGTACCGGTGAGTGCGAAATTAAAGAAAGAATGGAACACCCAATATGCATAAATTGCAAAGCAAATCATATGGCAACTTGGAAAGGATGCCCCCTATTCCCCGAAAAGTAAGCCCCAAAAGGGTGAAACAACTCAAAAAACAATAAATAGGAACGTATCTATAGCCTGACCAGTTACCGAAGACCTTTCCTCTGCGAATGTTTGTAGTAACCAAATCCCTCAAGAGATGGCGCCTCAAACCGTACAAAAATCAACTGAAGCTTATAGCCAGTTTGAACCGGCGAAAGCCCCCATCAATCCACCAAACAATATTAATAATAATACCCAGAATAATTTTAACTTCCTCATATCAATAAATGAATTACAAAATTTATTTAACAAATTTCCCAAGTTATTCGAAGCTCTAAACAACATGTCCAAAGTAGACAATGATCTACACAAGCTTAATATATTCATAGCTGGTATAGTCGCGATTCCACCCTCAACATGCAAATAAATTATACCCTCCACGGTTCCAAACTGGGTATTAAATAAAATATCTCCTGACGGCAATCCAACATAAAGATAAAATTTCCAACTTTTATTGTAAAAATAGCACAATACCAACACCACTACAATAATTATGCATGGTATTATAAGTATTTATTTCAACTTTCTGATAGTAAAATCTAAACTCAAAAGCATTTCTTTAATAAAAGTTTTACTATTGCTAACTTAATTACTTTTTAATTTTTTCATGTTTTACATTTTAAACTCCTGTGCAAGTGAAATAACCAAAGTTCTGTCTCATCCAAAACTAATAGCAATTTTACTTGGGATTAAACCCGTTAGGGTTATGCACCCCAATAACAAATACTCCACATCAGCTATAAAACCAGTAAAAGGAGAGGGTTTCTCACCCCCGATAATTTTTTCACCGATAACCTTACAATGGGGTAGCGTATGGGAAACCATAGCAATTCAGACCAAATCAGTTGGATATTCCTCGCCTCACTTTTTGAATATTGAATGAATGCTTTTCTTGACGTGACACTGCATAAAGGGTGAAATCTTTATATATAATGTAAAAAAGACACTTTAACATTGCTTATACAAATAAATGAGGAATTGTGGTGAGCCCTAATTCCAAAGCTATCAATATTTTATTTTAAATGTATTTAACTGGAAATTGTTGACGGAAATGTTATATGGCCTGAAAAGATGTCTTTCAGAGAGCCGTTTGAAGCAGAAGCAATTAAAAACAGAAAGAGACTGATATTATTTTCTTATAAAGTTTATATATTCTAGAATAGGATTTCATAAAAACTGTACTTGTTACTTTTGTATAATGATATTAATATTCAATAGATTACTACATTAAATGAAATTATTTTGTTACCAAATGCATATAAAAGTATAAAAAAAAAATCAGTATAAATTGAGTAAGATACAATGTCATTCGAATAATGAAACATCGGGCAGGCTTCAAGATTTTTTAGGTTAGATTTTCGACTTTTCCTTGTCAACTAATTTTCTTTTCCCTAATTTTCCAGACCTCTAGATCACAAATACCTTGTTTGGCGTAGCATAGCCGTATTTCGCTCTTGCGCCTTAAACCCCCCTCTAAGTTCACTCACTCACTTGTCTTGTGAGAAATAGAAATGTAAAATCAAAATAATTTTCTTTGTATTTAGAATAACTACTGTTACCATGAACGAGAATAGGTTATTAACTCGGAGCTGGAATCCAAGAATATAACTGAAATTTCAACTTATCTCAGTAATAACACAATTAGATCTGAGTTGAGAATAATACTTATAAACAGAGTCTGTGTCAAATAACAGCTTTCCGATTATCATGTAATTTTCCTGCACCAATATCATGCGCTCTCTTATAATACAAACCTTCGATCTCTTCTCAGCATTTTGAAACGTCCAATTTCTCTATCTTATCATTTCCTATTCACTACACTTTCACATATTTAACAATGTTGGTTTACATAAGGCACAGTTTATACACAAGGCGAGGTTCTTAAATCACATAAAGTCATAAAGTTACTTGAAGGAAAAAAAGAGAAAGAATTTACATCAAAACAATGTTTTATTTTCTCTGTCGCTTTTCAGATGAATTATAAAATTTGAAAGACTTCTACAATTGAAAATTATGTATCATTGCTTTTTCGAATTTAAACCATCATTTGCATACTTAGAAAATTAATTTTCAATCTTTAAAATGCTCTAAGGGAATCGGAACCTTTTCGTTAATTTTGATTTCTGATTCAAAAATAATAATAATAAAATAGAGCAAACTTATGTTTAGTTATAATATGGTGGAGGGAGACCATCCGATAAGCCAAAAAAAAAGAAAAAAATGTTCAATATTGTTATAGTAATACTGTTTTATGTTAGATTGGTTTTTTTCAACTGGAACATAGGTTTTTTGAATTAATTATAATTCTGAGCTAATATGTGTAAAATGTATTCACCTCAAACTGCAGCGCGTTTTATGTTCTAAAGTTATTCGAGGACTTGGTCAGAAAATTGAAAATATCCGAGTTTAGTTTTTAATAATAATAATAAAAAAAAAATCAAATGTGATCCCACATAAACTGTAAAGTTCTACACTGATTAATAAATTACATAGCTTAATTATCGATTAATTTGTTTGAAATCTTACATAATTTGTTTTCGTACATCAGTTATATTAAAATAAGTTATATGAATTCCCTCCCCTTTACTGAATTGACCATTTATGATATTAACAGTATTTGTTACAGTAATCATTTGCAATACAACGAAACTGTACAACTCGTGTTCAAAATTATCAATGTGAAATTGTACTGCAAAGTATAAACAAAAACAATGGGATATGATGTGATGGTAGTATTTAATGGCGCAAGAGCCATATATGGCTGTGCTGCGCCAAACAAAGTGTAGTTGTGGTCCAAGGGTTTGAAAAAGGAAAAATAGGTAAAAATTGATTGACAGGAAGGAGGGTCGTAAATATATAAGGATATCTAGGGTATCCCGGGGATGCGTCACCAGTGTTTCCCAAAGATGATAAAATACAAGAGAAATAAGAAGATCACAAGGATTTCTGGGGGGTCGAGATGCATGTTCTTGCCAAAAGAAGACAAGTCGTTGAGCGAATAAAGAAAAACAAATTATAACAAGTGTTGCAGTAGTCAGAAAAACATGCAGTGATCATAAATATTTGATAGATTGAGCTTAGAGATGGTTTTATTTTTAACGAATATGAAAAGCATTTCCACAGGATTCAGTTCAGTTTTCTTTACAGAAAACGTATAATAATTTTGAAGACATTTTGAAAAGATGAGATTGAAATGCATAAACATTAACTGATCTATATAATCTTTTGATAATATGTTTATTCATTAAAAATTTAAGAATATAATATTTACTTATAATTACATTTATGACAGATATAACACTCATTACAAATATAATGTGTATATTTATGATAAATGCTTATTTAAAAGTTCAAATGACGTTGACCTCAAAAGATGGAAATTTATTTTCAATTTTTTGTTACCAATATTTATTTCTTTGTTTTTTTACTCGTCTTTGTATGCCAATACTCTCAAAGAGAAAAGTACAGCTGATTGAAACAATGATTTTGTTTTTTGTTTCTTTCATACGTAATTCACTTCGAAAAATAATAATAATAAATTAATTAAGTTAAATAAAAAATATTTTTGTTAGAACAAACAAATTAATTCAGCGCATCATAGTGACTAAATTAAAATTTCACATTTTAGGCTTCAAGAAATAGTAATTTCTATTTTGTTGTATATTTTTAAAGGATAAATTAAGAAAGTTTAAATAACTTTTAATTGATTTCAGAGAAGTTCAACATATTAATTTAATTCAGATTCTGTCTTTTCTCCTTTCACTTCACTGAATCAAAATTCATTTCTTAAATATCTTTTCAATAACTTAAATTTGCTACACTAAACAAATAAATTCTTTTAAACAAACACAAAATATTCCTAAATCAGAGAGTTTATTAGTCATTAGTTTGTAAGCTTCGCGTACGCTTCTGTGAATCATAAAGCTTCCCCCATTATTTACCATTTGTCACAATTTACAAGTTCCTATAATTTCATTTCAGAAAGTAATTGTAAATATTCGCCAAAAATAAGCATTATTTGTCAAGTGTACGTTTTACAGAAAGAAAAAAAAATATGCTGGCGCCATCTGTTACAGATAGTCCGAAGTACGTCAATAATTAATAAAAATTAGTTTGAAATAATAAAAACTGGTTAATAACGAAACAAAACTACATTCTGGATATACTATTCGATAGAGCTAAGTGAGTGTTTCTCACTTATTAAATTGTACTTGAATCAATAAATTTTTTCTAGTAGAAAATGTGTTCGAAGATTTCTTTCCAATACTTTAACATAGAAAATTGAATATCCACTTTACGTAAAGGCAAAAAATTGCATTTTTTTTTTAAAAAAATCACAATTCTAAAAATGCTATTTCATAAATAAATATGTGTTACATCCATAGTAATTTATATTAATATTCAATCATTTCTTCTACCTGAAAATGCATTCGAACTTTGGGCCCTATTCTTTAACATTAGACGAAATCAGCCTTAAAGAAAATAACTGTATCTTTTACACCCAAAATTAGTTATGTAAATGATTATAGTGAAGTAGTTTTATATGTTGAGAATATTACTCTTGACTCACACTCTTCAACTTCTCAATTTAACATAAAAATACTTAATTTAATTAGGCTGATTTAGCTGTTGTGTGTGTGTAAAACTAGGAAAGAGAAATTCACAAATAATTCTATTTAATGTTTAAATGCTCGCCAAATTTTAAATAACAATTTAACAGTTCATTCTTTTCAAAATATTTCTAATTAAATTTCTTATCAAGATTATTAGCTTTTATTGTTCGGATTCTTTTATTATTTAATTTGAAGAATTACTTAGATAATTTTATACTTTTTGTTAAAATTACCCCATTTTAAAGCATAGCTTTAAAATTATGCTTTATTTTTAACTACATGCAAACAAAACCGGCTAATGATTCTGTGTTTAAATTATTCCACATTTTAATCAAATGTTTGCTTCCTTTTAGAAAACCATTAATCAAAATCATGAGAGAATATTTTAGGAAGACTAAGAAATGAAGATATATGTATTTTCAAGAGTTTTGTTCGTTAAGACAAGAGTATAGTAAAAATAATTCAAGATAAAAACCAACGTTTTTTAAAACAACGTTTTTATATGGTGACAAAGATTATTAAAAAAATTATTTAAATATTAGTTAAAACTTGCTAAAAAATCTCATATATCTCTCGTTTTTAAGATCACTCTCTCTACGTAATTCCATATATCTCCCATATATGGCGCCCGGTTACTACACAAATTACGTTTCTAAAAAAATTATTGAAATATTAGTTAAAACTTGTCGCGAATGTCTAAATATTGCATTGTTAGGCGAATAAAAACGATTCCCAAAGTTCCAGAGCTCTAGCTTAATGGGAAGTTGGTTAAATTAGCGATCGAAAATTTAATGACACACACACTCACACACCAAGTGAAATTCAGAAAAACGCTTTAATTACATAAAATGTTAAGATATCATTTAATGACCTTAAGTATATTATAAATATTTGCTATTGCAACACAATTATTTTACTATGTTCTTTATCCCTTCAACCACCTTATTGTATTTCTCTCAAATCTTATTACATGAATTAGATTAGTTAAACTGAAATAACATTTTATAATAGTTTGAAAATTAATCTATGACAAAATATTATAGATGAATAGAATAAATTCAGAGTCAAATAATATTACAATTATCAAGATGACAGTTTGTAACGCAAAGAAAATAATTTTAATCTGTTTTCATAAAAAAAAATTTCTATTTGGACGTAAAATGTAATGAATTTTCATTTTTGTAAGCTTACCATTGTTCTCACTCAATTCTTTTCTAAGAAATTATATTTATGTTACATTTACTTTTCACACGAATATATGTATCAAGAAATACACAACCATATATTTGGAAAATTGGACCAGTTTTCTTCCTTCCTCACTCTTAGAAGTAAACATTTTTAAAATATTTATGACTTATTTTAAAATTCTCACTACATAAGGATGCAAACATTAATTACTTTTACAGTAGAAAAGAATAAGATTAATATATCTGTATGAGTTAGGATAATTATAAGACTATATCTTAAAATTCTATATACTTTTGTCATACTGCGTCTTTACTTTTACCATATTGTGTTCTTAAAATTCAGAAGTATAAAAATATAGTTTTCACATTCTTATACAAAGTTGAAAATTTAATCAGCATTTAAACATAGATAAAAAAATGTAATACTCATTATGTGAAAAAAAAATTAACATTAAGTATTAACTAACAAAAACACAATTTTTGCTATTATTATTGTATAATTATTATGCATGACAATTTGTTAATAGAAATGGATTTTTTTAAATAATAAATACTTAATTTCAATCGAAAAAGTTAAAAAGATTTCCATGCTCCGTAAAGATCATACAAACAAAATTGTATATGAATAAATATATATATATATATATATAAATATATATATATATATGTGTGTGTGTATATATATTATAACTGAAATTTATATTTTCTAAAATATATCATGTCTCTAATGAATATAACCTACTAACATATTAATGTATTAATTTAAGACTTTTAGATAATTTAATGTTCAAAATTCAATCAATTCCTAATTGAATATTGAAATTGTTCAGATGGCAAATTGTTATTCATTTAACGGAACATAATTTCTTGCATATTTGTTAGACTCGATAAACTGATAATTTTCGCATTTTCAACAAAAAGGAATGAGAATAGGCGATTTGCTGTTTTTTTTTAGTGTAATTATTTAGAATGTAGCCAATAATTTATAAATAGCTAGATGTAGTAACCTATGAAAAACATATCTGGATTAAAGTTGGGAATAGGATGCTCCTAGACGATTAGCGACGAAACTTGGCGACTTCGTCGTCAAACATGCGTGACTTAAGCATTGAGTATGCTTAGTTACCATAACTTAAATCGCCACGCTTAAATCATTATCGCTCCCTAAAGTCGCCAACGCTTCCAAAAGTCACCAATCCCCTAGTGGATCCCCCCCCCCATTCCCGACTTTAACCCATATTTTTTAATAATTACAGGTTTTAGGAACGAATCAGGACGTGTAATGCTCACTTTTTTTAGTGGCAACGATACAATGGTTGCTGGTACATTATTTCTGGCCTCTTTTTATAGATCGCCAAGTTAACCGTACGATTTGTTATTGAGCCAAGCTGTATTACATTCATTAAAGCGTCTGAAGAAAGGACGATCATGTTAAAAAAAATGCGAAATCATCAGGTGGCGCTTACATCGCGAGGGACAGGGAAATTTTCCCTGAGAGAAGAGGAAACACAAGCGTCTAGAACCTCACATACTAACAGGTCAATTGAAAAGTTCCCGGCCTGACACATAGATGGCGCTAATAGAATTAAATCTATATGTTTTTAGTTAGCCCTAACCGTCAAAAGATATGTGTATAAATTTGACAGCTGTCGGATCATTAGTTTGTGAATTATAGCATTTTGAGTGAAGCAACTTTTGTTATTGTGAAAAAAATGGATAAAAAGGAATTTCGCGTGTTGATAAAATATTGCTTTTTGAAGGGAAAAAATACAGTTGAAGCAAAAACTTGGCTTGATGCCGAGTTTCCGGACACTGCCCCAGGAAAATCAACCAACAAGGATTGGTATGCTAAGTTTAGACGTGGTGAAATGAGTACCGAAGACGGTGAACGCAGTGGACGCCCAAAAGAGGTTGTTACCGACGAAAACATTAAAAAAATCCACAAAATGATTTTGAATGACCGTAAATTGAAATAGCAGACACTCTAAAGATATCAACTGAACGTGTACATCATATCATTCACGAATATTTGGGTATGAGAAAGCTCTGTGCAAAGTGGGTGCCGCGCGAGCTCACTTTTGACCAAAAACAACGACGAGTTGATGATTCGGAGCAGTGTTTGAAGATGATCAAGCGTAATAAACCCGAGTTTTTGCGTCGATATGTGACAATGGATGAAGCATGGCTCCATCATTTCACTCCGAAGTCCAATCGACAGTCATCCGAGTGGAGTGCACACGATGATCCCGCTCCAAAGCGTGGGAAAACGCAACAGTCGGCTGGCAAGGTTATGGCGTCTGTATTTTGGGATGCGCATGGAATAATTTTCGTTGACTACCTTGAAAAAGGAAAGACCATCAACAGCGACTATTACATAGCGTTATTGGACCGTTTGAAGGACGAAATCGCCGAAAAAGGCTGCATTTGAAGAAAACGAAAGTGCTGCTTCCCTAAGACAATGCACCGTGTCACAAGTCAGTGAAAACGATGGCAAAAATCCATGAATTGGGCTTCGAATTACTTCCTCATCCCCCGTATTCTCCAGATCTGACCCCCAGCGACTATTTCCTGTTCTCAGATCTCAAAAGAATGCTCGCTGGGAAGAAATTTTCGTTGAATGAAGAGGTGATCGCCGAAACAGAGGCTTATTTTGAAGCAAAGGACAAATCGTAGTACAAAAATGGTATCGAAAAGTTGGAGGGTCGCTATAATCAGTGTATCATCCTTGAAGGGAATTATGTTGAATAAAAAAAACTAATTTGCCTAAAAAAATGTGTTTTTGTTAGTTTCCTCCCTTTTGTTAGTTTCCTCCCTGTTAGTTTCCTCCCTTTTGTTAGTTTCCTCCCTGTTAGTTTCCTCCCTTAACATCTGCACAGATTCCCGTGCATGTCGTCATTTCTCCCTGAACATCTGCGCAAGTCGTCATTTCCCTCCTGCATGTAATGTCATTTCCCACGTTCATTCTACACTTTGCATTGCTCTGAAAGCGTGTTACTTCTAATTTGTTACTGGTACTTATTTTGTAATAATATGTCTTCTGCTGAAAAACAAGAAAACGGCTCTTTTCAGAGCCGTTTTCACTGTTACACAATACTTCTGTTACACAGAGCCGTTTTCACAATACTTCTGTTTCAAAAGAAGGAATTTTTGATTCTCAACGGAATCAAAATCTGGTTGAAGCAATCGTGTGCCAGAATTCTGATTCTGTCATGAGTGGTATGTTTGAATGTGTAAATGATTCTAGTGTGGCTGAGAATGATTTTGTTATTTGTGGTGATAATTCCAACTCTGATTCTGTTAAGAGTGATGTGGTTCCCTGTTCAAATGATAAAAGTGTGGGCGAAATTGATTTTGTTTGCTCCGATTGTTTTCAGTCTTTCAAATATAAATACAATTTGAAACGTCATATATATAAAATTTCATAATAATAATACATTGATTGAGTCTTTGAAAAGTTAATGTGCAAATGATGGGAATGTGGCTGAGATTAATTTTGTGTGCCCTGATTGCTTAAAAACTTTCAAAAATAAATACAATTTGAAACGCCATGTAAATAAAGTACACTCTGATAATACTGAATTAATTGAGTCATTAAAAAATCGATCACTTAGCTACAAGTGTGAGGACTGCCATCTCAAATTTAGTGACCTAAAGAATTTTAAATGTCATCAGAATAAAGTTCATACTTCTAAGATCAATCAAAATTGTAATTATGTGTGTGTTGCATGTCATGTCAATTTTGAAAAGTGAGAAATAATATTTCATTTTAAGAATGTTCAGGATATTGATATGGATCATACCGAGTTAGAAATGAATTCATTTAATGATTTTTTTTTGGCATGGAAGGTAGAAATTGAAAATAATACGAAGTCAAAATTTATTTCTTATGGTACCAAGCATGTTAATATACATGGTGTAAAATACTATTATTTCAGATGCCATTGTTCAGAAAATTTTTGCGTCAGAAAGTAAAGGTTTGCATCATTTAAAAATCCTTGGCAGCAATAAAAAAATGCATATTGCCCAGCAGCAGTAAAAGTAACAGAACATACTGATGGCAAATGTGTAGTATCATATCAGAAAGTACATGTTGGGCACCAGAATGATTTAGGTCACTTATTTTTAGCCGCAGATGAAAGGAAAAGTATTGCCTCAAAAATATCAGCAGAAATTCATCTGGATAATATTTTAGATGAAATTAGAAATTCCATATCTGATGCTGGGCTTGAGAGGGTTCATTTACTTACAAAAAAAGATCTACATAATATCGAAAAATCTTTCAATCTGTCTTCTAATTCTGTGAAACATGAAAATGACGGGGTCAGTGTGGATATGTGGGTGCGTGAAATGCAAAATTCAGAAAATCTGTGCATTTTATTTTACAAAAACCCATAGGATCAACTTGTACGCAATATTCATTTCTAAAAGAAAATGATTTTGTTTTGATAATTATGACAGAAGCACAAGTGGAGATACTGAAAATATTTAGTTATGGCTGTATAAGTATTGATGGTGTGACGTCATGGCTCGTATGTTTATTTATTTATTATTATTTTTTTTTTGATACTTAATTCTTGGAATGAATACATTCTGTACTTGATTGACGTCACTTCCCCTGCATGAGCGAAAATTGCTACGCTGCTCGCTCAGAAATTTTCGCAAACGAGACGTTGTCCTTGGTGAGAGCAGAGGTCTGTAAGATGATTTCTGATATTTGTATGAGTGTGATTTGAAGTTGTTAATAAACGATTTTGGATTTAAAATGGATGCCTCGAAATATATTAGCCACTGCGCCACAACTTAAATTAATTGGCGCTGGGATATGATCCCGATTAATAAAAAAAAAAGTTGTGTCGATATGTGGTGGAAGTGAGCCACACCTTTTACGGCGAAGCATGTCGATGATATAACCATCCTCCGTTATTGTTTTAAGTGCACCCTGAACGATGCTAACTTTTTTGTTTGATGAAAGTGCGCCCTGCACATTGCTAATTTTTTTTTTTTTTTTTTTTGATGAAAGTGCACCCTGCATATTGCTAACTTTTTTTGTTTGATGGAAGTGCGCCCTGAACTTAGAAGTAATCGTTTGAAAAAAGAAGTGCGCCCTGCACTTGGAAATAATCGTTTGAAAAGGAAGTGCGTCCTGCACTCAGAATTAATCGTTTGAAACCAGAAGTGCGCCCTGCACTTTAATCGTTTTGGAGAAGGTCCGCCCTGCATATTTATTCTTTTGTTTGATGAAAGTGCCCCTGCACTCAGTTTAGATTATCGTTTCGAAGAAAGTACTCCCTATACTTAGTTTTACTGGAAGAAAAAAAATGTACTCCCTGTACTTTGATATCGTCGTCTTCAAGAAAAATTTTGAAGGAGAGTTTATAGTACTGAGTTCAATATTTTTTGGGGAATTGCATCTTGGAATTGCGTCTTGTCATCAAAAGAAAAAAAAGATAAGTGTTGTTTCTTTTTTTATTTTCCTTACATCAAAAATTTATTTTCTGTGATTTTAGTTTGCAAAGAAAATTTTGTTGTGATGCAGTATAGTTTTGCTTTGATTTTGTATTAAGGTATTAATTTATCAACAATATACATATATATTGTGTTATTACTGTATTTTGATGAAAAGATTGTGTGTGTAGAGATAAATATCTTATAGCTATTGTTAAGGAAAATCTAGGGAAGTTTCGTTTTCATACATTAGATCGTATTGAAGAGTTATTTTATTTTTGTATGAAAAACGTAGTAGTATTCTAAGAATTTATTGCATTTCTTATTTTATGGGTGTTAGTTAAGAACTGAAATTGTGTTGTTAAAAGGAATCACTTTCGTTTTGGTTTTCAAATGCAAATTTGGTTTTGATATTTTTATTGAATGTGTATGTTCTTTCTTAATTTAATTACAAATATCACAGAAAGTAGACTTAAGGTAATAAAAATTGTGTCTAATTTTATTTTAAATTTTTAATTCAAAAGAAAATCATTTAGTTCTGTTTTTGAAATATAAGAATTCTATAAATACTTTATTGTATTTATGTGAATATTTTTATGTACTTTTTGGAAAAGGAAACTAAGCTACATTTCGAAAGATTTTCTGTCTGATATTGTAAATTCGTAGATAGGCCAACACTTTAGGTTTATTTGAATCAATTAGCTTTCTGGTGGGTTTTTTTTTCTTTCCTTAAGAAAGTAGCTTATTTAGAGAAAGGTAAAAAGAAGTATTTAATCAGATTGGCAGAAAAATTGAACTTAAAAATTACTCAGGATATAAAGATGATGATAACTTTAAAAGAAATTATTCTTAAGAGTGATGGATACGAAGCGGAATTCGTTAAATCGATGTTTGAGGAATTTGTTAAAGAGAGAAAACGGAAAGAAGAATGGGAAAATCAAGAGAAAGAAAGGGAATTTCAGGAACGAAAACGGAAAGGAGAATTGGAATTTCAGGAGCGAAAACAGAAGGAAGAATTTGAGGAAAAATAGTGGAGAGAAAGTTTTGAACTGGAAAAATTAAAGCTAGAAGTTTAAATAAGATCAGCTCAAGAACCACAAATGGAAAGTGCAAGAATACCCAGTAAGGAATTGAGCAAGCTTCTTCATAAATATGATATGAAGGAAGATATTAGCCTGTATTTAGTACTATTTGAGCGTCAAGCTGGTGGAGTATCTCTACAAAGGAAACTTTGCGTCATATATCTGTTGGGGCTACTACCACAAGAAATCACGCAGATAAGACTCACGCACGTGAGTCTGAAAAAAGAGAATGATTATGATCACTTGAAGAAATTATTGTTAAAGAGATTTAAATTAACTCCCGAAAAATTTCGACAACTGTTTAATACGCACCAGAAAATTTCTGAACGTACATGGCAAGATTTTTATCATTAACTGCAGACCTATTTCGATGGATGGACGTCTGGACTAAAAGTTGAAACTTTCGATCAACTCCGGGATTTAATCATTGCAGATCAGATGAAAAAACGTGCACCGTTTGAGCTTAAAGAATACTATTTGGATGAATGGTCCATAATTCATTTACCTAATAAATTGGTTGAAAAATTGGAAGAATTCGAAGATGTGAGAAAAACATTTCGAGCTAAGCCAGTTAATTCATTTTCGAGAGACAAATATGAAGTTAAAGGACCAAGCAAGTTTGGAAGGTTTGACAAAAATCCTCTAAGGGTTGAAAATCCCAAATACGAGTCAAACAAGCCTGAAAGAAAACTTTTTGGACCTAGTCATAGAAAGGAATTCAAAAAAAGAAGACAATTGAGATGTTTTTACTGTAATGCTCTTGATCATTTACGTCCAAACTGTCGAAAATTGAAGAAAGCTTCAAAGCCTGTAAATTCTGTTAATGAATGTGATGCAAGAACAAATTTTTTGCAGCCATATACTTCTCATGGAAAAGTAAATGGTATCAGTACCGAAAACCTTCGCGACACTGGAGCCACTATAGATATTGTTTGCCGCAGATTTGTGACACCCTAGGATATGACTGGTGAACATGTATGGGTGCAACAACCTTTGGATGCTTATCACTAGCTGAAGTTCTTATTGAATGTGAGTGGGGCAAAACATTCTCAAAAGCAACTGTTATTCCAGATGAACTGTATCATGGTCATTATCTTCTAGGGAATAGGACTACTGCTCTCTCCGAAAATGAAGGAAATATTTCAATGCACCAAGTGAGAGCGGTTCAAACAAGAAGACAGAAATTGAGGGGAAAAGAAGAGACTTCCGAACAGTTGGTAGAAGAACCCCGAAGCATTGTCATTAACAGTGAAGATATAAATCCAGAAGTGGATGAAACCCTTCCTACTGATGATGAATTCCAGGCTGAATTAAATAAACTTGATGTGGATCAGCTTGTGCAAGCTGAAAAGGAAGATGCTGAATTAATTCCATTGATAAAAGATGTTGAAGAGGTGGAAAACTCTAAAAAAACTAAGCAGATTATTTTCATCACAGATCCTATACTTGATGAAACTAATATTGACATATTTGGTTCTCCTTATCTTACCATAAATACAGATTCTAATCTTCAAGTAGTAGAGCATATGGACTGTGAGATTTTACATAAAAGAGCTGCGCCTGAAAATGCTTTTGTTTCTGCTTCAATAGCCTTGTTCAAAATTATGCCACATTAAAATGTTGATCAAAATATTAGTTTAAAAACAGAATATATTAAAACTCAATTTTACGATTCTATGAGCATCCAAGGTGATACTAACTGTTCTGCTGGATATTTTACTTGTGAGGAAGTGTCAGATGGTTTACATAATAATTTTATTCTAACTTCAGTATCAGAAGATGGTGATATGTTATATGATATTCGAACAGAATTAAGTAATGAAGATGTGTCACCTAATCCATTGTCGAACTCAAAAGGTTATGAAATTGATCGAGATTTTAAAGGTAAAGAAACTATGCCATGTATCTTTTCAACAGAATCAGATATTAAAAGAGATGAATATCACTTAAAAAATGGAAATGAGAAAGATACAGACAAACATACCGATGTGTTTGATAAAGAAAATATGCCTTTCTTAGTTCAGAAAATGCAGTCAAATATTTCTATAAATAATCCATTAAATTATGAAGAAGATCTTAATTGTGAAGAAAATTATATAACTGCCTTCTTAAAAGATGCTGAACATCAGATTGATGCGCACTGTTTGATAGACAAAAAAGAAAAACATAAATTCACTGCAAATAATGAAGATGAAGGAAATGGAATCATTTCGATACACAAAGAAAATTGTTGGATTATTTGAATAAAATAAATGACCGAAATAGATTGACAGACAGCAAAAAGTCATTAAATATTCCTTATAAATCAGAGTTGCATAAGAGTGAAATAGTTTTCGATAATGGGGAGGGATCAGTTATAATTAATAAAAATTGTCATAAATCAATAACTCATTATTTTAAATATTCAAAGGAAGGTTATGAAACCCCATTTAATCTATATTATTACCTAATTTTTGTGTTTATGTTACCAACATGTTTGTAAAAGCTTTCTAAATTTACTATTTTTAAGACTTCAGATAATGTTTTTTTCAATACATATTGAAACTAAGTGTAGGAAAAATTGCTAATAAAATTTTTCACAAGAGTGAAGATTCTTCTATGAGAATTGAATCAGACGATAAATTATCAAAACATTCAAGGTTGTTTATTATCTCAGTGATGATGATGGAATTTCAAGTATAGCTGAATATGTAAACTGACAGTAAATAACTTTTCTAAATCTCTGAGAGTAAAATACAGTGTACAACTTTGAAAACAATTGTAAAAAAAAAAAAAACATAAATTAATATTAATGATACATAACTGAATGTCATGGTATGAAAATGCTTATGTACTTAGTCGAAAAATTACATAATTAAAAATTAATTTATGTTGTGGGTATTTTCTGAATATTTGTATTGCAAATATTTTTAGAAAATGATTGTGTGTGTATGTTTGTGTAAAGTATGTCATTTTTTCATATGTATGTGTGAAATGCTTTATAGGTATATATTCGTACTTTGTTTTTATTCGGGGAAGATTAGTGATGCTGTAAATGCATATTTGATTAGCCTCACTTTCTTAAGCAATCAGCAAAAGTTATTGGTACTTGGGCTATCAACACTTAAGTAGACTATTTTGATGGGAAAGTTATATGTGGAAATGATGTATTAAATGTAATAATTTCGTGGAAATAATTTTTTTGTATATGTAAACACAGTGTATTATTTGTATATGTTTATTTTACTTTATCTCATTAGTAAGTATATAAAATGATTCCTTAAATGTGTAAACCTGTTTTGAAATGCTTTTTACTAACGTAAAAAGATCTTAACGGGGGAGGAGTTGTGACGTCATGGTTCGTAAGTTTATTTATTTATTTATTTTTTGATACTTAATTCTTGGAATGTATACATTATGTACTTGATTGACGTCACTTCCCCTGCTAGAGTGGAAATTGTTACGCTGTCCGCACAGACAGTTTCGCAGACGAGACGTTGTCCTTGGCGAGAGCAGAGCTCTGTAAGATGATTTCTGATATTTGTATGAGTGTGATATGAAGTTGTTAAAAAGCGATTTTGGATTTAAAATGGATGCCTCGAAATATATTTGCTACTACACCACAATGGTATTCATAGGGTAAATGGATATGGATTTGAACTCGTAACTTTACAAACAATAGATGATTTGCGCAAGGATTCCCATGTGCTTTTTTAATTTCTATTCGATGCGATCAACCAGTGCTATCAATTTTTTTTTCATGTATTAAACACAAAATTGGTCAATTACAACCTCTAAGTTTTTATGTCTGATATGGCAGATTCTTTTTTTAATGCATGGAAGTCTGAAATGGGTGTACCACAAAAACGTCTTTTTTGTGCATGGCATATTGATAGAGCCTGGAGAAAAATTTAAAAAAAATCAGTGGTGCTGAAAAACAGGCAAAAACGTATAAAATTACTAGATCACTCTTAGAAGAACGGGACATTTATACTTTTCAAACACTGACAGAAGCAGCAATAAAATTTCTAAAAAGAAATCCCGACACTATTGAATTTTCAAATTACTTTGAAACATATTATTTATAAAATATATCCAGCCGGGCATACTGTTATAGACTTCACAGCGGCATTAATACAAACATGCACATAGGGCGAATGCACCAAACATTAAAATATATTTATCTTCATGGGGAAAATGTTAAGAGATTAGACAACGCTATTTACGGTATAATGAGATTCGTAAGAGATAAAATGATAGATTGCTTAATTACAGCAAATGAAGGTAAATTGACAAGTAAGATACGGGATTTAAGAATCAGACATAAAACAAGTGAAACACTATCTTTACTAGTAATAGAGAATGAGTGGTCAGTTTCATCAACACATAATACAGAAATATACAATATACATGAAAATAATAAAACTTGTACATGTCACATACAGTGCACTGAGTGTAATATATGCATTCACCGAATATATGCAGCTGCATTGATTCATCTATTAGGTGGAATATGTGCAAACACATACATTATTTACACCAGCATATTAAAAATGCTACTAATACAACTACAGTACCTAATGAATCTCCCCTTATTATAGATAATGAAAATGAATTAATTTTGAATGAAGTAGCCAAAAAAAAAAAAAATCATAAACCCTCTCACTTGAGCATAAAAAGGATGAAATAAAACAAAAGTGTTTAGAACTAATAGATTCGTTAAAGTCTGATAGACAATGTGATGTGTTAGAAAGGATTTTAAAATCAGTACCTCCACAACTAGAAGCTGCAGATATAATTAACTGCACAAGAAATAGATTTCCCAACTACTAATAAAGATATTCCACCTTGTTGTGCCCCTGACCGCTTTTGTGAAAAGGCGCTGCAATAGGGTAAATGGATATGGCGGAAGACTGCAACATTCTGAACTACCTTTAAATCATAAACATCCCATGTTAATCTCTAATAACTGTAATATTTGTGATTTGATTTTTGATCATTATCATGTGTTTTATCTCCATACAGGTGTTGAGGCCACACTGGCTAACTTACGTACACAATTCTGGATCACAAATGGTATATCCACAGTCAAAAGAGTATTGAATAAATGTTTAAAATGCCTTAAGGTAAGTGCTAAGGCTAAAAACCAAATGATGGCAGATTTGCCCAGTGCCAGAATCAACATTTCTAGAGTATTTTCTAAAGTTGGTATTGATTTTTGTGGACCAATTAGTATTAAGTTCTTTTCTGGTCGATTTAAAAAATTGTATTAACGTTATGTATGTATATTTATATGTTTTGTTGTTAAAGCAGTTCACCTTGAAATTGTAAATAGATGTAGCTCAGATGCTTTTATGGGTGCTTTAAAACGATTTGTTTCCCGTAGAGGAAAACCCAGTGATATCTATAGTGATAATGGTAGAAATTTCGTTGGAGCAAATAATGAGTTAAAGAAAATATTAAAAGATTTGTTCAATAAGGAAAATACAGAGAAAATTGAAACATTCAGGGCCTCAGAAGGCATCATTTGGCATTTTAATCCCTCTGCTACCCCTCATTTCGGAGGTTTGTGGGAAGCAGGCATTAAATCATTAAAATCGCACCTAAAAAGAGTTGTAAGAAATGCCGTTCTTACTTATGAAGAATTGAGCACCCTTGTTACCCAAGTAGAGGCAATATTAAATTTTAGACCTCTTAGTAGTATTTCTAGTGATCCTAATGATGATTTTATTCTCACCCCAGCCCATTTTTTGTTGGATCGTAGTTAACAGCATTACCAGATCCAGATTTAACAGAGGTACCAATGAATAAGTTAAATAGATGGCAATTGGTACAAAAGCTTACTCAAATATTTTGGAGAAAATGGTCATCAGAGTATTTAAATTGTTTACAATCACGTGTCAAATGGCACAAAAGTAAGAAAATATTTAAAGAAAATGAAATTGTACTGGTAAAAAATGAGGATAACTTTAAAACTCTTAATTAGAACCTAGCAAAAATAATTAAGGTCCATGCAGGAGAGAATAATATAATAAGAGTTGTAACATTGAAATCAAACAAAGGTATATATCAACGTCCAGTAAACAAGATTATTAAATTACCTTTTTATGATTGATTGTCAATTTGAATTGTATATGTATATGTGTTACTATTCATTATTATTGTATTTAATTGTTTGAATATTTTATCTATTGTGAATTAATAATGTATGCTTTGTAATATGTTGAAAATTTTTCAAATTTGTCAAGGCGGGCAGTATGTTGTGCCCCTGACCGCTTTTGTGAAACGGCGCTGCTGTCGCCTTGCAATGAAAAAAAAAAAAAAGAGCAGACGTGACTGAGCGCCCAGAGTGTGCAGTTGAAATAAAATGTGAGAAATTTATACAGTCCACTTAGTGTGAGTTATTTTAATGAAATCAGTTTTCAAAAAAGGAGCTATCGAGGGCCAAACACACCTAACAAAAATATAATACCTCAAAGATTCTCAAATGCAAAAAAGAAAACTGACCAAAACTTCCACAGTAACTTCACATAATGAAGACAATAATACTATTCTAAAAATTATATTGGAACACAAAAATTTCATCCACAGTCCCACTGAAGAATCTTAGCGAAAAATATATGTTTTAGCAAGTCATTAGTACCTTTATATATTCACAATTCTTTATGTGCATTCTTAACACAGAGCTATCAGGGGTCACTTTTTCCACTAAAAAGTCACATTTATTTTCTGGATCACTTAAAAGATACTGTTTCTAAGAAACACAAAAGAATAAAACTGTTTCAGTAAATGCACTTTAGCAACTTTTTTTTATTTAATAATTCAAAACAATGTCTACATATTTCCAGGCTGTATACACAGTTAAAATGGATATTCAACTAATTCTAGCCTGCAATTTGAATCTAAGAACTACAAAAATGAATATGACTAAGGAAACATGGCAAAGTTTTTTTCATTGTGAAAATGTACTCTTTTGTATATGTTTTCATTAATATTAAGTTTCTGTTTACTTATCACCATAAAATTCGTTTGGTTAGTTTTAATTTGGAAGGTACTTCCCCCTGAAAGTTTTATGGCTTGCAGTTGGGTTTTGGACCACTGGCTGAAGACCTTCAATTCTTAAATGTTAACGAGCCTGGGGATGCAATGGATGATCTTTAAAGTAATCCAAAAATAATTTTTTACTGCCTTATTCCTTGGACAAAGTCCACTCAGATGTGTTTCCTCCCTTGTTTTGTAATCCCTGTTTCCATTGGGTTAAAAATTAAGCTTCACAATACAGTTGAAAAAGAGGTTCGGAGGAGAAAAATTTCTTGAGTGGGAAAAAGTTTAAAATCTAAATTAAAATAAAAAATTTTATTATTATATATATCTGGGAAAATTTGAGCAGCTTCTACTGTATTATATTTCAATAATAAATAACTCTGATTGATCACTGCATAGTAACTCCACTTCTTATTAATTAATGTTATTAACATAACCCAATAAATATATTAAAAGTTTACACCAAAGTAAACTATGTTTGAATGTTTGGTCACTATTTTGATTACATATTCAAAAATGTGGGTCACTTTTTACAGCAAAATTGTCATTTTTTTTCTACAGTTTTTGAATTAGAACCTTTGCTGATAGCCTCGCTTAACATCTAATCTAAAAACATCTTCCTTCTCTGCCTGTGTTTTATGTGTCAGGTGTAATACTTTTTTCTTATTTATAAAATATTCTCTCATTCTTCAGAATCTCTCTTTAATAATAAGATAACTGCAACTCTGATCCTAAAATTGATCAGGAACAATACATGATACAAAAGGTACAAACTGGGTCTTGAACCTTTATCTCTGATGCTGGTGATAGGTCGAAGTATTCTGTGTTTATGAGGAAGTCTATTTGGGTTCATCTTCCTTATATTACTGCCTTCCTTTTTCACAAGGCCAACAATATCAAATGTTGCCCATATAATTAATCATTCATTGACATTAATATTGTTCACTCAATAGATTACTACCAATAGTTTTAATGTAGGAAAATATATTGGTGAAACTGTATCAATCCCAAATTTGAACTACAAGCAATATTTAATAATTGTAAAGTTTTCTAATTATTCAACCCCATGTACATTCACATGTTGTGCACTGGTCATTTTGTTATGTGCAGAATTGTATGAAATTAATTGAACATTGTAAGAAGCTCATCACAATTTAAAAACCACATCACAGTTTTGTGAATTGCCACATGCTGCTTGGTATTTATTTTGGGGTTGTAATTATCAATAATATTTTAATAACAGAAACCTTAAGTTATATATATATTTATTAGTTTATAATAAAACATCTGAACAAAAAGGTTACTGGAAGGGAAAACATAAATCAAAATAATATATTATTTGACAGGAAATGAGAAATAACCAAAAATCAATATTTAACATCATTGCTATGAAGGAGAAAGATTTAATAATGAAAATAGGAATTCTATAAGAGATGTTGATTCTACTCAAGTCTAATTTTTGGCAAAAGTTATAACATGGCTCGAACATTAGAGCCTTTTAATACCTGTTTCCTAGGCATTGTCCTCACAAACTTTCCAAGTAATAACTGAAACTTTTGTTCAAATAATTCCAAACATATTTGAAAAATATAAAATAGATTATTTCCTACTAGGAAATTTTAAAATGATAAACTTGAAATTGGATTTGGTTCCAAAAGACAAATGAGTGGTGTGTGTGTGCAAACTATTATATCAATTATTTACAACAACTGGAAAATGAAAGGAAATACAGATTTAAAAGTATAGTGCTTTTAGCATGTGATAATAATGAAATAAATTTGAAAACACTAAAACCTAGTCATGAAATTTATAAAAAATCCATAAATATAGATTCATTTAAAGATATGCTAGATTAGAATTTTTATTCGATGACATACCCAGTTCTGTATTAACAATTTTAATATATATCACTGGATATATTGTAATGAAAGTATTAAGATTAGAAAACTGTCATGTGTTGCTTTTGGTTACAAACAGAAAAAAAGTATTGAAATAAATTTACCATGTGAATAGCTTAAAAAGCTTGATAGAGGTAAATTGATATTACCCACTCTCTCTCTCTCTCAATGTGCTACAATTGTTGTTGCAACTAATAAGTAAAAAATAAAAAGAGAATTGAGAATTTAAGAAGAACTAACTCCTTGCCCCAGTCTACCAACCATAAATAGGACATATGCAGGACCTTAAAGGATAGGTATATGTTTTGTTTTAAAAATATTTATTAACAGTATTTTTTTTTAAATTTTGTTTATTAACAACTTTCTAAAGAAAAACAGACTTTTAAATGCGAGAACATTATGCTGATTTGTTCTCAAAGTTGATTTCAAAAGTCTGGTCACCTTGAGTAACGCAAGTTCGTAACATAATAGCGTAGCATATGAAAAACAAGCTTTCATGCAGATGCACAGGGCTATTGGCGACGGACCTCGTAATTTTGAACCACGGTCAAGTGACGAGGACGACACCTGAACTGGCACCCCCTCTCCTAAAATCCACACCACACCAACGGAAGGACTTTGGGCCCCGAACAGATTTAACGTGCATCAGCCCCGACAACACGGCGAGACAGTCGCGGGCGGCCAAGGTTCGAACCCGCGACTGAACGAAAACTGCCGGCCGCTAGTCCATGACCTTGACCACTAGGCTACCGCGGCCCAAGATGCACAGTGGGATGGAAGGGGTAATTTATTGGATGTGGTAATTTAAAACAGTTTTTTCTCCATAACAATCTTATTGCTGATGATAATCTATGTATTTTTTTTTTTTTTTTTTTTTTTTTTGTGCTCAATCGAATAGTGATATCTGCTTGACGATGGGTGCAAATCGAGAGAAGCTAGTGCTCTTAGAATAAATCTGTTTGATTTTATTTAGTTTCATAAGAAATAAAAAACCCATATGCTTAACATAAACATGTACATTAAATCTTGTACTTATTATATCAACAAAAAAGAATCACTTGGGAGCATAAACATATTTATCGGTCATTTTTCTTTCTGCTTTTTACTATTACAGTGAAATTTGCCTACAATTGAAATTTGATTAGATTTAAATACATATGTGTGTTAATACTTAAAATCTTCAGTAGACTCATTGTTTCATAAAATTCACTTCATACCGCTTGATGTAAACAGCTGAATTTTATTAAACTGGTTTATTTTATTTGATAGAGATAAGACAAGAAGAGACTTTTCAAATCTATAATTTCTTTAAAAAAATATTATAAACAAAATGAAAAAATAAATAAAAATTTTAATTTTGAATAAACTTTCAAAAACTGAAAGAGGTGTAATAGTTCAATGTGGACAAAGTCGCAGGTACCAGGTAATAAAAGATAAAATTCATTGAAATTTTCAGAAATTAAATTAGAAAGTGAAAAATTGTTTTAAGTTAATTTTAACCTCAATAAATAAAGAGCAATATTAAAAAGGATAACAAAAATAATTTAAAAAATTTAATTTTTTTTAAAATAGCACAATAGCACAATTAAACAAAGAAATTCTTAAAATGAGGTACTTTTAGTTGACTTTCATCATGGGATTCATTTATTCTAGGAATGCAACGTATTTAACACAATCTTAATTAACTCCTGAAAAAGATCTTGTGGGGATCTTGTTATAATTCCTGACGTATTCCTACAACATTCAAAAAGTTTGCAGTAGAGTCATCTTCTTCGGTGACACATTCAGCAACAGTTCAGTTTTTGAGAGCAACTTGATCACTGTGGTTGTGAGTGTCCTGGCATCAGAGCCGATTAAGATATTACTTAAAATATCCTCATTTGTAGATTTTCAGAACACTTTTCTGACAAGGAACTCGTTGTTTTGGCAAAAAATTTTGTTGAGAACTTCTTAAGCCTCTTCTGAGAATTTTCCAATTAGAAGAATAAAACTTTCAATTATTTTCTCATCATGGATCAACACTTTATGCACAGTTGGTGGCATGATATACCACCAGTAGAGCTTGACATAAATCTCAGACGTTTTTTGGGAAAATAATCTGAATTTTCTGGGGCGAATCAGGTTACTAGAAGAAATTGCTTGTAATATAACTGTGAATCTTTGATGACCACTTCATTAACCCTCATAATTTTTAATGTAGGCATAGGATCCTTGCAAAACATCTGTGTCATCATTATATATTCCAGCACCTTGCTTCACCTGATCAATGAGCACCTTGCTTCACCTGAGGAAATTATTTGTAATGAGTTTGATCACCTGATCAAACTCATTACAAATAATTTCCCTACCCCCCCCCCCTTATCCACCTACTATACTCCTACGCAAAAAATTGATCTTTTCAGGTAAGAGTTGGTAATTCGCTCTCTAATAAATACAACTTTAATAATGGAGTAGTACAAGGATCTCTGCTAGGACCAATTTTATTCAATATCTATGTAAATGACATACCAAACTATTCCCTCACAGACATAAACCTTTACGCCGACGATACTGCAATAATCTCAAAATACAAAAACCCAAAAACTGTAACTAAATCTCTCAACCTACACCTCAAACTCCTCGAAAACTTTTACAATACATGGAAAATTAAAATAAATGTCGAAAAGTCCGCAGCAATAATTTTTACCAAAAAAAGAATTCTACCTCCACCTCCCACCATGTACAACACTGAAATCCCCTGGTCTGAGTCTACAAAATACCTAGGAATAACCTTTGATAAAAGACTCACTTTTAAACAACACTTCCTACAAACGCGTGAAAAATTCCGTAAACTTACAAGAGCATTATACCCCCCTAATTGGACGGAATTCTAAAATGACAATAGAAAACAAAAAGCTTCTCTACACCTCCGTTATGCGTCCCGTAATATCTTATGCATGCCCGGTTTGGGGTTTCTCCTGTAATTCCAATATTAAAATTCTTGAAACATCTCAAAACTCTACACTAAGAATGATTACAAAAGCCCGGTGGTTCATGAAAAATACCGAAATTAGAAAAGCACTTAAAATTAAAACTTTTAAAAAACATATCCAAGACTTATCTAAAAACTTCTTTGCATCCTTAAACAAATTCAATAACTCTAACATCCAAAATCTAGAAAACTACGTATTACATCCTAAAATTAAAAGACCCCGTCAGATATTATTAGACTCCTACGAACCACCTTAATTTTTTAATATTTTTATGAAATCTTACATTATCTACAAATTAATTCTCCTTATTAGACAATCTTATAAACTAATACCCCAATACCGAGCATGCACCCCTCCCTGAAATAGCCGATCTCCAGGACAACCAATAGTAAAGCACTTTACCACCCCTACTCCACTTCAAGAAGAAAACTAACTTCCCCACAGAACCGGCCGTTGCTCGACCGGTAGCATCACCGATCAACTAAAATGCAGCACGCGGTGCTGCGGACATTGAACGGGAGGGTGACCGCTTGTCGGTCCTCTCTCCTCTTTTCTCCCATTTTTTCGAAATAACTGCAGCAAGCAAACTTTTTTCTCAACCCAGTTAAATCAATTTTTTTCCAGTCATCTTCGTAGTTTCCTGCAAGATACGGGTTGGAAAGGCGGCTACGCCGCCTAGGTATCCGCAGAATCATTCATAAGTTCACCTGATCAATATGAAGCTGCAGCTCATTTTAAAAAAAAAAATTGATACTTCCATTTTTCTTTTTATTATTGGTTCTTGTGAAAATGGTTTTGCTGACAACTTTTTCAAATCCAGCTCATAAGAAATATCACTAGAAAAATCAAATTTTGGCTTGGAGAGAAGAAATACCAAATTTTTTTAATGCTCGGCAATTGGAATTATTTCCTTAAGTTGTTCATCATTGTTAGCACAGCACACATAGCAACGCATGGAAGAACTTGTGTTAGTCACATCATTTTGGATTCACCATTGATCATCAAGTAAAGTTCGTGTTCTACCTTTGATTAAACTATATAGAGATTAGTAATAACAATATTGATCCTATTTCTTCTTTTTCATGCTTGATTATTTTTGAAATATCTTTGAGGTACAGAAATTTCATAGGTCTACAAAAGTGTATTGAAGAGAGTCTTGGGTTTTCCAAACAATTGATGAGTTGTCTGTATCAATTTATCTGATTGGAACAATTGTAGACAAATATAGTGCTGAGTAATCTATATTTATACAATTGTTCGACGAAAAGGGTTGTTTGTACACACTCTGGCTAGACAACCCATTGCATCCCCATTTTGAAAATAGCTTCAGGTTTCTTTTTCTTTTAATCCTTCATTTGTGGGAACTATGGACAAAAATCTCAATGTGATATGGTTCAGAAGAGCCTGAAGAGGAATCTTTGCTCCCAACTCAGTTACTTTATGTTTTTCAGGATAACATTCCTTCTAGGATTTGCATAAGATGGATAGATTTTCAATCTTTCTTTCAAAGTGGTATTTCTTAGATTCTTAGACTTAAGTACTGTGATTTGGACATATTGAAAATGTATTTAAGGCAAGTGCATCCTTACTTGAGAAGGAAATCATGTCAGATTTCTTATCAACATCACATATTTTTTTAATATTTCCGAATCATCTGAATTGTCCAGAACTTTGTTAATGATTTTGACCTTGATATTTTGACCTTGCCTCAAATTAATTTTCGCAGCAAAAGTTAATTCTGCTGAATACCTTGCTTACAACTCTCTAAAACTATCCAATTTATGCCTTTCAGAAAGTTCTGAGTGTAACATCGATTACTGTCAAAATCAGGAAACTGTCAAAATCTATTGGGATAATCTTAACCTTTATTGAACCAATTTTCATATTTAAGAAGAAAGAATTCTTTGTTGTAATAAGCATTTATCCACTTTATTTCAAATGAGTGCAAAATAATAATAGTTTGTTTTTAAGAAGTAAAATATTACTCTGAAATAAATTCAAAGCAGACGTATAGAGCAAAATTTCCTCTTTTAGATTTAGATAATTTTGTAGACTACTAAGCAGTAATAAGAAATTGAATAATTCACGGTTTGTTTCAAACATTGCTGTATTTATTGTAAAAAAACAAATAAAATCCACGCACAATGATCGAAGTCTTATAGAATACACAACCTTCAGAAAAAACATTCTAAAGTTCAAAAATGATGCCAATATTACAACAAAACGAATAAAGGCAAACGATAACACATTACAGTAGCCAATAAAAACTTTTGACAATGTTTTTTTTAAATATTAAAAAAAGGGCAAACAGTAAAACAGACAATAAATTATGAAAGCTATTGATGTTATTTTATAATATTAAAAAAAAAAATGGCTGACAAAAAATTTAAGCAGATGATAAATTATTAAAGTAATTGGCGATTTTCTTTTCAGACTCTGAAATCAAAGCGAACGATAAATAATGAAATTAAATATATTTTAAGAAAAATGTAACTATTACTCCAATCAAAAATAAAATAAATCCGTACAGCATGATTTTACGTTGAAACATGGTGTTTTGCAATGTTTATCCCTGCGTATATATAGTCCATGAACCTATTAGACGATGATATTAACTCATTATGCCAAAAAAAATGTTCGAATTTTTCGTCCATGTCCAAGAATATAGCGGTGACAGCTGATTCCTTTCTGCATGCCGAAATCTCTGACGTAAGCACGCTGCGCGGAAGTCTGCGCAGATGAACTAGTATGTAAGGGACTAGACGCTTGAAGAGGAATTTTTTATTGTCTCGGTACTAACATCCGCAAAGTTTATAAGCACAACTGTTATTTTCAGCTAACGGTAAGTGATATCTCTTTCATTACTGAATAATTGTTTTGCATAAATAATGTAATAATACTAAGATATTACTTTGCACAAAATTTTCCTTTATCATTTTTTAAAAAGTCGAATAACTCATTTCCGATTAAGTTAGATTTTTGATAAAGCAAATTTTGATTTACGATTCCTCTTACATTGAATGAGTATAAAATCATGTAATTTCTATTTCCGATGTTCCCATTATTATTCTTAAATCATAGGGTTCCATTCCTTTGAAATCTCAGAAGGTAATTACTAGTTTGAAATTAATTGAAGTTTGAAGGTAATTACTTGTTGAATGAAAAACCGTAAGATGTTAGGAAAAAATACTCCGGAGTGTTTTTACAAATTATATTCTTTCTTTCTGAATGTCTTTTGTATATGTTGTGAAAATTAATAAATTTCTTGTTTTTAATATTTTAATCATTGACTTCGTTAATCAATTTAAAATATATTTAATTCGATAGGTACTTGCAGAATATTGTGGGAAAGGAAATTCTGTTATTTCATGAGTATTTGGTATTATTAAAACTTATTTTCAATATATACATTATTAAGTGTTTGTATTTTGTCTGTTATCAGTTACTCTGTATTGCATAATTTAATCATGGATAATAGTTTCGTATGTGATAAGTCCTTTTCGACAGTTTCAAACCTACAACGACATGCAAGACTAACACACAATGTAGGGAATAAGGTAAATATATGTAGACAGAGAAAATGTAATGTATGCAGTGAAGAATTAGTTTCCATGAAGGCTTTGTTGGACCATGTTGAATCGGCACATAATATTGCTGTAGAAAAGAAAACTAAGAAATTCGACACATATGAAGCTTTCAATATATGGAAAAAAGATGTTGAAAAACAAACAGGGTGTCCCCTAGGCAATTGGCGACTTTTGGGAGCAATAATTGGCGATTTAGGTCATGGTAACCCTAAGCATACTCAAAGCTTAAATCACACAAGTTTGTTAACCTATCTAGGAAGTTGCCAATCTCCTAGGGGATACCCTATTCTCGATTTGAACCATTTAATCTAACTACATGGGAGGAAAAACAACGTACTTTTATTGTCTTCGCAATGGTTTTTATAATACAAAGGGTGATAAGAAGAGAACTATTAAAATGGCTGGCAGTAACAAGATTAATGGAAACTGCCCATCAAAGATGAAAGTATGTGAAGACATTGAAAACCATGTATGTGTGGAATATATAAAAACTCATTTAGGACATGGAAAAGATTTGGGAAGAATGCAAATAACAAGAGAAGAAAAAGATAAAATAGGAAGAAAATTCCAATTGAAACCATTTTAGATGAGATACGAGATACATTTATTGATAAATTGGAAAGGATCCATTTGGTAACTCGTAAAGATCTGTTAAATTTAAAAGTTGAGTACAACATAAGCTCTGATGGTATTATGGATTCTGTGACCATGAGGTTTTATGGCGCAAGAGCCAAGGTTGGCTATGCTGCGCCAAGTATTATGGATTCTAATGATGTCGTAAATGTAGGCAAGTGGGTCGAAAGTTTACAAGGCAGAGAAGATTCTCCAATAATTCTTTTTAAGGACCAAAACATTTCTGATGAAGATTTGTACCCTGTTTTGAAAGCTGAAGATTTTCTGCTTGTAATAATGAACAGTTCACAAAGATACATGTTGAACTTTTATGGAAATGACACCATATGCTTGGACTTACTCATGGAATGAGTGCATATGGATTTAATTTGGCTACAATTTTAGTTTTTAATTATGAGAGAGGGTTTTCCTGCGGCATTTATTTTAAGCCATCGGCAAGATTCTAAAGCATTGTCTCTTACATTTACGGCGATAAAGGAACATGTTAACATTTCGCCAAAAGTTTTGATGGCGGACGACACAGAATCTTTTTCTAATGCATGGTGGACAGTTTTTGGTGTTCCTGAAAAAAGACTGTGAAAAAAAGTGAAAAGGCTTGATAGAGCATTATTTTATTTAATGAAATTTGGGAGAGATAGTTTTTCATCGACTCATCTGTCTAGAGAGAGGCAAAATATTGTCAAAAACAGCTCAGCTGAGGAAAAGGCATAAAGTGGGCCAAGAATTAACTAGTTTATGCATTCGAAAGAATGAAGAAGAGTGGTCAGTTACATCTACAAAAGGCAATGAAATTTATATTGTGAAAAAAAAAATGTTGTATGCTCTGAAGGATGTACCTTTATGTGCAAAGAATGTAAGCAGTGTTTGCACAATTTTACATGTACATGCATTGATAATGCAGTTCAGTGGAATATGTGCAAACATATCCATTATAGTAGCAGAAATTTAAATGTAATGAAGAGTGCTGTTCCAGGAGACAGACTTTCTGTACATTCCCCTTTAATAGATAAAGAAGAAATGGTTATTTGTGAAGATAGAAAAATTTTGGAAAAAGCAGTGTTTGTGGATAATTTGAGGGCCACAACTACAAGAAAGAAGACTTCCAAGGAAGAATTTCAAAAGAAATGCATAGTGCTTCTGGCCAATAAATTAATAAACAGAACATTATACTAATGTTTTAAGTTTGCTGGATAAATGCTTTGGATTCACCACATTTTTTCCCCTCAAGCAAATCAAGAAGCTATACCGAAAAATTTGAATAAGGAGCCCCCCAAATAAAAAGATAAAGACTCAAAGATATATTTCAACTAAAGACTTCCCAGAAAGCCTCGACTTTAGGAAACCAACACAAGAAGAGTGCCAAAGCATATCATGGCAGGAGTCTGGTTTTGACAGCAAAAACAAAACAAGTAGAAGTGTTATCGTAAATTTTGGAAGAGCTTGGTATAAATATTAATTTGTTTTTAGGTTTTGCTGCTTATGTGCAATGTTTCTTTTTTATTGTGGGTTATAAATCATAATGCAATATTGAAATCCCGATTATCTAGAAGCTATCTAATAATTCTTATGTATTAAATTTTCTAGCATGTGCAATATATATAATGTTTACAAGTGCAATATATGTAATGTTCCTTTTTATATTATATGTATTTATAGTGCGATATATATTATGCTTTATGTGCAATGTATGTAATGTTCCTTTTTATTATAGTTAGTTATAGATAATTTTGACGTAGAGTTCCTGATCCACTAAAAGGCATCTGAAATCTCTGTAATTTATATTTTGGCTAATATGCAATATATATATATATATATATGTTCCTTTTCATTGTAGGTTGTTTTTGATACTTAGGCTTTATAAAATTCCAGAAAATCAAGAAAGCATTTGTAATTGTTATTTTAAATAAATAAAATAAAAGAACACAATAGACCTTTTGTGAATGGATAACTGTTTTAAAGAATAAGCTGGTTATATACATAAATTTAAAGTCTGAAGTTTTCATCAATGAATGAAACAAAAAGTAAACAATTCTTGAATAAACTAATAAACTTAAGCTTCCATTCACTTGCCTATTAATATTATCAAAACATAGTTCAACCTTGTTAAATGTATTCTAAATATTACGAATGGTTTATAAACAAGTTTCATTTTATTTTAGCAGTAGTCAATTTTGTTCCCAATCCTGAGGATATCCATTTGTAGAGATTCAACTGTATTTACTTCTCTGTGGCTGCTACCTTGACATGGTAGAGAAGCTTAAATATCATTAGAAATTTCTGATGGTATAACTAAAAGCAGTCTTAAATAATTCATAAAAAATTTCAGTTTTTGTAAAATAATTAAATTACACATTTTGAGTTTTGATGTAAATTGCTATATAACATTTGACATGCATTGCTTTTAGAAGTTATTTTAATGTTTTCTTTATTTTTAGAAGTCAAACTGTAATTTTTTTTCTACATCTGAAATATTACATCATCATTTATAACAGTATCTTGATGGAGAAAATTACTTATAATTTCCAGTTTTTTGAGTAATAAAAAATAGAATTAACCAACTTATCTCGATGTATATTTTTCTCAGAAATACATTAGTTAATTTCCTTTAATTTACATTTTGACCATGCATTCATTTCAATCTTTATAAAGGATCATTAATTCTCTCATGTGTGAAAGACTGTCTAAATCCCATATTTAATTTTAATGAACAATACTTTTTCTTATAGTGCCATGAATTGTATTCACCCTGATGCTTTCAGTTAAATGTGTGAAATGTTTGATTCCTGAGTGAACTCATTTCCGTTATACCAGAATTTTTGATTATGATTCTTGGTTAAGATTGGATGGAAAATGATCTTTATGTTGCTTTATGTACATGTGTTACTTTTTGTTAAGAGGAAATGTCATTTTAAAATGAACTTAATTTTGTAATTTCTTGGGCAAGTAACAGGCTGAAGCAACTCGTTTTAACAGGTTTTCGACAGGAGATTAAAGACCTAAGAGCTCCAATATCCATCCAATGTTTACACTTGTCTTGGGTTCATTAATTGCAATACGCTTTTAAAAATTATTATGGAAAATAATGAAGAGAATATAGAATGCTGAAAGATGACTCATTTATATTCACGAATAGATAATACAAGAACTTTCAAATGTGAAAATGTATTTATTTTTTACTTGTTCAAAAGGTGAGTAGCTTAATTTTTATTGGGCTTAGGTATATTTACAAAATCAACGATAAAAATTACTTGCCAATTTCATACCATGTACAGAAAGTTGAAATGATAGTTAAATAAGTATATAAATGCAAAATTTTACTTTTTGTGTGATAACTATTATTTTGAATGTAATGTTTTTTTAATATCTGGACTTGAATGTAAATACTATATATATAAATATATGAAAAAATTTATTATGCTAATCTTTTGGAAATTTCAGTCTAAACATAGATTATGTACATACTTGATATTTTTTCATGTCATTTTTATTTGGTGTTAGTTTCTTTTATTATAAAGATTTTGTTTTATTCAAATACTAGCTGGTGTTTTCTATAATGCTAAATGATTTATAATTTCAGTCTTCTAGAGAATGTTTGTTAATGAATTTTTGTAGTACATTGTATTCATATAATTATGCTGATATTGTGGATGAGGAATTGTTAATTCTATGTGTGTACATATATTCAAGTTTTGTTTGAAATAAAAAAAAAATTCTTTTGTACATGGGATTTTTAACTATACAATTACATTACACAATTAATTGTAGTTAATAGATCAGAACAAACATTTCTATATATGTAATACATTTTTATGAGCTATTCATGAAAGTCTTTCAAGTTACCATAACTCTAAAAATAAATACAAAATTGAATGTGAAATAAGTAATTAAGAAATAAAAAGTATAGATTATATTTACCCTTGTCTAAGACTTGATATATAAAAATGGCTGTCGGGAAGTTATACAAAATATTAATTGCAAATTATTCAATTTTATTTTATTTTTTTTTTTTTTACAATCAAAAGTTGCATTGTATTTTCAGAATCTGAAATCTCAAGTTGCCAGATTTTCCAAGCAAGCACTGATAAATTGATTTCTTTAAAATATCTCATTTTAATGTAAATCCATTTACATTGTGGGATTCGAGCCAACATTATGAATATTCTTTCTATCCTTTGGTTAAATAGTTGTAATTAGCTAACTTGTTAATATTGGTACACAATGTTTGCATTAAATGTTCATCATGGAGAAATATTTGTTGTATCTTCCAAAAAATATTTTAGATTAGTATTGAAAAAGAAACTACAAATTACATTTTAAAACTGAATAGGTTTTTTAGGTTCTCACCAGTTACTTTTCACAGCTTTTTAGAAGAAAAAAAATGTCTTGTAAGTTTGTAGTCTTTAATTTATTTATTCTTTTGAAAACTAATAATTTACCTCCTAAAATTTAAAAGAAATGCTTCAAAAAATGAATTCCCTTAATTTTTTTCTATTGCCAAACACAAATATTTTAAAAAACTAATTTTATATCATTACAAAATTTCTCGGAAAACCAAGAACATGTAAAATGCACAATTTATCCTAATTTTCTACTCATTGAAAAAAATGTATGTATGAAAAGTAAATTTTCTGCAGAAATATGTATATTATCTTGCAAAACCTATTCTTCAGTAGCATTTATCTCTCATATTTTTTAACAAGATAAATATTTCAAACTTTTTTTGCACCAGCTAGAATTAATTGTTGACAGTTTTATATTAATATTACAATCATTAGTGTACAACATATAGAAGTACTTGCATAAAGCATGTTTCCTTTATAAAAAAAAATATAAATGCAGGAAAGTTAAATTTCGTATGCAACCTGACTGCAACGTAAAAATTGAAAGTATTTGAAATTTTTGTATTATAAATGCGAATTTATCTTTTAAGCAGTAAATAACTTATAGCTATAACTTTCATGAAGTGCTTTTTAATTAATTATATATTTTAAAACCTTTTTCTCTAATAAAAACAATGAAATTATAATACATACTCTTTATATTTTTTTATAATGAATTTACATGCATCTCTCTTTTTTTTTTCTCTCGCTAATTTCATCTGATGATTAAAACAATCATTCCAAAAAATTAAGCAGCAATCCATCTTTAGGATAAGGTTAAAAAAAAAAATTTTAATTAATAAAAATGAAAAATATTATAAACTTCGTAAACTAACGATACAATTTAAAAACTAAATTATTCAAAAAGCAAGTAATTAGAAAATAGTGATTTGCTTACATTTCTTTACAAATAGAAGTCTTGTTGCATGAAGAAATATCGAATGTTATTCCTTTCCTTTGATATTCTAACAGCTTTACTACCAACCGATTGTACGGTGTGAACCTGTATTGATCATGTGCAAAAGCGGAGTATTTTACTCTCGAAGCATGTATGGTGCATCTCGGATTCTTCCAGACCGTTTCATTTTTCAGCCGGTTTCATGCCCAAAAACTATTTCTCCTATTGAAAAATTCCTACTTTCTTATGATCGTCCTGCCTGCATACTTATGTTTCATTCATAAGAGATTTTGTGTAGTGAAGTTGTATTCGTAAGTGGTTGCTAATTTTGATACTGAGGTTTTTCTTAAAATTGTAATGTTGTATATTTTATACTTCACTGTTCTTTATTGTTGATTGATTTCACGTTTTTTTAATTTCCTGCTTTTTAAATTTCCAGGTTTTTTAACGTATTTGCTGGATTATGGATTCCCCCACACCCCAGGGATCGAAATTGACGAAAGAAATGGACCAATTACAAAAATTTAAGGTAAGTGAAATTTTAATATTATACGTGTCCCAATAGTCGAAGATAAAAGTTTTAAAAATTGAAAGCAATATCAATTTTAACGAGGAGGAAGATTTTAATCGTCATAATGTACATGAAATTTTGAATAAATGTGACAACAGTGTTTATAAAAGACAAAGGCCCATTGAAGGTCCTCTTGTTCAAAAAGTATATATAAAATGGTACATATTTTGTAAAAATACATATTTTACTTCACAATCTTTTTCATATCACAGTAAAATCTGTGAAGGATATCCCGCTTTTGAAAATAAGGATGACAAAAAAGGGATCAATCAAGGAGGAAAAAAAGGAGTATCAGAATATAGTATTCGTCTATAAAGGTTTCCATATTTACTAAAATTATAGAAACATACAGCACGATGCTCAAATTCAACTTTGCCTTATCCTTGTCCACATCCTGAGTGTAATTGTAAATTTAGGTACTTAATACTGTTGTTAACATACAAAAAAGAAGTTCATTGAATAAATATGACAACAAAGGAATTAAATTTTGAAGTAATTTCAGTTTTCAGTTATAGCTAAAAAAAATGAGAGAGCTAGAACTTTTTCTACTTTTAAAAAGACTTACTGGTCATAAAACAGGTGAAACGAATGTTTATTCATAATACAGTTATCAAGGTTTTAAACCGTAATATCAAAGTCATATAATAGGAAAACAAGTCGAAGATATGTGAAAAGTTTAATACCACCAACTGAATGTCCTGCTGAATTGTTTGCGATACAAATGAAAAGATCATTGTTAAGTACTTGTCAAAGTATAAACATGAATTAAGCACAAAAAACATAAAATTTCAACCAATTAAAAAAACTTGTCGGGAATTTATTAAAGCTCACCTTCAAATGGGTATTGAGAAATCTAAAATACTGGAATATGCTCGCGGTAACCGAGAAATGAGGAATGATCAAAATAAATATCCTTTTTGACAAACAAAAGAGCCTATCATATAATGTGAATTCTTTAAAATTATTTTTACTGCTCCATAAAAAAAAAATGCTGTTTCGGTTTATATTATTAATAATAAATTGCAAAATGAAACTTATAATTGTGTTCTTTCATATAAACCTCAAGGATAAGATATGATTTCATTTTCTACAAGCTTAAAAAAAAATTTCCAAATAATTCATTGATTGCAATTGGCTTACAAACAGCTAAACAAAAAAAAATGTTAAAAAGTTGTAATAAAATATTATGCACAACTCACAAAACCAATGAGTATGATTTAATGAATTTAATAGTACCTGTTGAATATGGAATAGGTTATGCAATTGCACATTTTATCACAAATAAATTAGTTATGGAAACTATACATTGTTTATTTGACAGCATAAAACAAAGAGTTCCCAACTAAAATCTTAATTGCATCGTAACTGATGATAAAACAGGTCCCGCTTTTAAACAAGTGTTTGGAGATGAGGTTAAACACCTACTTTGCAAATGGCGTCTGCATCATGCTTGGAAAAAACTGTGAATTAATCTTGTTTCTAGTTTGGAAACGAGAAATAAAATTTATGCTTCTTTAGCAGTTCTCTTAGAGGAAACGAATTCAAAAAAAATTGAAAAATAGTATGGATAATTTTAAAGTTGCATTATCTGATAAAGAATCTGCTATCATTGAATATTCCGAAAGATAATTATTATGGTAGAGCGGAATTATGGAGTGTGTCATATCGTTAATTTCCACATGCATACACCATTATGAAATATGTATTGTAAGTTTCATAAGAAATTAAAAACCGACTATTTTACTGTTGAATAGATAATGGAATCGATACTGTATTAAAAATAGAAAATGATGCATACTTAGCACATCAATATAGAATAATAATTCACATACACCCAAGTGTTTATCCTTCAACATATAAACAGCACAATATTGGATTAGAAATTCCTGATGGTGATGTTTATGTGAAGGCAATATATTCATGATTAATATAATCACAAACTAATGGAGATGTATTTTAGGAAGTTAAAAAGATTGTAGATGAAAGAAAAAGATGTTCAGACCATGATAAATGTTTCTGTAGGTATATAAAAAAAATCATATTTATCTCTATGTATGCATTTGTATACTTGTGCATGCTTGGATAATCACCAACTGTATAAACATATTTAAAAAGTTAACTCATTATGTGTTCAACAATTTCCATTTTTTAATGTTGTTTTAAGTGATGGAATTATTGGAGGTAAAGAATATGACCATGATTCAGTTCCATCTGTGGCTTGTGTAGAAAATTGCATTAATTCTGCAATTAAAGAAACATTCCAAGAAGAACGGGAGATTCACGAAACTAATATTTTACTTGCCAAATTAAGTTGCTTATTGCAAAATAAATTTATCATAGTTACTATGTTATCTTATTTAAATAGCAATTTAAAAACTATGGCTTCATTAAGCGAATCAGTTGCAGAAAGAAACAGGGAAATAAAACTGGAAAATAATTTGGTTACCTCCCAATCAGTGTTTAAACTAGCAGCATATATTTAAACTAGGGTTTCTTTCTCGGGATCCCGGGAAATTATAAGATTTCTGTACTTTTTCTATTCCCAGGAATTATACTTAGTTCCCGGGATTTCCCGGGAACGAAGTAAAAATTAATGAAGTTGTTAAAGAAGAGTTTAGCTGTGAAAAGATGGTTTGTTTGGATACCAAAACACTCTGGAATAATTTGTTGGCAATGCTTGAAAGATTTTTAGAAATGAAGTCAGCAATTTTAAAAGCATTAATTGACATTAAAGAAGAACAAATGATGGCCAATGTAGAATTTGAAACTGTGACTACAATTTTTACTGGCTTAAAGCCAGTAAAAATTGACTTAGAAAAATTATGCAGCCGAAATGCAACTTTGCTAACTGCAGAAGGTGTATTTTCTTTCGTTATTGGAAAATTGAACGAACAAAATTCAGAATTTGTGAAAAATATGAAATATTCTCTTATTCAAAGAATTAATGAGAGACGCAACGTTAATTTAATAGAATTAATGAAATACCCGAATTTTGGGAGAAAATACGAAGCAGTTGCAGTTACTGTCGATATTTCGCGATTGCCTGGAAAAAATTGTTTGGTTAGACAAGCCCAAATGATAGGGACAAGGCTTTTCTGCGAAGAAGAGGACTCAATATGCATCTCTTCACACTCAGAAGAAGGAGAGCATGGAGATTTTGAAAAAAAAACCTATGACGTTGGGCGAAAAATTAGAGAAAGCAATTTACTCGTTTAAAAAAGTTACAAAAGTTTTATATTGTTCAACCAAAAAAAGTACTAGTCTCTACCAAATCATGAAACAAGAGATGTAGTTGTTCGACTCGAATGAAAATTCATCACCAAACTTTATAAAACTATATGAGGCTTTAAAAACAATTCCTCCAACGTCAGGTGAAGCCGAGAGAGCATTTTCTGCTGCCTGATTGTTCATCAGAAAGCTTAGAACAAGGCTGAATGATAAAAGTATAAATTGCTTATGCTTTCTGAAATCCTATTTTAAAAATGACTAATCAATTTATTACATTTTTTTTTTATTTTTTAGCTCATTATATAAATAAGCATTAATTTTTGAATTTATATGTATTTTTATATTATATAATTATTATTGATATTATTTAAAAATAACTTGTTTTTAAATTTTGATGTATTCCCGGGAATCCCGGGAACAACAATTACATTCCCGAGATTTCCCGGGACTGGAAAAACCCGGGAAATCAGAAACCCTAATTTAAACATATCAGTAAAGTTCTAAAATTGAAGATGAAAGATTGGAGTATCCTACTTTAAATGTCAAGAAAAAAAGTATTTAAAAGTAGAGCAATCAGTATTATGTAATGCGAATAGCTTGTTTAGGAAACCAACTGGATCTTTTACACCCCAAATTAATTATGTATCTAATTACAGTCAAATAATTTTATATATTGAGGACAGTAAACTATATTTTTATGAGGTGAAATTGTTGTATAGTTATATATCTAATGAGGAAGTAAGTATTCTTTAAAAAAAATAAAACAAATTTTCATAAAGAATGGCTGTAGGATAGTATAATGGATGCATTCAATTTAAAAATAATGAAAAGTAGCGATTCCATTGCGGCAAGATGTTATCACACACAAATTCTGGAAATTGGAGGTAATCTTGGAAACTTTTTTAATTTTAACTAACTTAGGAATGCAGAATTCATTATCATTCCCATTAATGTGTCTTGTCATTGGGTTTTATTAGTGGCTAAGTTAAATATCAAGAAATTATACTTTTATGATCCTTTAGGTTTCAGAAATGAAGGTAGTTTTATTAAATTAATAGATTGACAGAGAACATTAATTACTTTGTTACGTGAAAAACAAGATAAGCATATTTCATATCCTATTAATCGGAAACAAACTGATAGCATGAATTGTAATGTTTTTGTATTGTACTTTACAAATAGGGTATTAAACAGAGAAAATTTTGATGTAAATGAATTTAGAAGGTACATGTTTGATTCTATTGCAGGTAAGTGTTTAAATAATATTTAATATAATGTATTAGATGATATTAACGCTTGTTATCAATGCAAGCAGAATTTTATACACTGGGTAAGTTTATTCGTGTAGCTTTTAAATTATTTAACGTTCCATATAAAATGAATATTGCAATTCTTCTGTTTCATTTGTATACTATTTAAAATTTATTATTTTGTGTAGTAAAAATAATTGTGTGAGTTTTTTAAAGTGTAAAGGAATATATATCTTCTATGGAACCTACCTTTCCTGTTGGAAAAGGTATTTACATACCATACCTCCTGGGTGATGTGGAAAGCGATGGAGATAAACCAAGTTTTCATATGATGTATTACTTTAGGAAATATTTTTAATAGTTCCTATTTTCCAGGCAATTATCTATTTTATTACATGTGTCAATGAACCAAGTGCTGGAGACACTCTTACATATTGGAAGTTTTGATACAAAGAGAATGTTAGATGGGATTTCCATCTGTGGTGACATTATCTGTATTATAATTGCATCACAGTTGTGAAAGACTTTCTGAAGCATTCAAATTTGTAAAAAGTAATTGGTAAGGTTTATTTATGTAAAAAATATAATGTCGCAGATTGCTCTCTATACAATGTGAAATATAATTATTATTGTTGTATATTAAATTTTATTATAGAAATGATGTATATGTTAGGTAAATGGCAAAATCAGGAATACCAAGTAGTAATTTCTTTTCCTCGAGGAGAAAAGTTACAGGTTTTAAAAAAATATAAAGGTAGTAGTTTTCTTAATTACATCATTTGCAGAGTTGCTTTTATTTGTGTTGCTTTTATTTGTTATAATAAAAGGGGAAAGCAGGGAATGCAATGCAATTTCATTTTAATTAATTCATGTGCATTTCCCACCCACAATATATTAAATCGTTGATAGTTTATGGTAACTAAAATATGTATCACAGTAACTTCTGATATAATCTTTAATTTATTAAATAGTTATTGATTGCTAAGTTTTGAGGCCCATAGTTTTGATAAATCATAAAATTTACTTCTTTTGCTGTTTTGAACATATAATAGGGTTGATACACATTAAATTTGTAGAAGCTTCAAGTCTTCCCCCTCATGCCATGGTTTTCTGGAGGAAATGCTAGAAAAGTGTTGTCCGCGTTACTTAACACTCTCAAAATTACGAGGTCTGTCGTCAATACCTTCATGTTGCTTCCGAGTGTGACACTATTGAACAATCATTAAATCAATTAGTAGTAAACGAATGGGGGGAAACTGAAATCACCGTTTTATTTAAACTATTTCTATTTGAGTATGGGAATAACAAAAAAATGCTTCGAGTTGCTTTCTCTTCCACTAATTTCTAAAAAATGACAAACATTAAATATCACTTTAAAATAATAATTACAAATAAGCAAGCTACTATTTGATTTTTAGAGCTGTTACAGAAACAATTAATAAAAAATATCACTTTGCATGTTTAACAATTAACTGCACAAATCATGGTATTCAACATAACTAAATTTATGTGGAATGAAATGTTAATTTTATTCATTAAATAATTCGGAGCTATAAAATTCTAGAAATTTTAAAGAAAATGTACAAAAAATACTTATATAATCAAAGTATTATTTCAAATCATTCAGCAATATACATGTAATTAATATAAAATTTTTTAAATTATCTGCGTGGTTCATGATTAGCCTAAAATTTAATGATAGTTTGCTCTTTATTAAACATCACTAAAAGCTGTATTCTCATTTATGCGGAGAAATAAGTGATAATGTAATTTTATCAGGCCTTCTTCCAAACAGTTAGTTACTCTAAAAAAAATAAATTTTAGTCTAATGGCACAAAATTACAAATATCTCGGAATCGATGAAACATTTAAGTTTTCTGATATAATCTAAGCAACGTACAACTTTCGTTTATTTCCAAGATTAAGTACTCTTTTAAGAGGTAAAAACTATTCTACGAGCAATTATACAATAACAATTATTAAAAAATTCATTTACATACCTTTTTTAATGTAGTTTCTTCGGAGAGCTCAGCAGTTATAAATTCAATGCGCTTATGTCAACTGATAGAGAATAACCTGAAAGAAACGAATTCACCTTCTGAAATTACGCTTCTTTTTCAAGACCGGTTAGTATGGTGAAACAGTTAAACTGCGATGCTGTCTTCCTATTCGGCAACCAAAATCTGCCCGACATAAATCGCATTACTAATATAATCTTGGAAATAAATTCCCAATGATTTATATTTAAATTCGTTGAATTAAATTCTAAAATTCTGGTCAGAAGAAGAATTATAATG
>BMAW01067696.1:232291-256151 GCA_019974015.1 Nephila pilipes | reverse complement strand
TCCACTTTGGTACCGCAGCATCGCAGTTACTCACTCAGCAGCCAATCTGAATACAAGATTTCAACCTTTCCTTCTCTCCAAATTTTTCGACCACCAGTTCTTCATTTCTTCCAACAAAGTTCCTCTACTCTACAACAGATGGCGCCATATCTCCAATAAACTTTGATTCTCCATAACAATTTTTACAGGTTTTAGGACGTGTAATGCTCGCTTTTTTTGCGTGGCAACGATACAATGGTTGCTGGTGCATTATTTCCAGCCTCTTTTTGTAGATCGCCAAGTTAACCGTACGGCTTGTTATTGAGCCAAGTTTCATTACATTCAAAGATTTCGTCTAGTGAGGTTGTATTTGTACGTAATTGCTAGTTTTGCTCATTTTTTTTTTTGTCAGCTTTCCCGTTCAAAGACAGCTTTCATTGCAAACAACTAATATTTCTAGTTTATTTTTTTTTTGACGAGTATTGATGAAAATTATGGTTTTATATTAGAAAAATCGAATTCTTTCGGGAAAATTCGCTACCGGAGGGAGAAAAAATAAGTGCTTCTCTGGGCCCGCTGTTTTCTTACCGAGGAGTGTCACGCTGTGCCCAAACGATTTTAGGTATTAAGCCTAATTTGTGAAAAAAATTCCTCTAAAATCGTCTATTTATTAAAATATTTTGGTATTTACATAAATTATTTAAAATGCATTAAACTTAATATATACGAAAGAAAAAAAAGATTTAATCGTAAAGTCTATGTTTTTAAATAAATAATTACATAAAAATCATATCTTTTAATAAAATACAAAATATATTTACCTTTGTTACATAAATTTTATTGTGTAATGATGTACCATTTCATGGAACATATAGATATAAAAAATAAATCTTATTTTGCTGTATGGTATATTTATATATAAAAAAAATTCAATGCATAGGCCAACGTCACATGTCTTACACACATATTTTGAAGCTGCACGCAAGATTTTGAGCAAAGGGCACATCTTAGTCCTTTTTTTTTTTTTTACTTTAATGTCTTTGTACAGATTTGGATTATTTTCGCTAACATTATTGTCAGATTCATTCATTACTTCGAAAATTACAGTATCAGATAAATACTTTCTTTTCGTCTTGACTGTCTCTACAAATTAAAACCGATCGAATGAAACGAACAGCTGAGAGCATCTGCTACCAAAAGCCCTAACCCCCATAAAGGGCCATAAATTATCCTTCGAACTTCTAAGAAACAAGCACGAAAGAAAAAAGCAAACCGAAAGAAAGTGCACGCTTTAAATCATGTCATTACATTTAAAGAGCGGCACAGCAACACGTGCTTTTAACAACTACCTCCCCCCCTCCTGGTAGCCAGAAGTAAAATCCAAGCCCATATCACCAAGGTCAACACTCCAAATAACCTATCTATATAGATTTCGGGGTAATGTAACGCCATATAGTAACATTAAAAAATCAAATAAAACGTTCTCATCAAGAGTTTTCTCTATTGATATGTTGGGCCATAGAAGACACTCATGGAGCGTATCAAATGTGATACGCTGGAAGCGAACGAGTATGAACAAGACTTTACAACACTACTTGGACTATTATTTACTTCAAATAGCCCATTTGGCTGATTGCCAGTGTACATTTTCATATTCAATGTATAAAATAATCTTGAATCGACGAGTGCAAAATTTTTTATACCATACTTCGATGGTTTGTTTGGAATATATTACCGAAAGGGACTTCGCTCTCTAAATGGTTCCAGTTTTTCATCTACAATAATGTATTTTCCGACATTATACGATTTTTGACATTCTACAAATGTTTCAAAAATCTCGTATTGGAGACAATTTATGAAGATCTTTTCTATTTTGACGATTTCTAATACATAATTTTTGTAAACAAAACTATAAACTATCATGTGATGATAAATGTGAGGGGGGGGGGAAAGTGTTCGTTACTAAGATTTTTAACATGCTAAATATGTGGTATAAAAATATACCATCGCCCCTGAAAGAATTAAAACTGTAAAGAAATATATATTTCTGGAATTTGCTCACTGGATTTTCCCTTTCAAGGTTATGACCTTAGAGTCAGCTTCAAGTAGATTCACCCATTTTCCAAAAAAAGGGTATTCAGAAACATTGAAAAAAGCGAAGAGGTGGGTATGTGATACTCTACGCGAGTAATGCTGGGTTAGACTAATTCGTACCTAAGCTCAATTTTTAAAAAAAATGTAATTTAATTTTTAATTCTTCTTAGCAAAATAATACTAAATAAATGTTTCCTCAATCGGGAACTTAAAAAAAGTATTTGATCGTTGACATTGAAGAAGATATATTTTAAATTGTTTTCGTGAAGAAATCTAATATATCACAAAGAATACGAGTTAAGTCAATATTAGTCTAATTTTAAATAATGTGGTCCAAACTTAGAACACAATTTCTGATCGAAAAATGCTCCATCATTAAACTGAAAATTTTCATTTATGTATAACACACACATGTGATTTTATGATATTGCGTATTTAAAATTAAGTATTCCGCAAAATACAAAACATTACACATGTGAAAAATAAATTAATACAAGCAGAATAGAGAAAGATAATAAAATGGGAGACCCTATGCATTCTAATGGATTCCTAATCTCATGTTAATGCAGAAACAATTTTCTATCTGAAAAGGGTTCAAAGTTTGAGTTCCATGCTTCAACAATGTTTTTGAAATGAATTAACTTTCAGTAAATGCTTAAATTTTTCATTTTAACATATATGTTAAAATATTGAAAATAAAAATTATTGATGAAGTATTGAGAATCTTTTATATAAGAATTTCTTTTTATTCAATCAGAAATTAGTACTATGTTTAAACATGTTGTTCTGAATCAATTAATAAAGCTATAATATGATAACACATTGGATCATTTTTTCTATTTTCACTAAACATGTGATAAGATTATTATAAGAAGTTTAAATCATCTAGTAAGAATTCGTAGAAATAACTTTTTAAAATCATTAAATGCACAAATTCCAATAATCAGGTTCCATTTTCAAAATTTTTATAATATAGGATTACTTCACGTTCAAAAAAGTATAGATTACATTGCATTCTTAACGAATAGAATTTTCTTAAATTCCTAAATTATTTTTTAAATACTTTGTTTACTGCAAGGCCTTCAGGTCGCTGTATGAGTCAAACACTATTCCATGTTAGAAACTGTTCATTTTCAGCACTTAACGTATTTCAACTTATTAGTATTCCATAGAAATAATATTCATGTATAATTTTCTATTGCAACAATATTCAATGTCAGTACTATAACGTGTACAATATTCATATCTAACTATGCATTGCGTCAATATTCATACACAAAATTTATTTGTAAATGATACTCGATTTTTAAAAGCATATTCAATATTTAAATAATGAAAATAACTGGACGGAGTAAAATTTTAGATTCATTAAGTTTTTTAAAGTTTAATCTCAACATTAACAGAGGGACATAGGTTAAAGGACGAAAGCATTGATATGAATATAGTTCAAAAGGAAAGAAAGAAAATTTAAATTAATTAAAATAATAATTGTAAGAAATAAAAATATATTAAAATAACATTAACAAATATACGAACAATGCTTTATTGATCATAATTTTAAGCAAACGCAATCTGCTTGAGTGAGACAATTCCGAAATGAAACCTTTTGATGGCCGTGTAAGTTACTTCTGAAATCTGTAATTTTGGAAGGGGGGGGGGAACTGGAAGAGAGAGAGAGTCTCTTCAAACTTAATTTTTTTTCTTTGCTCCTCAATGTAATGCACTTTTTATTTTTTAACATAAGCAAAATATTATTCCACAAACGCAAAAAATAATGCAAGTTTTTATTTAGTGAATCCTTTTATTGTTAATATTTGTGTCTTTTATCGTAAGTAACAAAAAACAGACTTGCGTCTAAGTGCTGTGAGCTAAAATTTTTAATAAAATATTAAATTTGCTGCAGAAGTTATGGTTGATTCAGAGTTTGACTCATGATCGAAGGGTAGTGGCTTCGAACAACTTCCTTTCAAAGATCGTGTAGTGGGGTCAAGGTCAAGTGATGCACGTTAAATTTGTCCGAGTTCAAAGTGCACTCATTTTGGGGTGTGGTGTGAAAATACGGGAGAATGAAGGTATGAAGGTACCTACTTAAATTTTGTCTGCATCACTTGACCTTGGTTCAGAATTGCTAGATGCATCGCTAATAGTCCTCTCATTGTTTCATACCGACGCTATTTCCGAACAAAAGAAGTATCATAATTTTTAAATAATCATTAAGATAACATACCAAACTTTTATAACATTTTTTTTTATTCGGTTATAGACTGGATTGGTTTTATTATCGTCGTACTAGAAGTGTCACTAGGGCTATTGTAACAGATCTCGTGATTTTGAGCACGAGGACGATACTTGAGCTAGCACCTCCTTTTCCCATCTTCCGCACCACGCCTTTGGGAGGACTTTGGACCCCGACAGATTGAATATGAAAAGGTTTAAAATGTTCTTCAAAATTACTGAATTACTTCGATCCTTGTTTACAAAAAACATTACATATAAAATATTTTTTATATCCACTTTTTCTATACATTTTTAAATTCTTATAAAAATGTTTAAAACATTTTTCAAAAATACTAAATTTTGAAGAGAGCGTCGCAACAGACTTAGTTCTGAAATTATAATAAATTTGCAAAAAATTACAAACATCTCATAGAAAATTAATTTCAATCCTGATCGATGCTCCAATAAATACAGAAGAAATCGATGTCAGTTTTTGTTCTGGTTTAAGGCTTATTCCATCTTTGCTTAGAAAATGGAGTACAATCTCAAATATTGTTCACGTCACTTGACCGTGGCTCAAAATTACGGAGACCGCCTCCAATACCTTCAAGTTACTTCTTAGTGTGTGACATCAATAAAATAATCAATTACTACGTCTTTGTTCGATGTCAGGTAATAAAGAATCCATATATGGAATAATTTTGTATAAAATATGTAATATTAGTATCAATTTATGAAGATATACTTCTACACACTAAAACCATAATGGGTCATCAAAAATTTATGAGCAATTAATGTATAGCGTTCGCCTTAAAAATGGATTATTACGTGAATAGATTATTACGAAATTAAGATCATTATGTGAAGTAAATAATCAATCTAAAAAGGAAGGTTGCAGGAGATTAAAAATGGAGCATGGTTGAAAAAAAAAGAATTGGAATTATTAAAACTTTAATGGGAAATACATTAAAATATGTGATATTAGCTACATGAGAATGGAATCGAAAGGGGATATTGATACCCGAGTATGTTCTTGTCCGAAAAAATATCTGGCGTTTGACACTTTATTAGATTAAGCTTAACCTTTCTACCCTGAATGAGTCATATCGACTTTCTATTATTTATTTCATGATATTTCCCATGAATTTTATTTCTGACATCTTATTTTTATGTTTTTTCTCAAATAGGCAAATGTGTTCAGACTATAATTGTTTCAGATTTGCTTAGAATTGTCCCTCCCCCCTTAATAATTTAAAAAGTGGCCGTGGTTGCCTAGTGGTCATGGTTTCGGATTCGTGGCCAGGGGTTTTCGTTCAGTCGCGGGTTCAATCCTTGGCCGTCAAAGAACCGTCGTGTAGCCGGGGCTGATGCACGTTAAATCTGACGGGGCCCAAAGTCCTCCTGTTGGCGTGGTGTGGATGTTTGGTGAGGGGGCGCCAGCTAGGGTGTCGTCCTTGTCTCTTGACTGTTGTTCAAAAATACGAGGTCTGTCGTCAATAGCCCTCGTGTTGCTTCTAAGGCGACGTTAATAAAAACTATACTAAACTAAATTAAAACAAATAAAAAAAACGACATTTTACCTTACTGTATCAAATCAACTCATATCTCTAATGCGCATAGAAATACGAGTATAATTATGAATAAATTTAGTATTTTTGGTGCATCTAATTGGCACATTTATCCAGTTGTTGCCGCCAAACTGCGGGAATTGTGTTGAAAATTGTTACCGCAACCCCCATATTTGCATGACCTAGATCAGTATAGTTTCCTTTTGTTCCAAAACATTAAAAAATGACTCGAGGGTGAATTCAACTGAAATGTGGAAGTCATTGTCGTAAGGCAGAGACGTATTTTGGAGTGCTCTACATTTCATATTTTTGTGGGCTATAAGAAAAGGGCAGAGACAATTGGAGATGTTTTGATCCCTGAAAGGAGACTGGGCTGAGAAACAAATATATTCTTTTTCTTTTTTTCATTCCTAAAATTTCTACTTTTCTAACCACGCTCATAATTGCTTTAAGACGGCAACGAATCGAATTTCTGTGATATCATTGTGTTACAATATATACCATGACATCGGAAATTTTTTTTTTTTCTGAATTAATATAATCTTATCTGGTTTTCTAAGCAAATTTTTATTTGACCGTCATTCTATAATTTTGTAGGTAAATTTCAAGGTTATTTTGTATTTAGACCAAATAGAGTCTTCTAATTTGAATCCTGAAACATTCGTGACTAATTGTTTTCTTATAGACATCATAAGTCATTTTATTGGTAAAGAATTTTTCTTCAGAATGTTTGATGAATCAGCACTTAATCTCTCAGTTGTCCATGATTAAGACAACAATTTTAAGTAATAAAGATATAATCATCTAGTTAGAAAAATTCGTTTCCAAATATAATACGAAAGAAACATTACATGAATCAAAATAAAGCAATTTACTGGGATGAATGTGCCATTTGGATTATTAATTCGTGATAATAACACAAGTGTTTACCATCTTAAACGAGAAGTATTTCGTAAAATTTGCTACGTCGATCATGATAAAGAATTCTTTTAAAGAAAATAGGAAGTTTAAAATGATGTACACCGCGTTCAAGTTGCTAATTTCGCAATGCAATGAAAATTTCTGACAATTAATGTGTGTCAAGAGATTTGTGTGATAATAATACATGTCAGTTGTAGATTTAATCTAAACTTTTTCTTAAATATTAGATTCATGTATTTTTATAGAATCTAGATTCGGTATATATGATATTATTATATGAAAGGATCCTTTCTGATTAAGTTTCGTAGATATATAGAAAGGGATTAAAAGTAACGGCCTCCAGAATCCCATTTACTCAAAATATGTCAGTATTCTTTAATTAGAATAAGAACTGTATTTTTTCACTTTAATTTATTACAATCTGTAGCAATTTCATTTAATTAATATTGTTACAGAATGTAACGATATTTAACCTTGCTTGTTTATATCATGCATTCATTTGAAAATATTTCCCGAAAAAAAATAAAATCGAAATATATATATATATATCGATTTTATCTCAGAATTTTTTTTATTGAAATTTAATTTATTGTTAATTGAGTTATTTTATAAAATAAATTCAATGCCTTAGCTTAATATACTGTTTAAAAAGTAGCAATGCAAAGTATCGAATTGATAATGGAAATCTGATTATTTGATTTTTTTTTTTTTTTTTTGATAAACAAAGATAACTCAGAGGTACAGTATGTGCCGTTATTAAATGTTTATTTTTGATAAGTACAAATACTACATTTATTTAGAACTGTATATTGTTATATAATATCACATTATCTTTGTTCTTTTGAGTATCGGTATGTAAAATTCCCGATAACATTTAAATTTTCTTTTGTTTATTTAAAGTTAATTTTATTCACTAACATAAATGTGAATACAAAAACGATTGCATGGAATATAAAAATAAAATGTTTTTAATTATAAAATACGATAAAAAAAATTGTAATGCTTGGAATTGTTCGATAATTTGTGTATAATGAAAAAAAAAAATGTGCAATTACACAAGTAAAAAAAAAAAAAAAAACTGACCACAAACGATTATTTTTAATAAAAAAAAAATTAAAAAAAAACAAAAAAAAAACTTTATATTTTTGAATAATTTGTGTATAATTAAAAAAAAAAAAAAAATTGTGCACACACAATTACACAAGTAAAAAAAAAAGACTGACCACTCTCGATTATTTTTAATAAAGAAAAGATTTACGCAATTCCAAAATGACAATTTAGTGTTTTTAATAAAATATTCAAAGTCATTTTGGAGAAAATTTGTTCACATTTTGAAACTTTATATTTTATTTAACTACGTATTTTATTTGCACACTTCGTCCGAAAAAAAATCTAAATATTTGCTTATAAAAGCTGCATTGATAAATTTTCGCTGGAAACGGTGAAAATATTTAAGGAATAAATAAATATTTAAATCTTTACCTATAATACACCAGCAATTAAATAATAGGTGATATCAAGAGTTAAGGTTCAATTTTTTTATGTTGGAAATTGGTTTTATTAACGTCGCACCGGAAGAAACACGAGAGCTTTTGCGACCGACCTCGAAATTTTGAATCTATGTCAAGTGACGAGGGCGACACCCGAGCTGGCAACTTGGCTTTTTGAATGCTGCGCTCTCCAAACATGTAGCTGACAGCATTTTTGTTGCATGTTAAAATTCAATTTCCACCAATGGTATGGTTTCAACCGTTTCATACAATGTGATAGCTAATATAATAGTAGGACTCAGTAGCTCTGGCAAATTAATTCTGGCACATTCGAAACATATTTTCATGTTTACGTTACTCAAAAATTGCAACTGTAGAAAAAACAAAGCATCTTTATATTTGTGCTCGATATATTTGGTATGTAAATGTTATGCAGGCTAGAGAGAGAGAAAGGAAGGCTTCATTGAACCATTTTTTAATACTTCCCTCATACAACGCAGAACTTAAGACAGTCCTCTTCCATGCATGGAAACCCGTAATTAATGTAGCTGCCTAAATATTTTCTTTTCTTGTTTATAATTTACCTGAAGAAGGATAATTAACTGCAATTTGCTTACTTGCCTGTTCTAATGCTGGTTCTTGTTGTCTAGCCTTATTGTAGGTCAATCAATGTCAGATTACATACACCATACTTTATTTGGTGTTTCTGTTTATTTATGCTTCCCTGCAAATCCAATTTTTAGCCACTAATCAATAGCGTAAATCACGTGAATAGTTGGGTAGAAAAGTTGAAAGAAAAATTAACTTGTCGGATTGTGAGAAAAACAGGTATATATCCCGGCACGCGTTAGTATTCAAATCTGACTCACCAAGTAAGAGTTAGTCACGAAGAACAGAGAGACAATCCTGAACGGAGCAGAGCGAGGACAGAAAGCTGATCCCATCATTGGACGCAACCTCCCTTTGATCAAAGATTTTATTAATAGAGATACCAATGTAACAATTGACAATGTTAGTAAACGCTATCTACTTTTTAAAATAATTTTTAATTCTTTTAATAATTTTTAATTCTGCCCCCATCCTTTTATTTTCGCGTATCCTCCAACGGCGTCTCGCGTACCCTCGGTTGAGACCGTTGATCTAAAAGAATTAATTCGATATAGGAATGACTTCTGCCACGAATTGCGAGAGGCAGCAACCAAATGATTGATGCTAGAACTTGGAGTTAATCAACGGCAAAATGTACATCCTAATATAAATCTTGAGTACAAACTATTTTCGGAAGGTAAATGCTAAATTATCTCAATAGAAAATATGCATATTTGTCTCCAGTAAGATGATGAAGGATTTAGAGGAGGATCAGAAGGCTTAAGTGAGTTTAGTCATTAAAATTTTAATATATAATTTTGATTTGGAGGTATTTTGCATATATAAAATTATTCCTATATATATATATATATATATATATATATATATATGTACACATTTACATTCATATATATATATATATATATATATATATATATATATATATATATATATATATATATATATATATATATATATATATACTAGTTGATACCCGTCCGCTTCACTGGGCAGACGATAATATAATATTTTGGAACCTATACGTAAGATATCAAGAAAATTTTCAATTTTTTAATACTTTAATGATAATCTAAATTTAAATTTTTAAGAAATTGATTATCTGTAATAATGGTTATCCTCGACATTCAACTACATGAGAAAAATTAAAAATTTTAGTAAAATGTAACCCCATATATATATATAATGTGGATAAAATTCATTCCGCAGTATACATGTTCCAAGTGACTGCAATCCTAAAAATAAGTCTTGCAAGTCGGGACGTCCAAAATATCTTACGTATGTCATAGCCTCTTCAGTTCGTTCACGCATGTAGCGAGGTCCTCCAGTAAACGAAGATTTTCCAGTCCTCCAGTAAAGAAGTCGCTGTTTTAGTATTTTTCAAAATCCCGCTAAGTTTTGGAGCTAAACTACACTTTCACCAACCGTGGGATTCCAAACTCATTTATTGCTATCGCTAAATCTGTACGTTTCCTATTTTCGACATGTACGAAATTTCTCATAAAGAGTCCCTTCGCCAAATTCTTGCCAATCCTCCATCAGCGCTTCAATATAAAATTATTTGGTATTTTTCCATTCCGCATGCGCAAATCTCACCAATTAAACTTAATTGGTGACAATACACAGTATACATATAAAAAAATATTTTCCGTTTGGCGTCGGTCATATCATTTTTGGCGATAAAGTCGCCAAAATTGCAAAACCGACTGATTAACGGATGAAAATTACATTTTGGATAAGAGTACCGTAAAATCCGTTCTTAGTGAGCTTTTACATCTCAAAATGAGTAACTATGCTAAATTTCAAGTCAATCGGTTGTGTAGTCTTTCAGATCTCGTGATGAGTCAGTCAGTGGTATTTCGCTTATATTATTATATATATATATAACACATGGATCAATAAGTCCCGAGACTAACATTGAAAACAACATTTTTTTTGCAAATTTTTTTTTTTATTCATCAACATAATCACCTTTTAGGGTGATACAATCGTTCCAACGCTTTTCCAATTTTTCAATACCATGTTTATAAAAAAAAATTATCTTTCGCTTCAAAATAAGCTTCAGTTTCAGCGATGACCTCCTCATTTGAGCCAAATCTTTTTCCCTGGAGCATTTTTTAAGATCAGCAAAGAGCCAGTAGTCACTGGGGGCTAAATCTGGCGAGTATGGGGGGTGGGGAAGCAGATCAAAGCCCAATTCTTTCAATTTTGCCATTGTTTTAATCGACTTGTGGCAGGGTGCATTGTCTTGGTGAAAAAGGATTTTTTTTCTCTGCATGTGCGGTCGTTTTTTTGCGATTTCCTCCTTCAAACGCACCAGCAAGTCAATGTAATAATCACTGTTGATCGATTTACCTTTTTCGAGGTAGTCAATGAAAATCACGCCAAGCGTATCCCAAAAAACTGACGCCATGGCTTTGCCAGCTGACTGCTGCGTTTTCGGACGCTTCGGACGGCTTTCGCCAGCTGTGCGCCGCTTCGACTCTGGAGTGTAGTGATGTATCCATGTTTCGTCCATGGTCACGTAACGACGCAAGAAATCTTTTTTGTTGCGAGTAAATAGCGATAAACAGCTTTCTGAATCATCGACTCGTTGCTGTTTTTGTTCCATCGAAAGCAATCGCGGCACCCACTTGGAAAAACCTTTTTCATGCTCAATTTTTCATGAAGGATAGTAAATACACTTCCATATGATATCTGTGTCATCTCAGCAATCTCACGGAGCTTCACTTTACGATCTTTCATTATAATTTTTGTCACTTCACTCACATTTTCCGGTGTAACGGCTTCCACAGGTCTACCCGAGCGTTCCGCGTCATTTGGGTCGGTACGACCACGTTTAAACTCGGCAAACCACCGACAAATCGTTGCTTTTGATAGACAAGAGTCCGGGTAACATTTTTCAATCCATTGTTTCGCTTGCACGGTGTTTTTACCCATTAAAAAACAATGTTTTATCAGAACACGAGACTCGGTTTTTTCCATTTTTTAAACAAACTACAAAACGACTTTACTCCAACCTCGATAACTCAGCTGTTTCTGGTCCGATCGACTTAAAATTTTGACACGTTTCAAGCAAAGGTTAGTACTCTAGAAAGACCTGGTTACTGGTTTACTACGAGTGCCATCTCTGGGTTAGTCTCGGAACTTATTGTATAGTCTCGGAACTTATATATATATATATATATATATATATATATATATATATATATATATATATATATTGCGCTTTTGTAAGTATTCGAGAAGTCTTTATTTTCTCGGGTCGAACAAATAAAGATATTTTCTTATTTTCTTTAAATAATGAAGTAATTCAGATGAATTTATTCAGTTTTGTTTGACTTACAAAATATGATAACAAAAAGAATCTCTATATAAAGAAATGGGATGGCTCTGATTATCTTGGGCTCCATAAAATTTCAAGATATTTTATTATTATAAAGCGATAAGGCATTGTCGTAAGGCATATATCAAGGCATGATAAGGCATTTTATTACTGAAAATCTCTAGAGAAAATAATTTACTAAAGAATGCTACTTTGGAACAAAATCAACCAGAAAACTGTTTGCATTTAGATGGTCCGAGACTGGGGCGATAATAAAGTTCTGTCTGCTTTGTTATCAGATGACTGTTTCTAATGACACTGAATCGTCGATGGACTAACTAACTTTTTTTTTGTAAGAAAAATATTTTTAAAGCATATCATACGCACACACATATATATACAGGAAACTTTCCTTTTAAATGCTGTGTTGGGTGATCTGCCTTGTCATGTTATATGAGATCAAGTGTAGAGGTTATATGTGACAGTCACTTTCCTTCATTATTCCTCCCCGTCAATATTTTAAGAAAATTATTTTTGAATGCGTTGAACAAATGTCTTGTTATCTATTTCTGTTGAAGTACAGTGTTGTAAGAGATTTTCATAATTTTCTGATCGTGTTGGAGTGGAGCAATGTTGTAAGATACTAGGTTGTAGGAGAGTAGCCAGTAAATCGAGATACTTCATCATCAACGATGAAAAAATGTTCTGTATCCTTTTTTTTTCGAAATATAGTAATTTTTACATTGTCATACGGAGTACAAAAATGATCACAATATATGCAATGACTTGCAGGTGGTTGAATTTTTGGGTTTGAAATTCAAACTTTTAAATCGATATCTTTCCTTTTGCCTCTTAAATTTATCTTTTTAAAAAAGATAAATTTAATCTTTGAAAAAATCTCTTGAAGTTGCTGTTGTCGTATGAAATTTAAGAATCTTAGAGAAAGAGAATCGCTTAAATTTTTGAAAAATAATCAAAGACAATAAAAAACACATATGTTACTGAGACTTGTTTCAATTGCAATTAATGATAGATAGAAAAAAAAGCACTGTTATTGACCCAAACATGATCCCAAGACATTTTATTTTAAAATTCTTATGATTGAAGCTTTTTTACTAATAAGAAGTAATTAATAATACACACAGTAAATTTAGAACTTAATAAGCAAAATCAAAGTGTTTAAATATGATTGAAATTTTAAATTTCGTAATATAAACGTAATAAATTTTAGAAATTCTTGATTTAATCAAATTGTGAGAAACACATCAATAAAAATTATATACACATTATATTACGAAAGCTTATGTTGGTATTACAACATTGTGAAATAGATTTAATTTTGAAAAGATAGACACATTAGGCAGATAATATTAATTTTACATATTTGTTAACATATCAGTTTTAATTTATGTAGTTATGTTCTACTCCAGTTTATACTTCGTATATCTGAAATAGGAGCCAATGCGCTCGTATTATTCAAAGCTAAATATGTTATAAATTAGTATATTTGTTTCTGTGACCACCTGCTTAATTTATCGAGGAATATTAAGTGCTTTGAATAGTCGAACATCGAGATTCTCTACTCAAATCAATTCAAGGGTTCTTTTTTTTTTATATATATATATTTCTAAAAATTCCAAACGAAAGATCGTTTTCGTAAGCTAAAAGTAACCCCTGTACATCAAAATTTTCTTACAACACAATTTTGTTCCGACAGAGTTTGAAAACGGGAAAAAGTTTCCATGTAGTCAGATATTTGTAAAACATTCGTATTTTTTTTTTTGTTTTGTTTTGTTTTTTTACAGTAATTTTTAAACAGTGGTGCCAGAATCACCCATGAAATGTTTTAAGGGGTATGCTAGTACCTCAAAAAAAAAAAAAAAAAAAAGTAGGAAATTTTTTTTTCGAAGTAAATCTTTCCTTATTTACTAACCAGAGAAAATAGTGGAATTCAAGATATAAGGGTCTCCTACTTCAGACGAATGTGACAGAAAAGGAAAAAAAACTTTTATATGCTCTTGGAAACTTTTCACGAATTATCTCGACTGCATTGATTCTTTAAAATCGGATGTTAAGTCACCGAATTATATTGTTGTTTAGTTATCTTTGGTATTTTCCTGAATTTGAATAACTCACTTTCTTTGGAAAAGAAAAACCTATGAGTTACTGGATATTATATGTACCATTTAGTCTTCAAGGGAGGCTCTGCAACTTACAAAAAGAAAAGAAAAAAAAAAGAATGAAAAAGAATAAGTTAAAACTTTTTCAAACCCTGCAAGATTTTAATTTTTAATGTTTGTTTATTTAAAATTTTTGAAAAAACTTTTAAACTTTTAAAACTTTTATAAAGTTTTTTTTTTTAATTTAAGAAAAGTTTATTAATATTATTATTAAATTTATTGAGAATCTGTCAACATGAAAGTATTATAGACTTTCCATAATCATGTACGTGTTTTTCACTCAAAATGCTGAAAATTAAGCTATTCGCTTTTAACCATTTTTGTCAAAATCATAAGCAAAAATTTTTTTTCTCCCGCAAACCTTTTGATTATTTTAAATTTTGAGTTCGTAAAAAACAATTGAAAGGTAAATCAAAATTTTTTCTTTCTGTTATCTTTTTCGAAGATCTGAAGTCAAACTGACGTAAATCCAAATTACTTCTTTAAGATATCAGTCTGAAAATGGAAATAAGTGTTATTTAAGCATGCCATCTTAATTACAGAAATCTGATATGAATAGTTATTTCGATTTTAGCCCAGAAATTGTGGAAAAGATAAGTTTGAGTAGTAAATTTTTCATTAATTTATTTCATCGGTTTATCATTTGTGAAGTAAAGGGGGGAAATGGTACAACATTGAATTAAATTCTTCATCTAATAGCTCGTCAATAGCAGCCATGAATGATTATTGTTACAATTGTAAGAGTTGTCATTCAAAAGGATTTTTCTCTCTCTTTCTCCCTCCTTTTATCAGTTTTACAATCGTAATGACTCTGTCGAATCAAAGTGATTATCTTAAGGTGGTTCAGTGATGTGTTTCCGTGCAGTAGGTTAGATGATTCAGTAATGGTGACATCGCTACTATTAAAACTTATCATGGTCCCAATAGGTAAGTACTGTGTGTTTCCTATCTAGTACATTTGGAATGGTGGTTTATGATTCATTAATGATATATTTGAGTAAGTATTCCTTTTAATACGAAAAATTGCTTTGATTTAAATTACATGAACAAATATACGTTTAACTATACATATTTTTAGTTTCTTTTTCATGACAAACATGTTTTAATACCAATAGCAATTTCGCATAATAACTTGATCCTAAATTCAGAATGAAGGTTAAAGATTTTAAACAGTCACAAAATGCACTAATATAATGCCCTGTTTCTAACTTTATGGTACAAATTAAAACATTTTAACAAATGTATTTTTGAAAATAATTTGAATATTTTTGGCTTCTTTAATTTTTCCTTCACTGTTTGAACTTAATTGTTTTAGTTTAAAGTATTATGGCCAGTTATCGAACATTTTTCTTTCTTATATGTTTTTGGTATCCTAAAAGTTTTCCTATTTTTTGAAATTTTGGCCAATCTTTAGTATATTCGTAATTCCTTTTTTTTTTTTAAAAAAATTTAAGTTAGGATTTTATTTTAATCAGGAATTGAAATATTTTATTACATTTGAAAGTACAAAAATTTTTGTACTAAATTTATATTAAATTCTAAAATTAATACTCTCAAATTGTTTTCGTTTGCTAAAATTAAATGAAAAAAAATTCATTACAAATTAGTTATGTAAAAATATAAATTGAATTTTACATTCAAGGGAAGTTAAAGAAACTTAAATATCTTAAGGGGATTTTTTTTCTTTCGTTTTTGACTGTGAAAGAAGCTGTAGTTATTTTTATTATGATACAACAATGTGTTATTAACGATCTTACCCTGTGAATAGATCTAATGGGATCTAATCGATTTGTATAATTTATTCCATGATAGCACTAATATGAGTTTTAATTGAGACGTCTTACTTCTTATGTACTCCTGAAATAGATTAATTGGTTTAGTTTATAATTTTTCAGACTTGTAGAATTTTTCCACCACACACACGCACAAAAGGCATTTTATCTGGCTGGGTGTAATTGACCAATTTCTCTAAGACATACACAGAAATGCATAAAAATACATTTAGTAATTTTGTGACATTGGGCTTTTCGCGATTTTCTCATCACTAACCTTGGGGACTTTAAGTAATTTGAATTACCTAAAATTGAAATTTCTTGCCGACTAAAACGAGAAACATAATTAGGTAAACTAGATGGTAATAGAAGTGAAGTGAACAAGAGATGGTCATCAGCATGTATGACTCAATAGCCCCGGATGGGTCAAGACCTTCTTTGAAGATTCCTCCAAGATAACATGCTTTTTCATCAGTCCTCGCCAGTTCCTCTCCCCAATCACCTTAAAATCCGATTCAAAAGAATCAAGCCACCGTAATTTTGGTCTTTCTTTTTGGGATAATAAAGAACTTAGCAACAAAAATCTTCTTTCCTGGTTTTTTCTCCCCTCTGTTCTATAATGATTTATAAATGAGATATAATGGATGGAAAATGAAGGGCGATAGAGGATAATAACTAGTTGATAGATATTTATAAGTTGGACTTAAAACATCTTAATTAGCGTTTTGGATTGAAACGAATTCTAGTTAAAGTGTTAAATTAAAAACCGGATGTTATCGCGAAGTGTTTGAATCGGAACTAGTGATTAGAAAAGCATAGATTTCATTGTAAGATCATAACTTAAAATTGACGAACTAATTGGGATTCGAGAGAGTGATCTTATCTATTCACAATGATTATTTATAAAGTATTTTATCTTTCCATAACGTATCTTCAACTGGGTTCAATTATTATTGACTTTAAGCAGACTGAAAGGTGGCAGTAGAATTAAATGATGAAGAACGGAGGCGTTACAATTTTTTGTGTGGATAATTAACTTTTCGAATAATACTCGATACCCATGATAGGCAAATATTATCCTCATTACTTGATTTTCAACAAAGGAAATGACTCTTAATTCATTTAGGCTGAAAAAGAATAAGCCAGTAATCCTCTTTTCAACTATGCACCACGAGGCCAATGTTTCAGATGAGAAAGGAAAGAAACCAGTAATAGTTTTATATAAAGTAATGAAACCATATTTGGAATAAGTACTATATATAAATTAGCTGCCGCATCTACATACAAAAGAGATACAAAGAGGCTGTCAGTGAGTTTATTGTAAATTATATTTGGCATTTCTACAATAAAGGCGTTTATAATCGAACAAGACACACTAACGATGCTTTTTTCAAAAAGAACTTGAAAAAAAAGCTGACTAAACTTCACAGAAATATTAGGATGGAAAAAATGTCCCAATAACAATAAAGAAGAAATTGGTAGTCATGGCAGGTGAAAAACTAGAAAATATCAGAATACTCAAGCGAGGGAAATACAAAGAATGCAGTACAAAGAGGAAAAAAAAAAAATTGATTAGCTCTTCTTTGCTTACCACTTCCAATAAAATAAACCACAGATTTTATTATTAGTTGATTCTGAAATCACTTAAAATTTAAAATACTCTCTGCTCATTTAATAGCCAATGATAATTAATTTAAAAAATATCATTAAATTCCTTATTAATAAAATTTTTTACTAAAACACTCGACACCTCAATGTTAATTCGTCTTTCCGAATCTAGGATACCAAGGAATTCATCCTCTGTACATTTAAGATAAATCACATAATCCCTTAGCAAATCCACTTCTTAAAGTTATATGGCTCAAACAAGATTATGAAATGAAATATAAGAACTTTTTTCCTGTGATTAGGGTGCATTCCACGTACCACAATATTTTCAAAATATTTGTTTGGTTCCTTAAGCTTGAAGTGTGTGACGAATAAATGTGTAGCTTTTCATTAAATTTGGTACTCTGATCCTGGTGCTTCATTTCATAAGAATGGGAAAAGGTAAATTCTTACAAATGTACTGGATTGCAACAAAATTAGGTGTATTTTTGGCAGATTTATGGGATAATGCTTTGTATTTGAGTAAGATTCTGTTGTTGTTTCTTATCACTTATTAATTTTCAAAAATTGGTCAGAAAATGAGTGCAATAAAGGTGGCAGAAAATCTGTGAGCTAATTATTTAGTTATCACTATAATTTCTTGTTTTTACAGTAAATTTATTAAAAGGTGTAATGTAATACAGTTGTCTTAAGAGAACCTGAAAAAGAAATTCACAAAACAAATTGTTCAAGATTAATCAAATTGTGTATAAATTTCTTGAATAATATAATTGAAACGCAAATAAATAAATAAATAAATTAAATGATAATTTTTTTCTTCATTTTATTTCACTTTATTAAGAATTGTTTCCATTATTCATAGAAATAAATTTTTGTACTGTTACATCATTTGTATGGTCAATAAAATTAGTTTTTGTTGAATATATTGTTAATCCATATTGTGCGTTGATTAATAATGATTTTGGTTTACATTTGTCAACAAAAAATGCAATAGCTTTACAAGTACAAATTTTTTTTATAATGTATTATCTTACATTATATAAAATTGAATAATGCCTTATTTATCTGTTTAATGTTAGTGCTTTTATTCTACTTTAAAATTTTAATTTTTCTTTGAAAATTAATTTACTTGATTTTAAATCGAATTTCCGGCCATTTGCATTGCTCAAGTTCATATTGCTTGTAACTATATTGCTTAAGAAATTATACAAAGCTGATTCTTAGCTTATAAATTAGTTAATCAAATTAGTTTATTTGATTTTTTAAAATTTGTTATTTTGAAACAATGCTCGTTTGCATTTGATAAAACTTTATTAACTGCAAATTTTCTTTCTTAGCAATTATCTATTGGATCAAATGGCTTATAGCTTATATCACAATACGTTTCTATAAATCATTCAGTAAAAGAAGATTCGAACTGTATGATATCTATGCTCTAGGAGATCCAGTTAAACTAGGCTATATCGTTCCACAGCTAGAAAAAGACTTGGAATCGCCATTTCCAGAATCTTATTTACTAGAGGTAAGTAATTATTTATAAAGTAATGTTTTTATTCGACAAAGAATAAAATGCATAATTCACATAATAGTTCTCTTTTCGAAAGCTTTTTTTTAAATTTTACTTTTAAATTAATACACTCGTTATTGTGTTTCACATTTTAAATTACTTGAATGTAAAGGCATTTAAAATGAAAACTTATATCTGTGTTATCTGCTACTCTCTTGTATTCAGAGTAGCTGATATTTGAAAGGCTAATAACATATAAGAAAATTACTACGCGAAGCGCGTGTTTAAGAAATAATTGTGTGTTTAGCATTGAATTGATAAGGGAAAGTTCTTTGATAAACTATGATAAGGTGGCCTTCATGTAGAAGCTATTCAATGATGAATGCAAAATGAAAAGCGGTTACTCTCCCCAACGTGAATCAAAAAGTTTAATGATTTTTAATACATCAGGTCAATTGTATTTGAAAGAGATATTCGTTTTCTTTAATTACTTACAAAGACTTTTCAGATTTACCAGCATTATATGTCTTTATTCATTTCAGCACTTCGAAATGTGTATAGTAGGACTACACACAATAATACTATTTAACGTTAATTTAAGAGTAAAATTGATGCTCAGTCACTTGACAACATGTATATTTTATGCAAGTATGAATTTAAAAAAAAAAGATTTTAGGAAAAAGTATTTCGTAATTATAAGAATTCCTTTATATTTAAGAGAAAATGTAGATATTTTTTAAACATTCGATTCAACATATTATATCAAAATCCAAGCCTCCAAGAATAAAAATTTAATTTAATAAGGCAGCATTATACTGAGATATTCATAACATCGCCATCAGATGCATTGATATATAGTTAATTCTTTTATGTCGTTAAATAACAAGTATTAAATGCATACTGCACGTATCACTGAATGATTATTTCACATTTCTCCTCCTTTTTAAATTCGAAATAAAAATATCAAATACATGATTTTTAAAACTGGGTCATTTCTATGAAAAGAAATATATTTTATTTTGTTGACACTGTCTATCAAGTCTTATAAAATAGAAGCTTTTAATAGCATGCACTATCCAGAAATATGATTTACGCTTCAGAAATTAAAAAATTAATATATTAAGATTTAGAATTTGTTCAACTATACGAGGTGTGGCTATTAGATAACGAGATCGACGCTGTTACAGAAAAAGTATGCATGTGCCATATGTCAACGACCGACAGCTGTTAAACGTAAAGCCTTGTTTTTCGAATGCAGTGCCTTTCGTTTCTGTAATCAAATCCGTATAGCCGTAACCCTCGTTCAAATTTGAGTTATTTTTTGTTTCGCCTGAAAAATGATCGGTGAATCACGAATCGTTGTAAAATTTCCCATGAAACGTGGAAGAAACGCTACTGAATCTCATAATTTATTGAAAGAATTGTATAGCAATGAATGTTTATCGTGTGCACGTGTTTTGAGTGGCTTAAGCGTTTTCAAGATGGCCGAGAAGACGTTGAAGATTATTCATACCTGGGTCGCCCTGTCAAAAATGGATGACAATAACAAAAGAATCAGTAATTTGGTTCGATCTGACCGTCGGTTAAGTATTCGTGCGATTGCTGAGACAGTAGGAAATGACAAAGAATCCGTACAGCAAATTTTACTTATCAATTTTAACATGCAAAAAGTATGTGCCAAAATGGTGCCCAAAATTCTCACGTTTGAGGAACAGGAAGCTCACCAAAATGTTTTTACTTACACTTTGAATGTCATAAAAAATTACCCAAACTTATAGAAAAAGATAATGACATGTGATGAATCGTGGTTTTTTACTTATGATCCCTAAATGAAGCGCCAATCCATGCACTGGAAGAGCACATCTTCACTGAGAGCCAAAAAAGCTCAAATGACCTAATCAAAATTCAAAGCATTGATGATTGTTCTTTTTCTTCTATATTCAAGGGATCGTGTACCTTCACTGGGTACCTGAAGTTCAGACTATTAATCAACATCACTATTTTTACGTTCTTGTTAAGCTCCGTGAAGGAATAAGGGGCAACGACCCGAATTGTAGAAGGACAATTCATTCCGCATCATCTGTCAAGAGGTTTCTAGCCAAGTACAGCATCCCAGTATTTGACCAACCGCCTTATTCGTCGGATCTTGCGTAATGCGACTTCTATCTGTTTCCTAAGATTTAAATCTGTATTAAAAGGAACATAATCTGAGTCGTGGAAACTGTGAAAGGGAAAGCAGCACGCGTCCTGAAAGAGCTGACAGAAGAAGACTCCAGCACTGTTTCGAACAATGGAAAATTCGCATGGAGTATTGTAGGGATAGAAGATGGGTGTGTATTGAAAGTGATAATAAGTAAACATGTTATGACGTCAAAATAAAATGTTTTACAGCGTCAGTCGCGATTTTTAATAGTCATACCTCATATATTCGTATTTTTTAAATTTTGTTGAAACGATTGTGCATCTTATATCTACTGTCTATAAATTTTCTTAGTTATGTTAACTATAAAACACGATTTAGAATGCATAATTGTAATAATTTTAAGGCTTAACTTAGTACCTATACTGATACTTATAAGATTGGCCAGACAATACGCAAAGTTCAATTAAGACCGGTAAAAATATCGTTGAGATTATTTTCATTATATTACAGACAGTTTTAGAACATTAATGATAAATACAAAAACAAAGCGAAAAATTCAACTAAAGGGAGAAAGAAGTTCACAAAGGAATGAACGAAACATGTTCATTAGACCTAAATATACTATTGCAATCGTAAAAAAATAATTTGAAATTTTTTTACTTCTATTCATAATTTTAACTTAAGTAAAGTTATAAAAATTATAAGATAATGCTAAAAGGCAAATAATAGCCACCAAAACCTTATTTAAGATAACAAAGTATTGTTATAGTAATATTACAGATATCGGACCAGAGCACCACCAGTTTAGTAGAAAATCATTAATAATAACGATTAAATTGCAAAACCTATGTATTATTGTATAAAACTTCATACAATAAAGGGAAATAAAGTGTCAAACATACGAATGTGTGAAACCATTCAACGAACACGAGCCTAGTCGTCTACTCTTTGCTTAGAGTTTTGTATTAAACCGGCAGTTTAAAGTTCTTAAATACCCTATGGCTTTTTCGCCTTACATAGCGCTTGCTATCCTTATGTGTACAACTTGAGCAAAGCATAAAATTTGTACAAGGCATACTTAGATTTCGCATTGTAGAATTAGTTTCATCAAGGTAAAAACAGATTTTTTTAATGTTAAAAACCTCCAAAACAAACTGCTGTCATCTGCATTGTACACTTGATCAGGAGTCAACATTGGTTCTTGAATCACTTTTTTGAAACTCTTATTTGAATTTCTCAACCATGTTGACATAGCCTGGCAGTTTTTTAACATTCGAATACAAAAGCGTCTTTTAAATTTGTTCAATCAAGTGTGGAAATCATATTTATTTATAATTTCTCCGTAGAAAGATATTATATCTTTTTCTTTGAGTATTTCTCCAGAAATAAGGTATGTGCCTACTAAGTTCTTGTAAGAACTAAAAATAAAAGCTATCATCAACTGAGGGAAAAAACCTACTTTTTAACAATTTCATTTTTTTTTAAAGAAAGACTTTACCTTGTCATTGTTCTTCCTCATGTTGTATATATTACAGCTCCACTAATTCCATATTCTTTAGCGAAAGTCAGCAACATCAAGCCACTTTTTTCATGTCACTTCAAAATCTTGTTCTTATTAAAACGAAATAAAATTTCAAGTTTATGTTTACTTTGTAAGGACTTTTTTTAAAAAAAATCATAGCACGACATGCATGAAAATTACACTGCATTTTAGGAGCAGATTCGTGCAGTTAGTATTCTGTTTCGTTTCAGATTGAATTCTTTTAACAGATTTAGTTCAGTTTAAGCAACGCGCATGGCTCTCGGTCTCTTTTATCTAAAAAAAAAAAATTGAAAAGAGGAGTTAAAGGGGAAAAAAAGAATTGGAACCACAAATTCATCACATATAATGAAATAAAAGCAGCAATAAACTTGACAAAGTAGCAAAGACGAATCGTTATCAATTAAGCTTAGAAAAAGCTATAAAAAGAAACATATTTGAAAAGGAAACAAATGTATGTGAAAAAGGAAGCAAAATAAAAAATTCGTAAAGAGAAAAAAAAATGTTACAACCTGCTTTTCTTCTCTCCCCTTTTTAAATAAAGAAAAGGGGAAGACGATTTCTAATAATGAATAAACCACGATATGATACGAACCGTAAATTACTTTAAAAGCCTTCAGAAAAGAAAAAAAAGCAAAGATGATATCAAAAATAACATAGAATATATATATATATATATATATATATATATATATATAAAACCTTAAAATAAGAAGCAAAAGAACCAATGGCTTATTTGTCTGCCTGTGTAAAAATGTCAGATTACTGGCACGCCTGATAGATGGAAAGCCAAATTACAGAGGAAGTACTAAATACACACACGTATATATATATACTTTTGTAGCTAAATTTTAAAATTTTCTGTTTGTGTCTATTTTTATAATTTAATCCCTCCCACTCCTTGTAATTT
>BMAW01067696.1:155872-232191 GCA_019974015.1 Nephila pilipes | reverse complement strand
TATATATATATATATATATATATATATATATATATATAATATATATAGAATTTGTTTTATTTTCATTTAAAAATATACTTTCTTTTGAATTATATATATTTTTTCTTTTATAGTAAAATTTCACTAATGTATTATCTTTAAATTTTTCAATCGTCAACTGTATATATATATACTCATTAAAGTGCTCCGATGAAGTCATTTTCTACGGAGTAAATTCGAAATCGGAATGTTTACTGGTTCGCATTGCAAGAGGCTGCAACCAAGTGGCCGACGCATGGATCTATCTGAAGTTGGCCGATGGAAAGACGTACAATCTGACGGAAACTATGGGGTACCAACAATCCGCAGATGGCACGTGTCAAACGTTCTCTTGCGGAAAGCTAAGCATGCATTATTTGTCTCCGATGAGGAGGTGGAGGATATTTTTCTGCGGATTGTTGAAGTAAGTTTCTTTCGAAATCATTGCCAATAAATGTTGTTTAATGTACGTTGAATGTCAAATGAACTGAAGTATTCTTTTTTTGTTTTTTTTTTATTCCAGAGAAATAGATGGTAATAAAACAGATTCTGCAGATACAGTGTTCGTCAAATTTGTGTTTTTGTGAGTACATGAAACTATCATTATTTATTTTTTGATGAAATATTCCTGGACTAAGTAATTTTAGTATTTTATTCTCTCAAGCATTCCACACTCACACATATACAGGCCATTCCTTTGGGGAAGGGTCGAGGGCCTGCGCGCAAGTTTTAATGTGCAACTCTTTATATTTTTAAAATACTCGAACATAAAACGTATTATGTATGCAAACATTTATTTATTGATGTTGAGTAAAAAAAAAGCTAGAGATATCTGTAAAACAACTTAACAAAGAATAAAAAAAACACTTACATTTTTAATTCAAGTATACCGATGACATTCGGTGCTTCTAAATTTTACTGCCTGTGTGAGGAGCCTTTTCTGCAGACCAAGAACAGGCTACAAACACAAACACACACACATACATATATATATATATAAATATATATATATATATATATATATATATATATATATATATATATATATGTATGTGTGATTTGGATCTAATATTTGCATAATTGCTTATAGCTTATTTTGAATTCTGTTTGGATTCAAAGTTGTGACTATGAATGTTTTTTTTTTTTTGTTTGATTATTGTTAATCTTGATATTTGTTATTTCTATTCTTTTAATAAAAAATTTAAAAAAATTACATGCTGTTTCGGCGTTTTGTACCTATGATGACTAATCTTCTTTTTGAAACAACATAATGATTCGAGCTTTGGACTTACTGATCAAGTGATTTTAAATTGACTTTGCAGATTATAATGTTTAATTTTAATCTAAGATACGTAGGTATTGGTGAAAGATCGGTGATTTTGAAAATTATATTTTATGATAATGGAATTTTTTGAAAGTTTAGCTACTGGCAATTTGGCTTACTTATGTTTGTCAAAGCTCGGTGATGTAGTATAATGGTATCTGCTTCATCGTTAGAAAGTTACCATTTTTGCAAATTTTGCTATTTTTTATAGATGATTGATGTGCACTCTTTTTGTAATATTTTGAATATGAATGAGGAGAGTCATTGTTGTGATCACAAACGTTTCGATTCAGCATATAAAAAAACTAAATTTTTCAGAAAATACAAAAAATGTTACTTGTAATTTTTATAAAAGTTCTGAGTATCCTCTGGGATCTCATTTGGTATATAATAGGAAATATAAAACCCGTATTTTTTGGAACTCTGAATATATTAATTCGGCTTACACTTCAGATAGAAGATCATTCTGTTCACGTATTAAGGATTTTCACCAAAGCGACTTAATTTCCAATAACATACCCAAATCTCAACGTTCTAGGGATTCTGATCCTTTAAACTTAAAGTTTAAGAGGTGCTCTGATAAGAGATGCAAGACATGCGTCGTGATGGCTGAAGAGCAGTATGATAGGGATTCAAACTTTTTATTTTGTAAAACTTTTAATTGTATTTATATGATGACTTGTGGTATGTGCCAGTATAATTATGTTGGGCAAACTTCGGGAACTATAAATATTAGAATTAATCAGCATAGATCGGATGCAAAACACTATAATAGTCGTAAAAATATAGGTCGGATAGAAATTAAACATTTTAATTCACATGAATTTAATACTATTAAAATATATATTATTAAAATTGTACCCAACACAAAAGAAAGATTATGGTTTGAGAATTTTTATATTGGTTTTTATGGTACTGTTTACCCTTATGAACTAAATGCAATATGGAACAATAAAAATGTATTAAACGCAAATAAGCAAAATAACCAAGTATTTTATTACCAAGAAGGATTCTACAGGATTAATAATCCTTATAAATTAACTAGAACTTCTAGAGGAAAACGTAGAAATCGAAAAATAAGAGACTTGTCAACTATTAAAGAAAAAATGTTTCAACTTGGATTAGAATTTGAAAAGAGCTATCTCATAGGACATATTAAGCACTTTATGTTCGGACTTAATAAAAGAGAGGTAAAGATTGTCATGAATATTTTGAATAATGAAGTTATTCCGGATTCTCGAGGATTTCATATCATTGGAGATATATGTAGATATCTTTGCCATAAAATGAAAATTGATATGAATATTAATGAAAAATATATTACAGAATATTGCACCTTTCTCTTTATGAATAAATCATTTAATAACATTAATTTTTCTGGTGTGTTTCAAAAACACATGGCTCTATTTCCAATTAAAAATATCAGGATAAAAAGAGCTTTTAAGTACAATAAAAAACTTGGTAGATCTATTTTTAATTACAATAATATTTCAGAGTCACAAACACCACAAGTGTGTAAATGCAAAGATTACAAACAATATGTTGATTCATTCCATCAACATGTTGTTACGGGAAACATGAACATCGTTAAAAGCGATTTATTGAGAGGTTTCATGAATAAAGGAACTGGATTCAGGCTCATGATTACTAATAGTAACCTTGTAGTGAGAAAACAAATTACTAATGATTTTGACAATTTTATTCTTAAGGTTGCAATTAAATATGGTTTGCCAATTGAGGCATTTGATGAATTTAGGTCATGTGTTTTGAAGAAAATTCTATATTTGAATTTTAAAGTGGATAGGGAAATTACAATTAAAGATCTAAAACTTGATATAGATGATTTGCAGAAGGATTTTGTTATCGTTTATGTAGATAAGGTTCCTGCAAATTATGCAATTATTTGCAAATTTTACTATCATAAATTATTGAGTGAACATGTAATGAATAATAATGCTTTCCAGTTATCCAAATTTAGTAACAGAGAAATAAATAATCGTCTTTTGGCATTCAATAAGAAGGTGGGTTTACACCTTACAAACATTAAATTTCCATATATTTTCTTAACGCCAAAATTTCACACAAATCCTGTAAAATTTCGAAGTATTACGAATGGATATAACACCTATATCACTAAATCTGGCAAACTTCTTCAATCCATTCTTCAAAAATCTATTGAAAATATTGAAAATACCGCTATTATTAAAAATAGTTTTGAAATTGTCAAGAACATGAAGGAACAAGAGGTATTCTCTATACATGGATATGATTTTGAAGGCCTTTTTAACTCAATAGATATTCAAGATTTAATTAAGGTTCTTACAATTTTATACAATAAATATCATTTTAATCAAACGATAAAACAGGAAAAATTCAATACTCTCGTTAAACTTGTATTACAAGAGAATTTTATAATTTTTGGTCAGAATCTCTATAAACAAATTCAGGGTCTCCCTCAGGGAGGTCCATCTAGTAATTGTCTGGCCAATTTTTATTTACATTTTTATGAATTAAAACAGATTGACAATGATTCTTACTTTGTTTTTCGTTAAATAGATGATCTAATTATTTTAGGTAAAACTGAGGATTTTAAACCAAATATTTCATTTTACCCTAATTACCTCAAATTATTAAAAACTAATCTTAATTCAAATACAGTAGAATTTTTAGATCTCGATTTGCAAATTGTTGATAATAGACTTATTAGTAATATTTTTGATAAAAGAGAGAGATTCAAATTCCAAGTAATTAAAATACCTTTTTGGAACAGTAATCTACACAGATCCATTTATAGGAATATTTTATTGGGCTTTTTATTACGTAATAACAAATTAACCACACATAAAATAGACAAATTTAATAACATAACAAAGTTCTTCAACAACTGTTTAGATCATGATTATCCAATAAATTTCTTAAATACTTATATACATCACAAATATATTAAACATCTTTGCGAATCGTGATCCAATTTCAAATCCACCACACAACAATAGGTCCACAAAGTCGGCTTGTTAGTGGTCTAGCCGTGAAGAATTTATTTATTTACATTTACACAGCTTACATTTTTACTCACTCTCTGGACCGTTATACTCCTTTACCATACAACTTATTACCAACCAATTGTTTGCATCCTTTTACATTTTATTACCAATCAAACAATGATTTAAATCTTTTTTCAATTTATATGGTGATGATGTGTTATATTTTTTCATTTTGAGTATGTGATATACATCTTGAAGCTTAAAGAAAATTCCGTCTTACTACTCACATATTTGAATCTTCATTTCTTTGAATTTTGTAAGTAATTTTTATATTTTGATCTGTTGATAATTTTTAGAATGATAGATTTTATTTTGTAAATTTTATCGTTGAAATGTTTTGCATTTTTTAATCATTGAACTCTTTTGTAATTTGGATTTCCCAATTCAGCCTACCAGGAATTATAGATTTTATTTTTGTAGATTTTATCGCTGAATTTGTTTGCATCTTTTAATCGTGAACTCTTTTGCAATTTGGATTTCCTAATTCAGCCTACCAAGTCGCAAGGGGGGGAGGTTGGTACCATTAAACTAGTTTAACCCCGCTTAATCGGTCCTCAGCCCGATATTGCTTTTTGACTTGCTGGGTTCCATATTTTCATTTATTTTTCTTTCATTGTTACATTTCTTTCTGGATTTTTGTCTTTTTAAATATTTTAAATTTTTCTTTCATAAATTTTCTGTATATATATATATATATATATATATATATATATATATATATATATATATATATATATATATATATATATATATATATGCATATGCTAGGTGTAGCTATTAAATAACGAAACTGGCACTGTAAAACATTTTATTTTGATATCATACATATTTACTTATTCTTATCTTCAATATACATCCCTCCTCAATCCATACAACGCTCCATACGAATCTTCCATTGTTCGAAACAGTGCTGGAAGCTTCTGTCATATCCTTTAGGATGTGTGCCGTTTCTCTTTCACAATTTCAACAAACTCAAACCTTGTTCCTTATATAGATTTCACCTTAAGAAGCAGATAGTAGTCACATGTTTCTAGATACGGCGGAAGGTAAAACAATGGGATGCTGTACTTGTCTAGAAACCTCTTGACGGACAATGTAGATTGAGCTGGAGCAGTGACTTTGAAGAAAAATTTACCGCACGGAATCCTTGTCAATTCCTACAGTTTCAGCAATCGTTTGAGTACTTAACCAACTGTCACATCGATCCAGATTGCCGACTTTTCAATATTTTAGTACTGACGTGGAAGGGCCATCTTGAAAAATTTTAAACCACTCAAAAATACGTGCACGCGGAACACATTCATTGCCATACACTTCTTTCAATAAATTATAAGTTTCAGTTGCAGTTTTTTCAAGTTTCGTGGGAAATTTCACAGTTTTTTGTTCTATTGTTACATTTATCATTTTCCTGGCAAAACAAAAACAAAAAGAAAAAGAAACTGTAATGCGAACGAAGGCTGTTACTATACGGATTTGCTTACAGAAACGAGAGGCACTGCATTAGAAAAAAGACATCACTCTAAACAGCTGTCGGTTGCTAGCTTTTGGCGCATGCTTACTTCTTCTGTAGTAGTTTCAGTCTCGTTATATGAGAGAGAGAGAGTTTAATAGTGTTAATAAAATAGCTTTTTTTATTTGTTTCTAGTAAAAATATTTTCAAATATTTAAATAAATGGTAGTAAAGAATATTTATACAGAAATCAGTGTTATATGAATATTAATATTTCTAATAAAGTCAACGAGAAAAGAGAATATAAAGGGAGAAAAATAAAGAAAAAATGTTTCGATTTGGAGGCTATTAAGAAAAAAAATTATCTTTTAAATGATGTATTTGAAATGGATTTCAATATTAAATATTTTAAATACTTTTTGTTTCGTATGAAAAAGAGAGAAATTAAAACTCTAAAGGATTTTATTATTAATGTAAATAACATAAACAGTATTTGTCTTCATATTGTTCCGGATATTTTTAATTATCTAATTATAAATCTAGAATGGTACTTATAATTATGAACTTCAAAATGTAGAATATTGTTGTATCAGATTCATGAATAAATCTCTTGATAAAATAAACTTTATCAATATTCTTTTAATAAGCATAAAAACTTATTTTTTATTAATAATATTAAGATTAAAAAAGCTTTTAAATTCATTAAAAATATGGGACGTATGTTATTTAATTATAATAATTGTAAAGAGTTATAATAAATGTAATTTGGTGAGGGGGGTAAGGATTATAAAGATTTTATTAATGAAGAATACTAACATGTGATAACAGGTAGTCTAAATATTATTAGGGAAATTTGAGAGAAATTATGAATTATGTAAAGTACTAGTTTTAGATTATTAAGTGAAATAACAATAATTTTACTAAAGAAAAAAAAATCAATGAATATATTGATAATTTCTCTCAACAAAATTAGCAATGAAATATAGGTTGAGGTTCTTAAGGGAATTAAATTTTTTATTAATGAAGAATTAAATACTTAAAATTTAAGGTAATCAATTACTCTAAAATTAGAGATTTAAAAAGCTCTACTAAATAGTTACAAGATGAACTCACTATTTGTTATTTGATAAGGTACCAAGGAATAATGCGATTGTTTGTAAGAAACTTTATGGTGATTTCACTTTTAAGCATTTAATTAATAGTAATGCCTTAATTAATATTTATAATAATTAGAGAAATAGCCAATAGAATTAAAGCTTAGTATAAAGAAATATGTTATATTTTGCACATGATAAAATTTTCTCAATCATTTCTAAATCCTAAATTTCACAAAGTTTCCTATTAAATTTAGAACTTGACAAGTGATTGAAATGCTATAGATGGAAAAAATACTCCAAAATACTATTGATAATTTTGATAAGACTTCTCATTATTAAAAATAGTTATAAAATTATTAGTTATATAAAAGAAAAGGTAAACACATTTAGTATAGTTGTGGCTTTGAATATTTGTGTAATTCCATGTATTTCGATTATATAAATAAAGGTTATTTTGAATAATTAAAAAGATTTAAAAATTAATAGATATATATTTTATGAAATAGTTCAAGATAAAAACCAACGTTTTTATATGATGGCGAAGTTTATTAAAAAAATTATTTAAATATTAGTTAAAACTTTGTAAAAAACCTCATATCTCTCTCGTCTTTAAGATCCCTCTCTCTCCTTAATTCAATATATCTTTCATAGATGACGCCAGGTTACTACACAAATTACGTTACTAAAAAAAATTATTGAAATATTAGTTAAAACTTGTCGAAAATGTCTAAATATTGCATTGTTAGGTGAATAAGAACAATTCCCAAAGTTCCAGAGCTATGGGAAGTTGGTTAAATTAACGATCGAAAATTTGATGACACACACACCAAGTGAAAATCAGAAAAACGTTTTAATAAAAATATAATCTCTTATTAATCTTGTTCTGAAAGAAAACTATATTTGTCATAATGGAAAAAATTATAAGTGAATAAAAGGTATGCTTCAAGTGGATCCATCCAGTAGTAGTTTAGCAAATATTTCTCTATATTCCTTTGAATATAAATTTAGAGAAAATTTCAAATTATTTAGATATTTTGATGATATAATTTATTTCAAGTTAATTACAATAATCATAATATAGCTAATTTATCAATTTATCCTTCATTTTTAAATGTGTTTAAAATAAATGTAAATTATCATGCAACGCATTTCTTATATGCTTATTTAAAAATTACAAATAATGGGATTATTAGTAATATTTATGGCTAGAGAGAAACTACCGTTTCCGTACTATTAAAGTTGCTTTCTTATGATAGTAATTTGAGTTCAAATATTTTTAGAAATATTTTATATAATTATTTACTGAGAAATATCTAATTAATTAATATACTTATTAATTTTCAAAATAATGTAAATAATTTCTATGTTATCTGTGCAAAGGCTAATATCCTATTAATTTTTTGAAGACATTTAAAACAAAGGAAAATCTAAAAAAGTTCTATGCAAAGTTTTGCAAAGAACAGATTTAGCCCCCCAAAGTGTGCTTTTTTTAAAAAAAAGTTGGAAACTAGATTTTGATAAGGAAAAGTGCTTGAGTATTGTCGTTTGATTGGCTGCATGTGCTTTTGATTATTTTAATTTTATCCTCAATTAAAAATGCTTTCCACTTTACGGATTTCATCATTTTTACAATTTTTTCTGGTTACTCGCTGAAATGTCAAATTTTTTTTTGTCCGAAGCGAATATTTCTTAGATGTGACCGAAGGCAGACATCAGAAGATTTCTTTCAATGGCCCATTCTACTGTCGTAATTTTTCAAGGAGTGTAAAGAGTGGAGTCTATTTAGTGGACAGTTGATTCTTTGAATCGGGGTAAAGAATAGGGATAGTGCAATACTATTTATTGGTCAATAAAGCAGGATTGATTCTTAGAAACGGCAGGGAGGATAGAAAACTAAAATTTGAGGTGGAATTTCGGAATGATGTCTTTCGGGGAATCCTTATACTTACGTATAAAATTTCACTACCACTATATCTAATTCTCAAATTTTAGTGTTAATTATTTTTATTTCTAAGAGCACAGCATTTTCAATTGATATATATATATATATATATATATATATATATATATATATATATATATATATATATATATATATATATATATATATATATATATATATATATATATATATATATTATCTTCATTAAATCCATAAGCAAGTCACATGCCGAAATCAAGCAATATAAGGCTATCCCGATACGAAGATTAAAGGTCGGAAGCTTAAGTGCTTTGAAAAAACAATTCAACCATATAGTTAAATATTTATTACCTTTGAAAACCTGGAAAAAAAAATCCGTGAAAGGGAAATTTTAGTTCACACTAAGCAGAATTGCATTTTCTAAGAAGTTTTTCTATAAGCGTTTAAAATACAGCAGAACCTCACTAGAGTGAATCCCAAGATAAAATGAACTGAATTACTTAATTAAAGTTATTTTAAACGATTATAGTGAAACTTCTTAGAAAAATGCAATTCCGCTTATTGTGAACTAAAATTTCTCTTCCACAGATTTTTTCCATGTTTTATATATATATATATATGTGTGTGTGTGTGTGTGTTTATACAGAGAGAAGGTGAAGTAATTTATTATATATTAAAATATATAACTATATCATCATTAATAACAATTTTTTTTCCATAGGTGGAAAGCTGCATCAGATGTATATGATTGCACTTTAGATACCAATCCCGGGGGGTTCTCTTCTGCTATGGCGGAATTAGAGTGGAAATTTCCTTTCATACCTCCTGTTAAAAAGTAAACTATGCCCGTTTTAATAAATCTCAAGTAATTTTTTTTTCAATTAGTGAATTTGACATTCAGTTATTAAAAATCATAAGATATAACAAAACCAATGTCATGATTACTTCCTTTCGTAAAACTGCTCTTAGTGATAATAAAATAATTTGTATTCACTGAAATTCTGTTAACTCTGTAGCTGATGAACGTTTGTGTGCTAAATATTTTAAACGAATTGAATTGTTGTGAAACGGAAAACAAATTTCATGATAGACCCTTTTTCTTGTATTTTTTTCGCTTATTTAAACTACGATGTTTGGTTATATAACAACGAAATTTATCACAAGAATATAAGTGTCTTATATCAATAAAGAACGTAATTTCGCCCTATTTTAATAAAATTTAATTAACTTGTAGAAAATATATAAAATCCGAATTCAGCGTAACAGATTAGCGTAGTCAAACTCTAAGATAATATTATGTTTTTTAAATTATTTTTTAAAGGAAAGTATTATACAATAACAATAAATATTTTGATAACTTCTCTCATTATATATCAATTTACTGCCCATTTTATAATGCCCCTATTTTATTATTATCTATAGTCGTCACTAAGCTTTATTAGATTATCACAAAATTACATAGTGAAATTTAGCAATTAAATAATAAACTATTTAATAATTAAATAATAACGTATTTATCAATTAAATAATAAACTAGTCTTACCTTACTAACCACTCGAATTTGAGGTTTACCAAAATACCAAATTTTAGGAGTACCAAAATTTTTTCACTTGCTTCAGCTGCAGGCCAACATAAGAATGTATCAAACCATCTAGGGACAGTTCTTTCCCCCTTTTTTTCCAGCAGACCACTTACAATCTACCATGAGCCTTTTTGCGACTTTGCTCTTCCGTAATTGGGTGGGGATATTTTTCGCCAACGCTATCAGTTGTGTGCGAATTCCTCATAATTGGCGACCTTTAGGAACAACAAATACTCTATTTAATGACTATAAATAATATATTTAATACTATTAAATTCGAAAAAATACTCTATTTAATGACTGAACGCTGTCTATGATTAATAGAATTTTATTTTCTCTTGTTTTTTCTTCGAATTTTTAAAATGAATCTGAAATTTCTCGCAGAAATAGAGATTGAGAATTTGATGAAAGATTTAGATGAAAAAATTTTTGTTGATAGACACCCAAAAAAATCTGTTGGTGACTTTGCTGAATGGGGAGGGGGGGGGGGAATTAACCACTTCCAAGCAAAAAATTTTGACAGATTACCACAAGTGCATCGGATATGTTGATTTAGGAGACTGCAGGACATCCACCTACACTTTTGCTAGACGAGATATTAAAAATATATCATGCAGAAAATATATCATGCATATAAAATGCAGAGCCTTCAGTAATAAAAAAATGAGGTCAAATGATAATAAATTTTCTCATTGGCCAATTGACGAAAAGAAAAGAAGAATATTCAAATATATTTCATTCTTTTACACATATTGTGTGAAAAAGAATATACAAAAAAGAACAACTATTATCTGTAAAACATGCAATGTGGCTCTTTGTGTTGACCAGAACTGTTTCGAAGAATAAGACACAATTTATTTAAAAATCTCTTAACACATAAACCAATAAAAAACAAAAGACTAGAGTAAAAAGGATTAAAACTAATACATTTTTAATAAAAAGAAAAGGAAAAAAATAAACAAAAGGACTCTTTCAAGAGCCAAAATTTTTAAAAAGGACAATTCACTTTACATTTTTAAAACATGCATACTTATGTATGCATCAAATGAAAAAAAAAATTATGTTCATAACACTTCATTATTTTAATCTATCCACACAAGTCATGTTTCATTTATTGATTGGTTGATTTGTTTTTTTTAATGTCACACTAGAAGCAACATGAGGGCTATTGGCAATGAACCTCGTAATTTTGAACCTCGGTCAAGTGACGAGGACGTCATTTGACCTGCACCTCCCTCTCCTAGCTTCCACTTCACGATAAGAAATTCTGCATTCTGACACAATGAAAAAAGAAACACGAAGGTTCAGTTGAAGGGAAAATTGCGAATGAACCTGTTGCAACAATTTCACTTCTTATTCTTCTTAGACATATATTAAATGAACGGATTGTGATTGCTTATTAACATCGCCCTGAGAAACTACACAAGGGCTATTAGTGACGAACCTCGGCACTTTGAGCCTCAGTTAAGGGATGCAGATGACATTTGAGCTGGTACCCCCTCTGCAAACTTCCACACCATGCCAAAGGGAGGACTTGAGGTTTCGACGGTTTTAACGTGTATCAGGCCCGCTACATGGTGGATCTTTTGTGGCATCAAGTCTCAAACCTTCAACTCTACGAAAACACTATCTGCGACCGTGACAACTAGACTATTGTAGCCACCATAATAATCGGATCAGGTGAATAAATATCATTTAAAGCTAAATTATGAAAAGTACATAAGAAATATAAAAAAAATGTGCTCAAATTTGAAATTTATTAATTCATATACTTAAATATCTTTGAAAATAAGATGAGGTCTCAAAATACTGAAATCTAATGCAAGTATTTCATGTAATATCTGTTATTTATAAATTCATGGCTAGAAATATGTCATAGATTTTCCTTTTACTTATTACTGTACTAAGCAAAATAAAGTGAAGAGTTTATGCTATATATCATAGAGTATCCAGTTCTGAAAACGAAACAGACAAACAAAAAAAAAAAAAAAAAAAAAAACCTGAATCGAATTCAACTCAATAACTTGATTTAATTTTTTACTGAAATTAATTCTCTAAATCTATCTGTAGGTTTAAAGAAGCTTTGAACTTTTATGCTCAAACCGGAGTTTTAAGTGGCGCTGTTTCAATAAACGATGGGCCAGAATACGAAATGTATTTATTTGGTGAAAAAATACGAAATCTTGGTGAGTTTTCTATTTTTTTTAAAAAATAAATATATAATTTTATTTCAAAAATAAAGTTTATAATAAAATTTCCAATTATCAAATGACATAAAATGAACAAGAAAGCATTTTAAGAGTTAAATATGTTTTTAAAAAAAATTTATGAAAGAGTTTTATAACGATTTTGTATTGCAATCGATAAATATTTCGAGAAGAAAGGTTTATTTATTTTTCCCCACATAGAAATGGGATGTTACTTAGAAAGTAAGATAAAGTATCTTTATGAAGAAACTTACACACAAAAAAAAAAGTTATTGCCTCGCTCACTAACTACGTAGCTTAAGGCTAGAAAAAGAGGTGAATCTTGACTTTTTGAATTGAGTATGATGGTGTTCGTATCTTTTACTACAATTTTTATCACACACTTTTACAACAAGATCGCTTGAAGAAGACTTATTAACTGATTTAATTAATTTATGTTTATATTTAAGTGTTACCATAACACATGTATAATATTAAATATAACTTGTAGAGTATATATTATATACTTTTATTTAACCTCAAAAGTTATCATTTAAGAAACGCAAAATTATTAAATAGTTGTTTTGTTTTCCACACACACATATCAATAATATATAATTCTTTTTTTTTTTCCTCATAGGAAAACGTACAAATATTGTTGGATGCAAGTTTAACACCATTTTAGGCAGTATGCCAACGGTAAGAATTATTAAAAGTTTAACTACAATGTAATCAGAAATAATATATTTAAAAATTTAGAATCTTGATTTTTTTTTTTTTTTTTTAATTATTTTTTTCGTTTTTCAGAATGGGTTTTGCTTTCATCTAACGAATGTCTCCGCACCTTATCATTTCAATAAGTAAGAAAATTTTTTTTAACTATAATATTCTTAAACTAAATCAAATTGAAGAAATTAGTATGTAATTTCGATATTCTAGAAATAAAAACTTATAAATTGCTTTTCTACTAGTTTACCAATTGGGTTTGTTGTTCAAACCGACGGAGATATGGTTCCTCTTAAGGACTTAGATATCAATATCCCTCCACAGGCTTTCAAAAAAACTGAAAGTTCTTTTAAAGCACATTTCCATGCAGGTAATAGTATCAATTTATTTCTCTTTATTTTGCAGTTTTAATTAAAACTCTAAGTAACCCAAAGGAAAATTTATTTTTTATAAGAATTCTTTTTATGGAGAAAAAAGAATTTTTTCCCCAAGAATATTGAGATATTATTTTTTAAATTATTGTCTCCCAAATTGTTATAAATGCAATAAAATTAGAAAATAATTTGAAGATGTTATTGAAAAATGTTCTAAAAAAATTACGTCTTCAACAAATTCCTCCCTGTTCAAAAAAAAAAAAAAAAAAAAAAACTCAAATAAAAGACAGTTACATGTACAAAGCAATTCTGAAGAGAGAAAAAAGGAGGTTTGACTAATTTATGCAATTAAAATAGTTGTATTTCAAAAATTTGGAATTTTTTTTATATTATTATTATTAAAAAAAATATGAAATTTTAAGATAAAATCCAATTAAAATTCATATAAACGATTTTCTGTTAATAATTTGTATAAAATTTGATCTATAAGTAATAAAGAAACCTTTTTTAAACATGTACATAAAATTTCACATTGATATCTTAAATAGTTTCTGAGAAATCCTGCGTACAAGTTAAAATTTTTTGTTCTGACAAAAATGAAGTTTAAGTTGAAAAATAACAATAAAAGAATTCAAATCAAAGTTCAATTTTTTCTCGATAACTCTGGGAGTTTTCGAAGTATCGTTATAATCTTGGTACCAAAATGTTCAGAACAGATGAGTCTCTAGCATATATTTTATTCAAAAAAAATCAAAAATTTTGAGGGGTGAAAATAAAAAATCACCCTGAAAGAATCTGAAGTGCAGGAGTAAATGAGAAATCTTCCAAAGATGAAAAAATCAGTAAAAATAAACTCAGAATATTTAATCGAACTCCCTGGGGAATCAATTAAAATCTGAGTGAGCGAGAGTCGGGCTCCAAGCGCCGAAGCAGAGACCGACGGCCAAAAGGAGAGAGAATTTACAATCCATTCAGTGAGAAAATCGGTAGAGCAAATTCCCAGAAATTGGGAGAAGCCGTGATCTGCCCTGCACACCGAGTCTATTGAATAGGTTGACAGGCTTTCTGCTGGAGCAACTGAGCCAAGGGCTCTAAAAATTCACATCATGACGAAATGTTTTGGCTTAACTTTGGCTTTTTCCAGCCCAGAATTGCATAAAAATAATGTGGATGGCAAAAATTTAAGAATTTGGGATTAAAAGATTACTTGAGAAATAATTAAAAATAAAAAATTTAATTTAAAAAAGAGAGTTCTGAAGTTCATAAAATGACATTTTTTAAATTTTCGTTTCTACATCTTCATCTGCTGCTTCCCCCCACCCTTCTCTAAAGGTTTGAGTTGGAATGCTAACAGGGGGAGGGGAACTGGTTTTGCAGGCCCCAGTTTTCGAAGGGAAGGATTGAAGATAAAAGTTTGGAAAGAATAAGAAGGAGGGAGGGGGGGGGGTTGACCATTAATCAGTAAAACTTGTTTCCCGAGAGGAGAAAACGAGAGAAACTTTTTGGAAAAAGTTTTGACCAGCTGATCGAGGTGGAAAAAAGGTCAAGTACTATTTCCAAAAAGAATGATTTGACTGTACATGCAAGGCGAAAAATATGGTTGAATTCTTGGAGGAAAAATGATTGGCTATAAATGTTGATATTGTTGTGGCTTACTATATATATATATATATATATATATATATATATATATATATATATATGCAACTATTGTTATTTTTTAAGTATAATTTATAAGTTTTATTGAGTCCTTAGTCTTCAATTATATGCATAAAAATTTCATATTAAATAATCGAGAAATATTCAGGCTAAATTTCGGGAGCAAATATGATAACCGTTTCTGAAAGTTTTTGAATACGTATGGTACAAAACCTTTGAGTTTTGACGCCACATTTAATCTCCGAATAAAGAGGAAATAATATTATTTTGAAAATATAAATATCAATTGAAGTAATGTTTATTTCAAATACCTTATAACCCCAGCAATACTAACTTTACTTACAAGAATATGCCTCATTTTAAAATTATTTTGAACTACCTCTTCCATTTAAAAAAAGAATGTATTTTTTAAATTGCATATTCAATTTGATATGAGGATTTATACCATGCAGTTCTTATACACTTGTGAAGGGGACGATATAGTTTTAAGATAAAAACCGAAACAAGTATACCTTCGATGTAAATTATACCTTTTCCCCTATGTTTAAGTGGTTTTCAGTCTTTGAAAAAGAGGAAATTTATTTAGAGTTGTTAAAGATCAAAAAGGAATCTTTAATATTCAAATACATTTTATAATAAATGTAAAAAAATAATAGTAAAGTAGATACAACATCTTGCTAACATAAAACACATAGATTTTCCGCTAGCATCATAAATGCATTCGAATTTTTACCAGTTGTTTTTAAATAAATTGTTTTAAAAATTTCAGAGGAAATGTACAAAATGAATGGAAAAACAGGTAAACCTATCGCATTCTACAGTAGTCAAGGGTGGAATGGATTTTTAGAACTTTCCTTCATCGAGTTTAACATTAGCAAACAAAGAGGGTATGGCTTAATTATGTCTGGGTAAGTATCTGAATTTAAAAAGAACCCATGAATATAACTTGATATGTTATGAATCCATAAAAAATCATTATTAAGTTAATTATAACAATTTATAAAACTTGACAAAGTCAGATAAATAGATAAACTGTACAAAATTAATTTTTAGACATGTATTTATTATTATTAAGACATAATAATCAATAAAAATGACTTGTTTTTTTAAGTAGATTTCAAAATATGTTCTTAATAAAATTAATTGTGCGATAGATGTTCCCAAAAAATTATCTTTCGAGATTGTTCACTGTTCGAAACTTTCCCCCAAAACTGTTTCTAGCAGCGCATTTTAGTAAAAAGTATAAAGGCCAATTATTAAGAAATATGTAGCCCTTATGAGAAAAACAGAAAGATTACCTCTAAAAATTTTAAATAAATTATGTTCGTTAGATACGGAAGAATAATTAGTATCGACATTAAATTTTTATGGCTAAGAATTTTTTTTCATATACTTTTTTTTTATCGCTCACGCGTTCTTTATAATGCAACATTTCACAATTTTATATTTTATATCTTATTATTTGTAACGTATTGATAAATCCGGAAAATTTGTTTATCTTTTTTTTTAAAATAATAATATAATATTCTCATTATCAGTTTAGTATAAGTATATTTAACTTTAATTCTAACTTATTAATTCTAATTAACTAAGGTTTTTTTTTAATGTTTTTTCGTTATAACTTCTTGTTCCTTTGTATTTTACTTATTATACATTTGCATAGCTAAAGAATCATTGTGGTCTTTTGTAACGAAGTTAGTAATCCTTTCAACGAAGTGTCATTGCACTTTTCTCACAGCCGAGATCGCATACTGTAGAATTCCAATGCAATGTTGATCATGAAAGAAATCTAAAAGTGTCTCATACTCCAAAATAATAATAATGATAAAAAGTACGCATTAAATATCGTCACTGTGCTCAAGTACTTTATGCCTCACTTTGATATACAATACGTTGTAAAAGTAAAAAGTAAATTCTTTTCTCACTGATTAAGGATTGGTTGTGGATATGTATTTTTTTTTTTAATTCTTTTGTGATATTATAAGCGAAAGGTGGGTCAGATTACTTGGAAACTTTTTGTTATCGCTCTAAAATGGTCAGAACTTTGAGTTTATTAATGAGTTATTATGAATATTACATCAAAAATGGATATGTGTAAATAGTAAAGTTGTGAAATTTTGCATGTAGGGAAATTTATAAAGAACCAAAGCGACCAAAGAAACCTCTGCCGTTAACTCTCTTTCCAAAAAGTAAGTAGCATTTCTAACTGTTCATAGAACTCAGAAATATTTTTAGTAGAAAAAATACCCCAATTTTCATACGAATTCATGAGATTAGAGTATATGCATCCATTTATCAAACGTTTTTAAAATTTAGATAAATAAGTAAGTTTTTCCTCGAATATGTAAAGTGAAAAACTCATTTAGTGTTACGGGAGAAGTAATATGGAACATATTTTACACTAGAAAAAAAATGTGATGTTTTAGACAAAAATATTTATGTGTAACACATGGATCAATAAGTCCCGAGACTAACATTGAAAACAACATTTTTTTTGCAAATTTTTTTTTTATTCATCAACATAATCACCTTTTAGGGTGATACAATCGTTCCAACGCTTTTCCAATTTTTCAATACCATGTTTATAAAAAAAAATTATCTTTCGCTTCAAAATAAGCTTCAGTTTCAGCGATGACCTCCATTTGAGCCAAATCTTTTCCCCTGGAGCATTTTTTAAGATCAGCAAAGAGCCAGTAGTCACTGGTGGCTAAATCTGGCGAGTTTGGGGGGTGGGGAAGCAGATCAAAGCCCAATTCTTTCAATTTTGCCATTGTTTTCATCGACTTGTGGCAGGGTGCATTGTCTTGGTGAAAAAGGATTTTTTTTCTCTGCATGTGTGGTCGTTTTTTTGCGATTTCCTCCTTCAAACGCACCAGCAAGTCAATATAATAATCACTGTTGATCGATTTACCTTTTTCGAGGTAGTCAATGAAAATCACGCCAAGCGTATCCCAAAAAACTGACGCCATGACTTTGCCAGCTGACTGCTGCGTTTTCGGACGCTTCGGACGGCTTTCGCCAGCTGTGCGCCACTGCCGCTTCGACTCTGGAGTGTAGTGATGTATCCATGTTTCGTCCATGGTCACGTAACGACGCAAGAAATCTTTTTTGTTGCGAGTAAATAGCGATAAACAGCTTTCTGAATCATCGACTCGTTGCTGTTTTTGTTCCATCGAAAGCAATCGCGGCACCCACTTGGAAAAAACCTTTTTCATGCTCAATTTTTCATGAAGGATAGTAAATACACTTCCATATGATATCTGTGTCATCTCAGCAATCTCACGGAGCTTCACTTTACGATCTTTCATTATAATTTTTGTCACTTCACTCACATTTTCCGGTGTAACGGCTTCCACAGGTCTACCCGAGCGTTCCGCGTCATTTGTGTCGGTACGACCACGTTTAAACTCGGCAAACCACCGACAAATCGTTGCTTTTGATGGACAAGAGTCCGGGTAACATTTTTCAATCCATTGTTTCGCTTGCACGGTGTTTTTACCCATTAAAAAACAATGTGTTATCAGAACACGAAACTCGGTTTTTTCCATTTTTTAAACAAACTACAAAACGACTTTACTCCAACCTCGATAACTCAGCTGTTTCTGGTCCGATCGACTTAAAATTTTGACACGTTTCAAGCAAAGGTTAGTACTCTAGAAAGACCTGGTTACTGGTTTACTACGAGCGCCATCTCTGGGTTAGTCTCGGAACTTATTGATCCGTGTGTTATATATGTATATATACATGCGTGGTGAGACTTTAAAATAACGAGACTAACGCTGCGACAGAGAAAGTACATATGTGCCAAACGAAAGCGACCGACTACTATTTAAAGTGAAGCCTCTTTCGAATGCAGTACCTTTCGCTTCTGTAAATGAGTTCATATATCTCTAGTCTTCTTTCGGAGCAAAGAAACTTTTTTATTTCCCCAGAAAGTGATAAGTTTAACAATAGAGCAACCAATTGTTGTGAAATTTCACTTGAAACTCGTAAAAATCTCTACTGAAACTTATAAGTTCTTAAAAGAAATGTATGGCAATGAATGTTTAACGCTTGCATATGTTTTGAATAATTTAAGCTTTTTCAAGATTGTTGAGAAGACGTTGAAGATAATTTACCCCCGGGTCTCTTTTCCACAATGAAAAGGGTTGACAATATGGAAAAAAATCGGCAATCTGGTTCGATTTGACCATCGGTTAAGAATTCGTGCGAGTGCTGAGACTGTAGGAATTGACTAAGAATTCGTACGGCAAATCTTACATAACAATTTTAACATGTTAACAGTGTGCTAAAATGGTGCGTTCACGTTTGAACATTCATTAACATTTATATTGAATTCTCCCGTTTGAACAAGAAGAAGCTCGCAAAATTGTTAGTACTGACACTTTGTATGCAATTGAAAAAGACCCAAACTTGTTGAAAATAATAATAATGTGTGACGAATTATCGTTGTTTACTTAAGCTCCAATTCATGCACTAGAAGAGCCTATTTTCACCGAGAGCCTAAAAACTTCGTATGAGCAAATCAAAATTCAAAGCAATTATGATTTTTTTTTCATATTCAAGGGATTGTGTACCTTCACTATGTTTTAAACTATTAATTAACATTACTACCTTCACGTTTTTGCTGAACTCTGTGATAGAATAAGGTGAGAACGACCGGAATTGTAGATGGATAAGTCATGGATTCTCCACCAAGACAATGCGCCGGCTCATTTCTCATTCTCTGTCAAGATGTTTCCAGCCAAGTACAGCATCCCAGTATTATACCATCCGCCTTATTCGCTGGATCTTGCACCCTGCAATTTCTATCTGTTTTCTAAGATTAAATCTGCATGTAAAAAAACGAGATTTGAGTCCATTGAAGCTATGAAAGAGAAAGCGACAAGTGTCCTGAAGGACCTGATAGAAGACTTTCAGCAGTGTTTCGAAAAATGGAAGATTCGCTCGGAGCGTTCCAGGGATAGAGGAAGGGCGTATATTGAAGGTGATAATAAAATATGTAATGAAATCAAAATAAAATATTTTACAGCGTCAGGCACGTTATTTAATAGTCATATATATATATATAGTCAAAATGGAACTAAATTGGGTGGATTAGATGAACATACACAGAAAAAAAAGCCATAAAGATTTCTGATAAATCATAGGATTTATTCCAAAATGGAAGATAGTAAGGCGCTTGTCCACCTGAGATCTGGATGCAAACTACTAACTAGCATGGTATAAACATATAGCAATCGGATAGGATTGCTTGCCAAATTGTGCTCAACAATCGGGCTGCATTAGCAGATTCTGGGATGGAAGTAGATGCCTTCCCTTCGGGCCCTAATTGTGCCTATTGAAAGGAATCGGATAACCCAGCTGATCAAAAAAAGTGTTCAACAAGCAAGAAGGTAATTCATAGCAAGGCGGGCTGTATACAGCCGTACATTATCTAGTTGAAAAGTAAATATGGGGTGGCACAAAATGGAATTGCATTATAACACGTCAAAAAGTTTCTTTTACTAACCGTTGCGATGTTTGTTAACTGGTATAGATGGCAGGCTATCAAAGAAATGGCTCCCTCTTCTAGAATCTTAAGAGTTAATTGTCCTGGCAGCTCAATCAAAACTACCGATTGTGAATTTTTATTCGTTTATCAACTTATAATAATTAATTATGTTAAACATTTCAGGAAAATTTTAAGTGAATCCTCCCAATGTTACAGATGTACTTATATAACTTACAAAAGTTAATCTTTTGTTTATATTTAATATCCTCTAAAATATTTAAGCTTAGCGGTTATCGCCATCCCAAATTTTTATTATTTTAGATTTTTTCTTCTTCTAGCTGTACCCGTAACAATTCAATTCACTGACGATATATCACGATTTGGAAAAATTTCTGGTGGAAAAGGATCATCTCTAGGAAAACTTACACAACTAAGCAAAAATAAAGAAGTATATATTTCTTATGAAATGCTCCAAATATTGTATTTATGTTTCAAAAAAGGTTGGAACATTAAAGAATCGAATGTTCGTCTTTTGCGATAAAAAAAAGTTTCAATAAAAAATAAATTTAAAAAAATCGAGTTAATTTGAAAGAAAATTATATGTTATTAAAATATTCTTCAGTATCTGTCTGTTATATTTGATTCATATCTGTATTCAAATAAATTAGCAAAAGTCATTTTTAATCAATGAGCTACGTCATCTGAATTTTCAAGTATCGATCTGTGATTTTGAAGATCTGTGATTTTGATATAAAATATCTTGTTAGGGTTCTTTTTAAACTAGTTTTAAGAAATATAATATTAATATTCTTATTTCTTATGAAAATTTTAATACTAACTGAAATTACAATAAATTCAGTGATAATTAATATAAACAAATTAAAAACGTGCCACAAGGAGAACAGCCGGTAATATTTTAGCTGATGTCTATTTACATTTTTATGAACAGAAAATATATATGAATAAAAAGGATCTTATTATCTTTAATCATAATAATGACCATAAATTTAAAAGTAATTACCTTATTATCCTCCTTTTTATTTAAATTAATACAGATTAATAAAAATAAAATGGGAATAGATTTACTTAGACAGTATAAACTTTAAAAAAATTCCTAAATTAAAAAAAAAACTTTCAACTTTCATTTTTCAAACAATTTAGAAATCAAAATTTCAATGACTTTTTTGCTACAGGCTGTCATATTCGGGTTTTATAAACAGTTGAGACGAAGCTCATTCATGAAGATATTTCTTGCTGGATAATAATAGCAATAAAGTTCTATGCAATGTTTTGCAAAGAATAAATTTAGCCACCCCTGTTGCGGTCCTTTTCATAATTATTATTAAATTACTCAATTAAATATAAGAATTAAAGTAAACTATGAAATATAGAGAAATGGACAATAGTAAACTTTTCCGATATTAAAAATAATGCAAATGATATATTTATTAAATTGAATATTATATCAACTGCACGTTATTAAAATTAAAGCAAATGATAAATTTTTAAATTGAATATATTTAAGCTGAATTGAATTAATTGAAGCAAATGGTAAAAAATTGAAAAGTGATCTGGTACACCAAAAGTGATCTACCTAAAACAATAGCCTCTTGGGTGAGTAATAATTTATTTTCAGGAGCTGTTAATACTATAATTACAACATCTGTTTATCCATATTATGGAATAAATATTTTAAATTCATTTAAATATCATATATATATATATATTTCTTTTTACAGTTTGTTGTGCCCAAAGGAATCGTTGTGACAACAGCTGCTTATCAAGAATTTTTAACACCAGACATTCTCGAGGCCGTGAAGAACTTGGAGAATATAGCCTAGTAAGGAATATAAAATGCACGCAATTATAATTTTATACAAGAAAATATGCGTTAAGTATGAATACATTGCTAATTTTTCCTTCTTTAGTGGAAATGAACCAGGAGATTTAAAAGAGGCCTGCAATAAGTAAGTTTTATGTTATTATATGCATCTGAAATCAGGTCAGCTTTTGTATCTGAATCGCTCTTAAAAAGTAACTCGTAGAGTTAGTAACTTTTTCATAGTTGTTAAATTTACTTAGATGCCTTAATCTCTTATATTCAGGAACTATAATTCAATATTTTGTGCAACAATTAAGACTTCACACATAAAATTACTCTGTAACATTTAGATCATCTGAATCTTTCTTTATAACGATTACACAATTTGCAGAAATTATTAATGTAACATAATACATTGAACACTAACAAATATTGCTATTGAATTATGTCTTACTCACATATATCTTTGTGTTCAAGCATTTCATTATACGCTAAAACTATTTTTTTTTTCATTTTATACTGTTATTTAAGCTATTAAACTAGCTATATAGAAAACTATTTTTATAGAGTTTCAAGCATTGTTGAAAAAGCAACGTTATCAGATAAAATTTGTCACTCTATTATTAAAAATCTGAAAGACATTTACGGAGATGAAGTTAACCATTACAAGTTTGCCGTACGATCTTCAGCAACAGGTACGAGAAGCGTCTTTTATACCATTTTTTAAATTTATTTCAAAACATTTCAAATCTCAAAAATTTGATTTATTCTACCTCCATATATTTTATTCAAAAATTTTAGTATACATGCAACGATATAAAAATTCTTAATTAGGGTGAGGAACGTATTAACCGGAGCTTTTATAACATATATTTTTGCATGTTTATTTTGTTTTATTCCTGAAAAGTAAATGATTTAACCGAAAACTTCAGTCAGTGTGTCACACGTAGTTATATATTTCCTTTTCAAATATCAATACATTAACCCAAATTTAACATATATATATATATATATATATAGTTTTAGAAAGGTTTCATAACATTTGTTGAATACTAAGGCCTTTTGCGGCATTTTTTGAAAGTAATATTACAACAGTTGGTATATCTCAAAATAACTCTTGGCATACGTAATTTAATTTGAAAATCCTAGCACCCTATCGAAAAATATGGGCATTGATACAAGCACTCTACACAATTTATTATTTCTTGAATACGATAATAGTGATGATATTACTACAAAAAATAAGTTATTTTAAAATTTCAATCAAGTTAACTTCTTCAGTTGTAAATTTTCATCAGTTAAGGATAATGGAAATTGTGAAATCGAGAATTTTTATAAACCAATACTACTGTGTGTTTTCAAAAAAAAAATCAACCATTATTCATAAAGCACTCGCATTCTAATACAATAATCTTACATTTCTATTCTTCAAAATAGTCCACACATTTCTCCCAGCGATTGTAAACTATCGAAAACAGAGTTGTATTTTTTACAACGTTTTTCTGAATTTCACTTGATGTGTGTGTGTGTGTGTGTGAGTGTGTGTGTGTGTCATCAAATTTTCGATCGTTAATGTAACCAACTTCCCATCAAGCTAGAGCTTTGAAATTTTGGTAATCGTTCGTACTGGCCTAACAATGCAATATCTAGACGTTTGCGACAAGTTTTAACAAATATTTCAATAATTTTAATAAGTCAAAATATTCTTTCCTCTCGGCGCTTTTAGGATTGAGGAAAAAATTTCTTTCCCCCTCTGGGAGCACCGGGCACTCCCCACACCGCATGAGGTATCGTAAGCCTTTTGTACTCACAAAGGGGAGATACTATCTCCGAGATAGTAAGGGTTGCTGACTTTTAGTCAGTAATCATTCGCAAGAAAGAAAGTTTCCAATATTTGGCGTTATGTCTTATCACAATAATTTTTTCTGAATTCTGGTTCCCCTTTTTTTTAATAGAATGACTTACAAACTTTCAAATGCATGTTTTGATTTTATGAGTATTATAAATTTTTTAATACTCTCACAAATGTCTCTTTTTAAGTAAATTTTAAAGTTAAAAATAACTAACAGTTTTAACTAATATTTCAATAATTTTCTCTAATAAACTTTGCCACCATATAAAAACGTTGGTTTTTATATCGAATTATCTGAATTTCACTTGGTGTGTGTGTGTGTGTCATCAAATTTTCGATCGTTAATTTAACTAACTTCCCATCAAGCTAGAGCTTTGAAATTTTGGGAATCGTTCGTACTGGCCTAACAATGCAATATTTAGACGTTTGCGAGAAGTTTTAACTAATATTTCAATAATTTTAATAAGTCAAAATATTCTTTCCTCTCGGCGTTTTTAGGATTGAGGAAAAAATTTCTTTCCCCCTCTGGGAACACCGGGCACTCCCCACACCACATGAGGCCTCGTAAAACTATTGTACTCACAAAGGGGAGATACTATCTCCCCTTTACTATCTCCGAGATAGTAAGGGTTGCTGACTTTTAGACAGTAATCATTCGCAAGAAAGAAAGTTTCCAATATTTGGCGCCATGTCTTATCACAATAATTTTTTCTGCATTCTGGTTCCCATTCTTTTTTTAATAGAATGACTTACAAACTTTCAAATGCATGTTTTGATTTTATAAGTATTATGAATTTTTTAATACGCTCACAAATGTCTCTTTTTAAGTAAATTTTAAAGATAAAAATAACTAACAGTTTTAACTAATATTTCAATAATTTTCTTTAATAAACTGTGCCACCATATAAAAACGTTGTTTTTAAAAACGTTGTTTTTAAAAACGTTGCTTTTAAAAACGTTGGTTTTTATATCGAATTATTTCCCTTTAATGAAGCCCAGCTGGTCCGTAACACTCTTTCTAAATTGAAATGTTCTGTTATTCCCCGAACTTTATTGTCAGAGTTTGTACATATATATATATATATATATATATATATATGTGTGTATTCTGTTATATGACTTCAGAAAATATATTCATTTAAAGTTATAAGATAAACTTAAGCCAGTCCTGTTTGTTTAGCAAGTCTGTTATTTAAGAATTCTGACATTTGTAAATATTAAATTGTAAAACCTGTTAATGTTTCTGTTTTGAAATCTTAACAAAATCTAATCAGGTGAAGACACGGCAGAAATGTCGGCGGCTGGTCAGATGGACACTTTCCTTGGAGTTCGGGGTCTTAATCAGGTAACAATCCTTATAAATATTGAAAAGAGCTTGAATCTTCTACACAAAGCGTCTAAATATATATATATATATATACTTCAAGTGAATACTATACCCTTATACTCAACAGTTTTTCTTTTCATTTTTTTTCTCTCTCTCTCTATTTAAAACTCATCCAGAGTTCTTTTGATAATAACTTATATGGGTTGAATCTATTTAAAAACATCTTCTAAACTACGTATGTATAAAATAAATTTCTTCCCAATTTTCCAGTAGTACTCTAGAATAACAATTTTCAGTCTCGGTGAATATTACGCTTAAAAATTAATCTAATTAAATCTATTATACAAAGTTGTGAATTGTAAATGAGAGAGAAAATTAAGAAAGCTTTCAACTATCGTAATATGTATACTTTTTGTTATTTTATTCGAAGAAGGATAATTTATTTTCCATAGTACCTAGATTTCAATATGCCTTTATTTTTTCATTTACTCTTTCTAAAACTAATAATGTATAATACAATATATAGCTCAATTCTTTATTTCATAGGTTAAATCTTTTTAAATAAATTGAATTTTTTTCTTTCATTAATTATTTTACTTTTTGTGATCTGTCAAAGTTGAATTCAGTCTAAATGTTAACAATTTAACTGGTTTTAAGTTACCGTATGAGCCCAAATATAACGCGACACCATTTTTTTTATAAAGATAGGGAGGGGGGGGAATGAAGAATTTAATGTGATCCATTAATTTGATTTAAAAGAATTCAAAGAAAACATAATTTAGTCAGGTAAGTATTTATTTAAAATATTTATTAATACAGGTTATTGTTATTTATTTATAATTATTTATTGTAAACTAATAAGAATAATTGTTACATTCTTTGGCTGTTTGAGTTGCGTTATTAGATATAATACCCAGAGAGCACTATTGACACTATTTTATTATAATTAATTTAAAATACTTAAGTTGATATTTACAAGATAAAGTGCTTGTAGCACTTACATTTGCAATGCATTTTGGGTGCAAGGCACACGCTAAGAAAGTACGCAATTCCTCGAACACGACATTTTAGTCTAGAATGTAGAGTTGTAATGTCCCTTTTTTTTGGAAATTTTGGGTTGGATGAATTAGCCACACTTCTTTCAAAACCACGGAAATTGATTTTTTTAAACCATGGACTTTGTTTTGGTTGGACAGTAATAAACTTAGGTATTGGTCACTAAACACTCCAATCGGAAAAAGAATTGATTCCTTCGAAACTGGTTATCTGATGCGGGGGTGTTCTTGGTTACCTAGAGGATCGGAATCTAAATGGTCAAAGTTTATGAGAAACAAAAATTTTGCTTGTCTTTTTTCGTGAGTTTAGATGTCTTTAATAAGGACCTTGTCCTGATGTAAGGAAGACAACTAACAATTCTGCCAAGTGTGGTCGCCGCAATTCCATTACCTATACCTCAAATTTAGCGCGAGTCAATATTTTAACGGGAAATGATTAGTCAAAAAGTATCGCTTTATAATTGGATAATACGATAATTTGATTATTATTAAAGTATAAAGTATTTGTTTCAAAGATAGATTTTTTTTTTTTTATTAAATTTAGAAATGTGCAAAGTTTTACACCAAATTAGAGTTCCAATAGTTTTTGAAAAATGATAAATGTTTCTCTTTTTAATATAAAATGTTTGAATTAATAAGAACTAAAAAATAATATATATATGGAAATTGAGAGCTTTTAAGGCCATGTGTTTTTAATTCTCTTCCGTTATTTTCTTTTCTTTGGCCAGTCAGGTTCAATAATAGAAACTTATCATTCCTTATGGAATATTTCACAAAACGCTAAGCAAAATTAAAAAAATAAAAAGGTTGTTTCTGTAGTTCTTAATCGAGAATAATGTCAAATTAATGCGATATATTTCTTAAAAAAAACTTAACATATACTTTGCAGCTTTTATGATAATAAGTTATCTGATAAATTTCTATTTTATTCAATACAGATATTTACAACTGTAAAAAAATGCTGGGCATCTCAGTTTGGCCATATAGCTGTTGAATATAAAAGGTATTATATATATATATATATATATATATAAATATTCTTCTATTTTTCAAATATATATTTCACTGAAGAATCATAAAATATTTCTAAAAACTGAGATTATTTTTCTTTTTAATATAACTTATTTATAAATTTATTGTTCTTTTAAAAAGATTTTTTTAAAAAAATTAACAAAATAATAAATAAAGCATGAAACTTTTCAATTAATGTCTTTTAATTTACTTTCTGTGATGCTAAAATATTTTTTCTCGATTGATAGTTTTGTAAACATTTAGAGATTTTTAAAAATATTGAGAGGCGTTGTTATTATATTTCAAAATAATTAAGGAAAATATAATATTAGTAATTTATTAAAATATGTTTATTATAATCTATTTTGTTATTTAAGTATAAACACAAATATTTTCAAATTTGAAAATTGTAATGTTTAACTTTATGCAATTTAAGATAAATTTTATTTTCAATAAATTTTAAGCAACGGTTAAAGACAGCAGATTTAGGTCATAAAGTGTGTTATTTTATATTATTATTAGATTTTAGATGGAATTATTTACAAAAGTAATTAAAGTAATTGAAATCTGACTTTTAACTTTTTACTCGATTGTTTTACAGGCGCAACGGCCAGATTTTGAATTCTCCGATGGCCGTCGTCATTCAAGAAATGGTAGCTTGTGAAGTTTCAGGAGTTCTGTTTACATTGGATCCGGTAACCAATAATCCATCGGTCATCACAATCACAGCCAATTATGGCTTAGGAGAGGCAAGTGCTTATAATTTTAAACACAAATTAAAAATGGAAGTGTAAATATTCAAACTAACAATAAAACGGATGGAGGAAAATGCTGCGTTTGTGGAGAGGGAAACCTTTTGGTCTTATAATTTTTATAGCAGGACAGTACTAGAAAAATTACAGATGCTTGTTATTCTAGTAAGGTTCATTCTGTGGCTAAAATCGGACGGAGAAATGATGAAAAAGGGGGAGACATGTTTTAAAAGAAGATTACAATTAGATTTACGAAAGATAAGGCTTACAGTTGGTTTAATTTGTAAACTATTAAAAATTCTGAATTAATTATTTTATTTTAGTGTAAAATAATCATCCCAAAATTAATTAATGAGATGAGAAAATTGAGCTTAAAATAGAGCAAATCTGGCTATACGACGCCAAACAATGTGTAATCTAGACATTTGAAAAAATGAGAAAAAAAAAAAAAAAATCAAAATTGACTGACGAAAAATGATTGAAAATAGAAAAAGATACTAAGTGTATTCCGGGAACATAAAGAATTTTCAAAAATTATGTTTTTAGACTGCAGAGTATGTTGTTATGAAAGTGTCTGCAAAACAGATTACTTGGCTTCGGCAAGAACTAGGTAGCTTTTAAAGAAGGGAAAGGATTTGCAAGTTCACAAAGCAGCAAACCTAGTAAAATCCTCTTAAAGTAAACCTTTTGCTCATTCCATTGGTGGAATTACTTTTAAGAATAGACTGTGTGACAACATACCTTCCCAAAAAAGTATTTCGAATACAATTTTTAAAAATTTGTTTTCCAGGTCTAGTATTCTAAAAAAGAAAAACATTTTCTTCAGTTGTAAGAAGTTTTCTAAGAGATCAATCATTTGTAATTCTCTAGAAAAAAAATAAAGTCATTGCAAAGTGTTAAAACAAGAATTTTCTCATGCCTGAAATTAGCTACAATAAAAATATTATTTGGCCTTTTATCTTAACGTATGCCGGCTTTGATAATTCGAAGACAGAAAACCAAATTATACTAACATCTGTTTGGTCTTATACTTACCTACATATACTAACATTTTGGGGCAGGTTCTTCCGAGAAGAAAAAATTTTGAGCGCGGGACCCCCCCCCCCCCGTCTTTCTTTGTCAATGATTTACAGTCCTGAGTGTCCTTTGACATTGCAAGCAAGATAACGTGTTGGCCACCTGTTGAATAGTTTAGATGTTTGAGATTTAGAAAATCCCTAATAACTAATGAGATTCTCGTTTCTTTTCTTTTCTTTCTTTTTTTTTTTTTTTTTAAGGGGAAAGTTCTTTCTCAAAATCGAACTACGATAATCATGTGTCATATTTCCTATTTAATTCAAGAAATTTTTAGCAATATGTTCTAAAATAGGCGGCATTTTTTCCCTTGAAATTTCTTTTCTCTTCTTTAGTACCATAATTATAATTTTTTTAATCTATTCTTATGTAATAATCCGATAAAAAAAAAAAGCATGTACTATAACTATTTTACTCAACAGTATTTTTAATATATCCTATTTCATTATGACAGCACCTTTGCATTACGCAATAATTAAATTACATTATATGCCATAATATAGTTTAATATATGAGTGTAAATTCTTCTGTGATTATTTCAGAAAAGTGTTTTTAGCATGCTATTGTTTGAATAAATTAGTGAAACATTTGAACAATGACCTAAAATGTTCCATTCAATAAAATTATGTTCCATATTTCCTACTAATAAGTAAATGCGAGGGTCGTTCAGAAAGTCCTTAAAAACTCTAAAAGATGGTGCTCGGAACATCGAAATGGTTTGTTTTTAGTAAGTATCATGACTCACTAGACAGTTGAGTCTCAGTTACTTGCATTTGTGATCATTGCGCCTTTCGCTCCTCAAAAATTCTTCCTAATAACTTTTCCTACCGATGAGAACATCATCGCCTTTTTTGAAAAAAGATTCATCGGAAGCAACCCAATGTTTTGATTTTTGCTTGATTTGCAGTGCATAATGATGAATCCAGGTCTCGCCGACAGCAAAATGACGTCAACAACTAGACTCGGCAGCAAATGCCTACCAAATTAAAACTAATTTATGAATTAATATCAGATTTGTTTCGGTTCAGCTTAATTGATGACAGCACCCAATGATAACAACAGTTTATCTTAATGATGTCATCCGTCTTCAAATACAAATACTTTTTAAACCCCCTTCGTATTATAATTGCACTGCAATTTAATAAAAGAAATAAATTAAAAGAGGAAAAAATAATCATTAGCCACCTTGGGGGCTATTGTTTTAGGTGGGGCGATTTGGCTTACCAGATCACTTTTTAATTTTTTATCGTTTGCTTCAATTTTAATTACATTTAGCTTAAATATATTCAATTTAACAATTTATCGTTTGCTTTAATTTTAATTACATGCAGCTGATATAGTATTCAATTTAATAATTTATCATTTGCCTTAATTTTAGTATCAGAAAAGTTTACTATTATTCATTTCTCAATATTTCATCGTTTCCTTTAATTCTTATACTTAATTAAGTAATTAAATAGTAATAATTAAAAACAAGCTCACCTTGGATGACTAAATCTGTTCTTTGTAAAACTTACTATAGAACTTTTTTTTTACATTTGTTTCTTTTTTGAATTTTTAAAATTACTTTTGAATTCATTTGTTTCATTATATGAACTAGTGATGTACAAGAAAATGCAATTCATACATAAATATTTATAGATGTAATTATGAGAGAAAATTTGAAACATTTCAGCAGTGTTTCTTTTACATTATTTCAAGTCGCTTAAGGAAAACTTTGTCCCTTAATATTTTATAAAATGCTGCATTAATAAAAGAAATATTTATTTCATTTTTAGTCAAATGGTTATAATATCAAAAAATAAATAAAATGTGTGTATACAGATCAAATATTTCTGTAACTTGATTTTCAGTAAACTCATTAAAGATTTGGAAGATGTTTAATTTATTTTACATGCGTCAAATTCCTTCATATGACAGAAGCTTTATTTATGTTGAAATTAAAGCTTAAATTGAGTAACTGAATTCCAAAAAAGAAATAAAGCTATAACTCTTCCGTAAAAATTTAGGCAAAAATGGTCGTTTATAATCGATAAGATAAATTAAAATGAAAAGAAAAACTATTGAGCATGTCTCTTTAAGACAGTGTGTCGTGGTGCCTTCACGAGCGTGTTACGGAATCTTAAGTTTATCGATTATTTATGATTGTTCAGTTGGTTTTATTAAGGTCGCACTAAAAGGAACAGGAGGGCTAAGGTTTGTGATCACTGCGTATTTTGTAAAGACGGTTTAAAAGGAGGGGCGAAGTTGTGAATTGATAATGGAGTTGCCAGATGATCGATTGTCATGAAATGGACAGACGAGTTTTGTTCTATTTTTAGAGAGGAATTTGGGTTCCAATTTTAGAGTGAATACAGGTGCGCTGAACAGACGATTCATTGAAACTTTTTGTTATGTTACTAGCACAAGGTCATTGACATTGGGAGGCCATTGACATTAAAATGAATTCAAGTTTCTGTTAGATATTCCGTGTCATAAGAGTGGACAGGAGAATCATTTAACCTCTGGCTGACTGGGAAGGGAGGTACCGGAACGTTGAAAATGCAACAAGGATATTAGAAGGCTTTTTTACAAAATGAGGAGTTCGCGGGGTTGTGAAAGTTACGATTAGTATTATCAGAGATATAATTTTTGATTTCCTGAAGGAGTGATTTTGAAATATTCTCAAGGTTATTAAAATTTTTGTACCTATTTTCAATATGAATATTTACCGCCGTTCTGAGGTTCTCATGAAACAGCAGACTTTGTAAATCATTTTAATAATATTATTTTGGAGGATTTCTAGTTCATTTATATGGCTTGGGGCCGCTTAACTACACACTAAACAAGAAAAGATTATAGCGTAACAAATAATTTAAGTATAGATAAGCAACTTGTTATTTAAACTTGAAGTAGAGTTTCGACGACGAAGATCAAATGTTTATTGAGTGCCAACTTAAATAGTGCTTTAATCAATTTAAATTATTTTATGAAAAAGAAAGAAACCAACATATTACATTGTGTTTAAGGAACATGTTGAAGGAATAAAAATAAACATGAGGAGAAACAGTTTAATGATAAAGAAAAGGAAAGAATAAGATGGTATAAAACTATGTATATAAGAATCCTTTTTTCCATTTTGTTAGTATATACATAATTTTTTTCTGCGTTTATACGTTAGCACTGGTAAATGCTTTTTGTGCACATATATAGGATGTTTCAGTTTTCTTTTTCAGTTATGTCATTTTTTTTTATATAAAATATGAATTTCTTAGTAAATATAAAATCAGTAAGGTGAAATTCTTTAGGGAAATAACGCAAAGAAGAGAAAAGGATCTTGTGATAGCAGCGGGGCTGGATAGGGGGAGATAAAATGTGAATAGAATATATTTTGAGCAGCTAAGCTCCCATTCCACACCAATTTAAAATTATTTTTTCTGGTAATTTTCCCAATATTGGAAGAAGCGAATTACGAAGGAAGCTTTCGGGGGGATGTAGGATCTTTTCCCGGATTTTTTTTTAAAATAGGTACGATTGAAGCAATATTGCACTGTTGTAGAACCGAGTTCTAACACGTTTTTTTTAATAATGTTATTGATGAAAAGTGGTTGGGATGGGGATTTTTCGAAACGTTTTGTTTGTAATTCCCTTTCTACTGGGGGATTCAACAACTTTTAATTTGTCTATGTATTTTATTAATTCAGAGGGGAAGGTAGTATATAGTTTTTATCGTTTGTGAGATAGTTATGAACGATATGAGTCACTGTTCTATCATTGTGTGAAATCTGTTTTTCATTTAATTGAACCCGATTCTCGAGGGAATCAGCCAATATTTTAGTTTTGTCTATACCGTTCAGTGCAATATCTACCGGGATATTCAGGGCTAAATTTTTGAACTTTAATTTCTTTATTTTTTTTTTACCATTTTCCAAGTTTCGGAATCGAGGGAAGAGAGGGTGTATTTTCAAAGCTGAAAATTAAATTTTTTGGATTTCATTTTTAATATGTTTGCTTAATCTATTACATTATTGCTTGTAAGTGAAATTCCTGGAAACTATGAAACGACTGTGAAGAAATAAAAATGTCTTAAATACTTGCATGATGATGGTTATTTAGAGTTTGGTTTTGCATCCATAGAAATTAATGGTGAAGAGAGATCATAATGTGTATTGTGTACGAAAGCTTTGTCACTAATGTTTGCGACTAATAGTGTATGTATCTGTTTGTTTGCGACTAATAGTGTATGTATCTGTTTGTTTGCGACTAATAGTGTATGTGTCCAAATAAATTGAAACGCTCTTTAGATACTAATCATCACTACATGGTTGGTTTACCACCTGGTTTATTTTGCCACAGAATTGAAAGAACTCAAGCAACAAAACAACACGCTTTCCAAGATAACATTAATGCTTTGCTGGTATCTTTCAAAGTGACATATATGTTACTCGTAGAATCGTGAAATGTAAAAAGCATCACATCATTTTTGAAGAGTTTAATCTACCCACTGCTGCAATTATGGGGAGTATCATGGTTGTTGAGTCTGCTGGGAAATTGCTTTTATGAGTGCCATTGTCCAATAACACTATTAGTCGTAGAATGCAACATATAGTGGAGGATATGAACGATAAATTAAATCAAAAATTCAAAAGATTGGAATTTGAATTGCTGCTAGATGAGATTGCGAATAATAATAATGTTCATTTCATATGCTACGTTTGGTTCATAGATGATAATAATATTGCAGAAAAGCTTCTCTTTGAAAGAATATGGCTACGGGAGTAAATGCTTGTTACTTGTTCGAGACCGTGATATATTTGTATCTGAAAATAATTTAAATTAGACTAAGTTTGTTGGTGTACTTACAGAGCTGCTTTCAAGTCCGGCTGATATGAAGAATTGCAGGCACTTATTCGAATCAAAGCCCCTGTGATGTACTGTTGACTTATTAGATTATTCACAGGAAGCCCATGTATCAAAGCATTTGAGTCCAGCACTGAATCAAGTGTTAGAATGGGAAGTGAGTGTCTGGGGTGGTAATTATTAGCTAGTATCCAGGCGGAGTTGCTAACCCAGGAGTAGCCAAACTTTTATATACTATACGCTAATTTTCAAAAAAAAAAAAAAAAAAAAAAAACATATTGAGAAACACTAAATTTTTCATCACTACGGACTATAATCCCTTAGATTGGCTGAAAAATAATGCCACTCAGAACCTGCTATAATGAGATAGGAACTGGCATTATAGTCTTACAATTATACCGTAATTCATCGCAGTGACAAAAAGCATAAAAAAAGCAGATACCATACGACACTTGAACAGTGATTTTTTTTAAATAAAAAGTGTTTAATTTATTAGCTCATATTATTCTATTTAGTATTTTATCTGTCGTATTTTCCTATTGAGTTGTGCTGTATAAAAACACATATATCTCCAAGAGAAAAGGTTAATAATATCTATACATGTAAGAGATATACTATTCCTCTTATTTTGTCTGAAAATATTTATTAATTTTAACTATAATATTTAAAAGCTATGTGTGTGTACATATAAAACAGTGTTTCCTTAAGAAATGCTATTTTATTAAAAAAAATAAGTTGAAAGAATTAAATTACAAGGATAGGAAGAAACAATGGAATAAATTTTAACAAATTCAGTTTTAGAAAAATAACTGATTGAAGTTTTTTTTAGGAGGTAGAAGTTGTGATGTATTTACTATGTCAGAAATATTTAACTCATAAAATGATAGAAAAATATCTTTGCAATACCAAATAATTTCGTTTTTTATGAAAAGTTGAAACGCAACAGACGAAAGAAAAATTAAATTGCTATATGATAGTGTTTAACAAAAATTTTTAATATTTATGTTGCACATCGTCTGTTCTAGAGATATAATGCTTGAAATACAGCACAGTGTGTTAAGTGTTCATTTTCTATAAATATAAAATTAAAAATGTGTTTTATTCGAGTAGAAACAAGATTTTTACAAATGAGTCAGGAGTAGTTAATAATTATATCGTCACTAAACATAATCTGACTAAAGTTTACTCTGTATGAAAATTCTTTTTCTGTTGCCATTCAAGTTCAAATGATTAAAATTTAAGAAATATGATTCAGAAAATTCTATAACAAATACTTATTAATTACCAACCAAAATTAAAATTACTTTGATAAGTAAATTCATTATATATTTGCTTACAATTCTTTTGGTTTCAATATTTCATTATTTTTTTCGTTGTTCTGAATGTATAAATAAAAGGAGAAATATAAAAAATTGTTAATTTCTTATATTATCACTTAATTCAATTTGATTCTGATCAACTCATTTAATATATTTATATTCAGACTGTAGTGTCAGGAGCAGTAGAGCCAGATACTATTTTGCTTCGAAGAAAGGACAGTGAAAAATTGAAATTAGATTCTGTTGTTGTAGGAGCCAAACATCAAAGAATCGTCATGCAAGGTTTGATTTTTAGTTTTTAATGTGTTCTTTCCGGCAAACTTTAGAGAATAGATTGAATTTATAATCGAATTTAAAAATCATGCTTTCACCATCTCTATAGAGGCTTTATTATGTATATGCATACATTAATCTTTAAAAATTATATTAAGTATGCCAATACATATTGGTCAGTTGACAATAGAACGTTTCTCTTTTCTCCCAAAAATTTACTTCATTCTTAATTTCGCCTTTTACTTTTCGGTAAAATAAGTTAACTCCAATAGTAGAATAAAACAAAATAAAAAAAAAAGACGGTGCACCCAGAAGGATTTGCTCGATTGTAATAAAATTTGTATGCAAAGATACTTGAATATAACATGCAAATGATTAAAATTTGGTGTCCAATGAATGAATAGCGGAAGCTACAGTGCATCGGAACTGCGCTCTCAGCAGGTGTGTATAAGAAACGATTCTCAATCGGATGGTCAAATTTTCTGTTGCATTGCGATTTAAGATACCTTTCAACGACTGAAAAAATTCCTCACCGCAGGATTCCAGCTCTTTGCGAGCAACTGTCACAGTTTGAAAGAGGTCGTACATTGGATTGAAAGAGGCAGTTGGGCAAATCGGAGAATCCCTCGTCATATGGGTCGAAGCGATGCGGCGATTAGAAGATGCTGGCAAGAATGGGTGGATAATGGCAGATTTCAGCTTCAGGATTGTAGCGGTTGACTTAGGGCCACATCAGATCGGGAGGACAGAGTGATTGTCAGATGAGCGGTCACAGCGCCTGATTCATCGTTATCAACCATCAGACGGGCGACCAGTATACGAGTGTCCACAATGACCATTCACAGACGTCTGAGAGAGGGAAATCTACACTCGTACCGACCACTACGCCACCTGCAACTCTCGTCTGCACACTGTCGTGCAAGATTACAGTGGTGCTTAGCTCGATCAGGTTAGAATGATGCTGACTGGGGAAGTATAATGTTTAGCGACCAATCCTGTTTCCATCTGTGTCCTGACAATAATCGAAGACGTGTCTGGAGACACCAGGACAGCTTTCCGATCCTGCTTTCACTATTGTACGCCACACATACCCTCAACCAGGAGTTAGGGTCCATTTCCCTTGATAGCCGGACCCCTTTGGTTGTCATTAGAGGTACACTTACAACACAGCGGTATGTCTATGACATTCTGAGACCTGTTTTACTACCGTTCCTTTTGCAGTACCCTGGCCTGATTTTTCAGCAAGTTAATGCAAGACCACATACGGCACGTGTTGCTATGAACTGTCATACAGCCTGTCAAACACTTCCTTGGCCAGCCAGATCTCTCTCCAATCGATCATATCTGTGATATGATGGAAAAGCGACTGTATCTACCAGGGAATGGTGATGACCTGGCCCGACAATTGGAGTAAATGTGGCAAAAAATACCACAGGAGACCATCAGGGAACTTTATCACTCAATGCCACGTCGTGTGGCAGCTTGTATCCAGGCTAGAGGTGTGTCAACACCTTGACGTTGACGTTGATATTCAATGGGCGCCCGGAGCGCGGAGCGCTCCACAAGCCCAATTCTTGTGTTTAAAAAGTCACTTTGGAGAGTTGGTTTTGTCATTCTAAAACTGTGGATCTTGGGTTGATATGATGAAAAAATCTAGATCATCGGATGGTAATTTGCTGAGATATAAGAGTTTTAAGTTGAAATGAATTTGGCGCCCTCTGTTGGTTGAGAAAGGTACTTCCAGGAAAGTGAAGAACCGAGAGTCGAAAAATTGTTAAGCTGGGAGATGATGTGGAGATCTTGATCTGGGATTGGTCGACTGGTGAGTAGATGCGATGCTGCGATTTACTGCCAGCGATTGTGTGTAAGTTGGCATAAGTTTGTTGGGCGGAGCTTGTAAATGTTTGTATGTGAAATGATATTTTTTATGGTGGGTTGTAATCTAAGAGTATTTTCCTGGGTCTTTTAGTTTTAGGATTTATTTGATAGTCTTCTAGATTTTGGATGTTAGGATTATCAATATTTACAAGTGATTTGAAGAAGTTTGAGGCAAGCTTTTGAACGTGTTGTTTAAATGTGGTAATTTTAAGTGCATTATAGATGTCTCTATTTTTCATGAACATGGAAGCCCTGGCGATCATCCTATGAACTCGATACTTTGTAACTATGTAACTCAGAAATAAATCATTCATTTTTTCTAAAATTTTAATCATTTTCTATTTTGTACATAATTTTCCTAACTGCCAATTTTTGTCTCTAATGGACTTCTTCTTGTTGCGTACTTCTTTTTTTTTTTTTTTTTGCTATAGAGTATACGTTGGATGAAAAATGTATGTGTAGTAAACACAGGTCTAAAAACGTTGTTTTTTCTCTAACCTCAAAACTAAAAAAAATTATATGCAAAAATTTGCAAATAATAGATTTAGCCAAGGTCCGCATTTTTTTTATAATAATTATTAAATTACTCATGTAAATATAAGAATTAAAGTAAATGTTCAAATATCGAGAAATGGTCAATAGTAAACTTTTCCGATAGTAAAATTAAAGAAAACGATAAATTTTTTAATTGAACATATTTAGCCTAAATGTAATTAAAATTAAACCAAGGGATAAATTATTAAATTGTATATTATACCAGCTACATGTAATTAAAATTAAAGCAAAAGATAAATTATTAAATTGAATATATTTGCTAAATGTAATTAAAATTGAAGAAAACGAGAAAAAAAAAATTTAAAAGTGATTTGGTACGCCAAAACGGCCCACCAAAAAAAATAGTCCCTTGGGTGGCTAATAAATGAGGAAATAAGCTTAGAGAGAGTTATATATTATCCGTAAGGTTAACTACGCAACAATTTTAGCTTCAGCAGAGATTAAAGGCCAGTCATTTTTTTATTATGCATTTTACTGACGTGATTCGTTTGTAAGGTTCTAAAAAAATATAGCATTAAATATTTTGAAAACCCCAGATCTCTCAAAACATCAATGTAATCATAATCAATGATACATTTTAATTTTTAATTTTATTTCTTTTTGTTATTTTGTATGTCTATAAATTAACTAAAGACTACAGCAGAATCATAATCTCGTGATTGCAGTGCCCTAAACATTTTTCTTTCTGTTATGAAAACTCCATTCCATTAATTTTCAAGAAAGCTATAACCACACATCACATTAGCTCACTTTGGTATAGAATATGACACCTTTACTTGTTCTATGATAATACTTTTAACAAGTTATTTCTCTAATGACTAAATTCAGTTAAAATGGTTTTCTTTAAATCAGATTCTGGTGGAACTGCTACCGAAGACCTTGATGAAAACTTGAGAAGCGAAAGTTGTCTGTCGAAAGAAAACGCTTTACGTTTAGGAAAATTAGCTATCAATGTAAGTTTAACTTCATTTATGTTTTATGATACTAATTTAAGAGAATAGTTGAAACCTATCTTACCTTATTCTTTTATTTTAAATACGTGAATATAAAATAATGAATTAAATGAATTTGAAATGAATACAAAATATAAAAGTTAAAAAATATTTATCACATTAAAGTAATATTATTTATGAAATATATATGAATTTTTAAATATAATAAGGAAAAAAAAGTAAATTGTGATGTAAGAGAAAACTTATAGAAATATATCCCTTTTCTAGTTAGAGAAATAAACAATTATGAAATTACGATCGGAAATCACAGTGTCCTTGGAGACGTATACTTTCTACCCACTGAACACTTTATGTTAGAAAAGGGGGGGGGGAATGTCTCGTATACAAAGTATTGCAATATATGCTCCCATGATGGTATTTCCAGAATATTTATAGGTTCTAGAGAAATAAGCTATTTACTATATTCTTTAATTGCAAGAGAAATTGGATCCCGTTTTAGAAAAATTGTGTTCTAGAAGTTAATGAGCAGGATAACTTAACTAATCAATTCAGAAACACCATAATTTATTAACATTTAAGGCATTAACCGTGATATATTAATTTTATCCAACAGCGGTGGCGGTAGAGAAAGTTAATAAGACTGTCCTATATTTTGACAACTGTACATAATGTTATTAAAAAGACATTTTACGATAAAATAAAAGTTATGATACAAAATAGAAATAAAATTCCAGAAAATTTATTAAACTAAATTCTTATTTACACACACACACACATACAGAGAGATAGAGAGAAGTAGTACACATAAAAAGAATTAAGAATTGCATAGCAACTAATTGATAGAAACATTACCGTATATCGGTAGGTGGCGCTGTTCAAGAGAGCGATGGAGGGTATATAACCGACTTTTCGTCATTTAAACAGTAGTTCGAACAACGTTATACGAACAAGGAGCTGACAAACATGCACTTAGTTTATGGATTGGTTGATGGCAATCCTCGAGCTGTTCAACAACTGTATCGAAAATGGTTCCCACAGAGATGTGAACCGGACCTCTATTTATTTGTGGAACAGGGTTTAAGAGGTGACAGGCGCTGTGTGCAACTCGTACATACGTCATGGAAGTATAACGATTTATCATTTATGTATTGGATATGATGGACCAGTTTCCTGTTCCTCACATTCTCATGATTTTATTAGCCTGTACTTCTTTCAATGTCAATTTGGTATATCAATTCCTGCCAAACACGTTATAAAGTGTCATGAGCAATTGATTGTACAGCAGCAGATATCCATTGTTTTTGTTCACATAAATTTGTGGATAATGGTGGTGCATTCACTCTATCTTTTATAAGCCCCCAAAGAAAGAAATCGAACTTTGGCCATATCAAGGGACTAGATGGCTAACGTCAAGGCATATTATTCTCTACGACCAATGCAACTGAGGTATAGCTTCATGAAAACTTCTAAAACAGTTTCATGAAATAGCTTCACCTTAGAACAAGACGACCATCTATTTTTCACACCATAAAACTTTCACAGTTTTTCTATGTATTCATGAATTACTTATCATTCTGTTTTTTGTTTTGGTGTTACCGGTTAAAGATCAGGAGAATGTGCTGGTCAGGTCAGAAGCCGAACATTTTCTGTATTAAGGAAGGCACGTACAAAATCGTCAATATGCGGTATGGCATTATCTTGCTGAAATGTAGCATTTGCAGAGCTCGAAGAAAGGGTTGAGCCATGTGCCTTAACTCACCAGAAATGTAATGGCCACTGAACAAGTTGCCGTCAATACAAACAAGAGGCGACCAAGACGTGTATCCAATAGCACCCCATACCATTACTCCAGATGATGGATTGGTACGATGATGTTGAATGCACGCTGGCAATATGCGCTCTCCACGATGCCGCCAAACTCGGATGCGACAACCATGATGCTGTAAATAGAACCCGGATTCGTCTGAAAAGACGACGTCAAGCCATCGCTGCGTCTAGGTTCACCGCTGATCACACCATTGAAGGCGCTTCTGTCTATGATGTAACTGCAAGAGTAGTCGGAGCCGTGGTCGTTGAGATGACAGTCCATGCCTCTGTAAATGTCGTCAAACTGTTCGTGCATACACTTGTTGTCTTGCAAACGATCCCATTTCTCAACTCAGAGCTCTATTCGTGACTGTACGATCCATTAAGTCAATGCGGGTAACATGTCTGTCTACTCGCTTGTTAGTGATAGTGGGTCATGGAATCTCGACAGACGCGAGCAGAAATACTGCGATATGATAAACGCAGCTACAATTCAACCTCTATCCTGTCTTTGATGTAACGCACTCCTGTCTGTGACGTAACGTCAAGGGTAGCCGATACCATGGTCACAGAGATGACAGTTTATGTTGCTGTAAACGTCGTCGAACTGTTCGTGCAGAAACTTGACGATCCATTAATGCCATATGGGTAACATGTCTGTCTTCTCGGCTGTTAGTGATAGTGGGTTTTGGAATTTCGACAGACGCGAGCAGAAATGCTGCGATACGATAAACGCAATCCCGGTAGGCTACAATTCGACCTCTATCAAAATCAGAAACGTGATGGTAAGCATTCATCCTTCTTAAACGAGGCATCTCTACATCTTTTCATCAGTAAGCAACGTTCAAATGCTATTTGTATACAAGTAATCTGCTGTACAATTTATTCATTTAAACACATTGTAGGTGTTGCTACCGCAGCCTGCTTTGAGTTGAAAAGCTAATCATTTGCATATCACAGTATCTTCTTGTCGTGTAAATCTCTCGTGGGTTGCGTTTAGCCTTCTTGGTATAGCAATTTTAATGACTAGTAGCATAAATGACTGTTTGGAATAACCTGTAGACTTTCAGATGTTAAAATTCTTTATTTGTTCATGACCAAATCAAGGAGCTTTAACTCGTAGGTCCATTTGTAATGTAAACCAATGCCAGATTGAAGTAATTTGAGATTGGATTATATAGTCATTGTAATTATTGCTAATTCAGTATTATTTACTGTCGAAGAATGGTTCTTTACTTTCGGTTTTGGATCGAAGGTAATGTGTAAAATATTCGGCTCATGACTATATATTTATATTTCTATATAAAATTCTTAGGCTAATTGCTTGACAATGTATGTTTGTATTTAGAAACATGTATTGTCAAGAAACATTAGAAACTTGCATTGTCATTGTTAGAAACATAAAAGTAGAAATATTTTATGTTATTCTCATATTTTTATTGAAATTTTAAATGATTCCTACTCTTGTCATTTCTAGATTGAAAAATACTACAAGTCTTCTTGTGACATAGAGTGGGGCATTTTAAATGATGAAATATATATTCTACAAGTAAGAATTACCTAACTTTTTTTTTAAATCGAAGAAGTTTATTCGAATCAATAATTCCTTAAAGTATATGAATAAATCATTTTGCGTTTGAAAATATATTTACGTTGTAAAATTTACCCTTTGCAGTCTCGACCCATTACTACTGCAGCTCCAGAAACAGATAATGAAATCAAGCACGAATTTGATGCACCCTTGCATTGTGAAAATGAATATTATACAGTAGCGAATATTGGGTGAGAATTTATTTTATTACAAATATTCAAATATTCTCTATGATGATACTTAATAGCGTTGTGACAGCTTTATCTCAAGATATTTCTTCTCAAAATATAGATAAAATAAGTATTAATCTTATAAAAGGAATGAAATAGTAAGAAATGAGCATTTTGAACTCATACTTAATAAATGTATGTCAATTCTGGGGCAAAGCTAGAAAAACATTTCACATAAAAAAAATTGTTTAATTGCTTAAGAATAAAATCTAAGCTTAAATTACTTTTTCATATCGAAAAAAATGATCCACTATAAATACAAATTCATATGGTTCAGATAAATTAACATGTTTGTCATATAAAGTTCTCAAAATTAGGAATCTCAGAAATCCCGCCCCCCCCCATTTAACATATAATTTTAAAAATTCTTTTTGCATCAATAAATAGGAAGCGAAATCTCGGATAAGATTTTATCTTGAAAATACGAAATGAATCAGACAAAAATGTAAGAGTTCATACATACTACTTTTCATTATATTTTTTATAATATAAGTAAAATGTGATATAAATATCGGAATTTTTTTCTCTTCATGGGATGGTTTTAATTAGTTATAATCTTTAAGTCAAGACATATAAATCCTCATGAAAATTGGAAAGTAATTTTAGCAATAACTAGAACAATAATTTATCATATTTTTTCTATCGGTAATGTTTTTTTCTGCGAGATTTTCTTTCATTAAATTTAGTTTACACATTTTAGTAATTTCCAGAAAATCACCTTAGTATTATAGCTTAAAAAATAAAAGTATTTAATTCCGAGTAATTTAAAGTAACATACACACATACTTTAGAATGAGGTGACCAATTTTTTACAATAAAAAGAAGGACGAAACAATATAAGAAAAAAGTACTGCATAAATAAATCAAACATTTTATTAATTCAAACAAAAGTACACTAATTATGGTTACATCCATTTTAATTATTTAATCAACCGAGTATTTTTCCATTCAATGAATATTTTTTGTCAATATATCATTTTCTAACAATATATTACAAATTTCGGATCAAGAAATATCCTTCATGTTGAATTTTATGGTAAGTGCTGCAGCTAGAGTATCAACATTTAAACTTGATTTCTCACTTGTCCAAAAATCATTACCAATGGGAAAAATCTTTGAATTGCTGCATTTTTTCCAGGCCAGCACTACGTAAACCAACAAGAATAACTAAATTTCCATATGTAATGTGTTTATTTTTGAAATGATTCAATATTTCCACCCATCTTTTATCAATTTCAGCATGTTGATTTCCCCATTGTTCTAATTTATCAGAATTCATATATACATTCGGTCTTCTAATTTATTCATAGACAATTATCATCGATTTTAATAAGGCTTTTCTTTTGATAAAAACTCAACACAATTTTCAACATCGGCCTAATTTACTTCCAATGAAGTCAAAAACATCACTGAAAACTGTTATTTCCAGTGATATTTATTTCAGACCATTCTTCGACATATTTGAAACATGTTTGGTAAAAATTCTTACTTCTTTGGTACACTTTTCCATTATGCTCGGATTTGATTCCTCTAAGTTTGACAATTTTCTTTTTATTATTAAAAGAATAAATTTGTCTTCAAATAGTGATTTATATTGAAGGACAAAATTGTTCCAAATAAGAATAACTTCTGTAGCTGAAATATGTTCAATCTTTTGAATTGTTTTGTGGAAAATAGATGCCTGATTATATACAAAATACTCTCCGATAATTCATGACTGAAAAAAGATTCAAGAATTTTTGGGCATTTGTCTAAACTTAAATAAATGAACGGAGAAGTTCAAATAAAGATAAAATACGCTTTTTCTAGCAGGTGTTAAAGGGAGCCATTTAACTTTTGAATATCTAAAAGTTTTTTTATATTCAACATTTGCGTAACACTTTTGCGCGGCATTTCTGAATATAAAGATTAATAAGTTAGTTTTAAAATATCGAAAAGGAGCACTGGAAGTAAGACATTTTTAGAGGAAGGACAGTACCTACAAATGGAGGACTTTCCTCCCTAAAGGAGGATGACTGGTCACCTAACTTTAGAATGGCCTTGTCATTGGACCATGGTTAAAAATTGTTGTTGTCATCGTGTTGAAAAATAATCAGTGGATATAAGATGACTGGTCACCTTACTTTAGAATGACCTTGTCATTGGACCATGGTTAAAAATTGTTGTTGTCATCGTGTTGAAAAATAATAAGTGGATACAAATGATGAAGTTGTAGAATGGAAAATTATTTTGGCATATCGAGGTAAAATTCTTCTGTTACGACTTTTCAATAAAAAGAACGGGCTTATAACGGAGTCGTATAGCCTGCCGTACCAAACATTCGCTTTGGGGCTGTCAAACTCCATCGTATGATGGTGACTTTCTAAGCCCGATTCTTGCATTATGCTTATTCGCCTTACAGACAAACGTAAAAGTTTAGAATCAATCTCAGTGCATTGCAACATATGCTTAGCAAACTCCAACTTCTTTGGCTGGTTATTCGGTTGTAGATGCTGCACTATTTGAACTTTGTAACCACGAAAACTAGGTTTCCTGGAAAAAATACGATGCACCACAGGTTTAAGAATTCCTACTTACAGTGATGCCTACCTGATTGCTTTTGAAGGACTGTTTGTTAGTCATGCGTAATGTTTCCATTTGTTGTTCTGAAATAGCTTTAGGGGCATTCCATATGATTTGAACTCACTTTCTATTGCCAGAAATTGATTACACTATGTTTTTAACATTTTATCCTTGAATTCCCGCTCGTTAAAATGACCTCCAAAATCATGCGCACACAGAACAAAAGGCGCTTTAATGAAGAGATGCCCTCTTGTTTTTTATTTTGGTGGAAATAACGATGTGCGCATGTCCGCAATCACTGTCTCGTGCTTTCATCCTAAAGTACAGACATCAGATCGCCATTTTATGGAAAGGAAGTAATCGTAAGGTTAATTATCGATTGTTTGTCAATGTACCCTTTTGAACGGGACATCGAGTGCTTGATTATAATTATAGTTACCCTATTTAGACCTACATGAGTCTGTTCTTGTATGGACTCGGTGAAATTTTATTTTATATATATGTTATATGGACCATGAAGGAAAGAAATCTACAGTAAATTATAAAAGTTCATATGTCTACCACCAGGTAAGAAGGAGGTGCCTGAAGAACAAAAAAACGCAAAACTGTTAAATCATAGCATATGTTTAGTGTGTATCCTGTTAGCGTCAAATGCATGTTCAAAGTGTGCTCAACAGTAGCGCGAAATGTTTCTTGATCATTTATAACAACATGACGTTTTACACTTGCTTTCATTTCTGCCACTACCATATGACTCCTTCATAGACATGATCTTTCAGTAATCCTTTCAACCAGAAGTCACAGGGATTCAAGTTCGGAAAAAGTGAAAAAGCTTCTCGAAATTATCTGATCATCTCCGAACCGGTTACGAATTAATGTAGCCACTGGTCGGAGTCAGGGGGTGCACCTTCTCGCATGAAAACATTAGTCCCTAAATAATATCATACTTGTAAAGTAGGATGACTAGTTACTGAAGAAAACCGCAGTAACGGGCACCCTTAATAGAATCCCTTTAAAGGACGTGCGGAGTATTTTCTCGAGGAAAAGAGACTAAGAATGAAATCAGCAGTAAAACTACACCGTGCAGAAATATATTCAGGATTGTGGAGAGTGTTCATGCTCAATATTAGGACTTGCAGTACCCCATATGCGACAGTTCTGAATATTCATTGCTTCGTGTTGGATAAAATGCACCTTGTCCGACCACAAAATATTCCAAGGCCATGCGCTATCAACTGCTATTAGGCAAAAAATTTCTAGCAAATCGAATAAGTTTGCCCGAGTCTGCAGAGCTCTTTCACAACGTGGATCTTATATGGATGCCACTTTATCATGGATCGAAGAATTTTTCATACTAGAAATCAAGAGAGAGACAAATCTCCTGATACCGCTTGATCACTTATGGAAGAACAATTGGATCCAGACGCTCTTTCGATCACGGTTAGAGCAACTCCTTCCACAGGCTCATTTGAAAGCCGTTTTCGTCTTCTTCCTTGCAACACACCCAATTTCCTAGTCTCTTCGAATGCAGTACTCGTTTTTTACAAAGTCTGTCTTCATTGGTAATGCTCATTCTTTTTTCTCTAACAGCATGGAACATAATGAATTTACGGCTGCAACTATTAACTTTTTAAGCCGCTCCAAATTCGCAACACGTTCTTTCTTGTACAAGAAAACTGAAATCTATCAGTCGAAATTTGAATTATTATTTATTATTGAGGATTGCTTTTTCCCATGACCCATGTAACGTATTTACGAAGTTTCATCGACATCCATCTACTAGAACTGCCTCTATGTAGATCTAAATAGGTTAACTGTAATTATAACCAGTTTGTATTTAAAATTCAAAAAGAATTATTACTATGTATAATAATTAATTTATGTTTAGTATTTTAAACATTTTTTAGAGAAATATTGCCGGGTGCGACTTCAACTTTGGGAATTGAGATTGTCACAAAGTACTACAGCAATATCTTCAAAGTAATTGATTTTTTTTTATTTATATTACTTGAAATTTTATTTGCTGTGAATTTTAATACATTTTTCTCATTAAATATAGAGGATCTCAGCAGAAAAGGGTTTGGTTGATAGCTTGTTCAAAAGTAAATATTTTTTAACTGGCTTCTTTCCATTTTCCAATCAAATGATGATAACAGTTGCAGAGGTAAATTTGTGTTTTAATATACAATAAAAATAATTAAGAATGAATTTATTTATTGATAACGTAAGAATGTGTACTATTATGTTTTATTTTAGTTGATAATTCGGTATGGCTTTGATACACCCAGATCAAAAGGTTTCATGATCAGTACATTTGGACGAATTTTAGATGATCCTGAATTATTAGAACGTGCCAAAAGTAAAATAAATGAAAACTTCAAAGAAACATTCAAATCGAAGTTTATGTATTATAAGGTAATTAGAAAATTTGTTAAAAATATTTTAAAATTTTATATTTTATTTCTATATACATATAGCCTTCGTGTTGCTTCTAAGAATGACGTTCATAAACAATCAGTCAATCTATCGATTTATACGCATAATCAATTTTAATTATTATTATTATTTATTTTTAAAACTTTTTTGAATGTGTTTTACTACAAATGATGGTGGTATCCATTGTTATCACACACACAAAGATTTTATCCACACACTCTTATTTGGCTTCGGAAGAAAGGAACTACTTCTCTAATGTCAGCATCTAGAAAATAATTGTGGATTGCAACGGATTGAATAACCTAAAACGAATTCGAATGGACAATTGGAAAGAAGTTACAAAACATTAATTTATTTTTAAAATTTTAAAATTTCCTAAATTCATCTGGAAAAGTCACGCAGACTATTGTTTATAAGTCTTTGTTTAAATAGTAATAACATTTTTTTATATTTGTAAAAAAATTCACGAAAATCCTATTTATACGCTTCAAGAATTCAAATTCCTGATACTCATCTTTTTTTTTCAATAAATTAGAGATTTAGGAGCACATAAAACTTTACTGCGGAATAATAGTGAAATATTCATTTCACTTTATTTTCTCTGAAAACGTACTGCTTTGAGCTTAATTTTCCTTTTCAATCCAATTTCTCATTCAAATTTAAAATTCCTTAATTTTAGTTTGTGTAATAATAGTAATTAAATCATTTTTATATAATTAGTATGATGATGTGGTAAGAAGATTAAAAGTCTTTGAAACTTCATCAATTACTTTGGCTAGAATAAAAAACAAATTAATACAAATGTACAGCTTATTATTGTTTTATATTTATTTATATTACATATCATTTGAGTAGAACAAGAATTATTTATTTTTATTCGGAGAAAAATATAAAATAATGTAATGAAATATCGTAATTTCTCAGTATATTTTACATTTATTTATTTTTTTTGAAATGCAAAATTAACATAATTTTATAGATAAATACCCCTTTTTCTTCATTGAGCATTTTCATTTTCATTTAATTACTTTAGTAAAAAAAAAGTTTAACACTTTTAATTATGAATAAAACAGCTCTTGCATTTGCTTTATGAAAAAAATCAGCATTTGCAAAGTAAAAGCAAATGATTTTTGATCTAAAAAAATCACCCCCAAAATATTACTTTTGCTTAAATTTTAAATGTGAGTGAAATGAGAAGCTCGAGCTCGCTTAGATCAATGACTGGGTTTTTTAAAAAAAAAACTTAGCATTTTTATTAAGGACCGTTATAAACCCTCTTAAAGTAAAATGGTACTACTCCTTGAAGGCTTTTTCGAGAAAATCGTGTTTGAATTCCAAAATGGAATCTCTTTCTCTTTTATAATTTTAATTTTCTACTTCAAGCGTTGTATAATGAGAGATAGTTTAGTTTTGGAATGAGCGATAGTTTAGCGCAGGCGAAGTACTCATACAATAACTACTAGTCATATGGAGCTGAAGCAAATAGTTCTCATATGAAAGAGAAATTGCATGCTCTCTTTTTCTTAATTTTCATTATTTCCCTTGATTTCAAAGTGGAAACTTCCTTGATGCGTTAATTTTTTTCTACTTTGCTTTAATTCCCCCCCCCCCCTATTTTCTTATATTGATGTCTTACCGCTATCCCGAAGTTTGAAAATGACGTCTCAGGGTAATAAACACTCCCTTCTACACTTTCCAGGAAAGAGGAGGTAGTATTGTGGCTGTCTCTCCACTTGCAGTCGCACTCGTTGCTTGCCCTCGTATTTTCATTCAGAAATAAAGATCACGGTGTAATTTAACTTCTGTCACCCTTTTCTTACTTTCTCAGGAAGGGAGGGGGGAATGTAAGAGGGGTCTAGTTTGTGGTCAGCACTCTCAGCTGTACCCTTTTTGAACAATCCAACGAATCTCTCATGGGTAGGGCTAAATTGCCCTTCAAGTATTTGAAAACCACCCTAGACTACAAAGAAGCTGGCTGTTTCATTGCTTCAATAAATAGTCATTCCTCCATTCCGAGAACTATTTTATAACCTTCCTTTTTCGCTCTTTCTGATTTCAAAAAGTCCGTTTCTATTATATTTTTTGTCCTATCACTTGATTTATTAGAGATCGGCTATATTAGTGAAATATCTTCATCGAACACTGAATAGGAAAAATACCGATTTTCGTTCAATGATTAATTACATAAAAAGATAAAATTTAATAAAAGTTAATACCTGCTCAGAACAAATTGCTGTGATGTATGTCGGTATGGGTTACATTATATGAAATTATTATTAAAATTGTGTTGAAAAATACGCCCAATTCTAATTAAAAGAAAAGTAAATATGAATTAAAATTTCCATCAAGGCATTCACTTTTATTAACAGTTTGAATTTTCCAACCTAATGACAATTATATATATATATATATATATATATATACTTTTTTTACAAGATTATTTTATTTGGATTACTCTAATTTTTAAAATAATGTTTTAAAAATATTAGATCGACTCAATTTTTGTTCTTAGTTGAAATATTATCCATAACAAATGCTTACACAAAAATTTAAGGCAGTTATAATTTTATTTTGTTACAGGTAAGCAAAATTAACGTATCATTAAGTCACATATATTCATCAAATACTCATGATAGAATATTATAAAACATAGATTGTACCAGCAAAAGAATAAATGATATGCATATCAATTATTTGTTTTGCATAAAAAGACAAAAATTTCATATTTTGTTTCCAAACTGATAGTAAAGAAACTATAGAAATAGAACAAAAAAAAAGAACATTCAGTTTCATGTGTTGTTTCCTTTCTCAAACTTTAGTTTAGAATTCTGAAGTCCATCCCCCAAAAAGCCAGTTATGTTCTCTAGTAAACACGACATAAAATGCAAAAAAAAAAAAAAAAAAAAAGAAGTCTAAGCTTGAATATATTATGTTTTTCTAATAATATCGTACTATTAAGTAGAAAAAGAAGATATAAAATATTGTAACTAATTTTAAGAACTTTATGTGAAAGCAGTTGTCTTAGATACTCCATGTACTCTTAAGTACATTTAAATTCAAAAAACAATGAGATCAACCATTAATAATAAATGCATCTAATAAATTTATCTCCAAAAGATACTTTGTTCATACAATTTCATCGTAATAGAAATTTGTTGAATATTCTCAATTGATTATGTAAAATAAATAAATTAACTGGAGAAAAAATTTGAATGAAAATGGAAATTTATTTAAAAATATGTGCAAGTGCTACTCTCACAATCTTTCTATGTAAATTTAGTTAGTATTTTTTTCTATGGTAATCTCTTGAATAAATGTATAAATTATGTCAATCAAGTTAAAACATATTAATTTAGGATTTTAAATATAATACATATAAACAGATGATGCACAATAATAAAATAAATATGCGTACAACACAAACACATTTAAATAACATTTTCCCATAGGTTATGTAATTATAAATTACCGCGAAATATAAATGAATATAAAAAAAGGTAATACAAATTTATAATCCCTTCACAATTCTCATTTTCCATTTTTCCACTCCTTGAACTTTTCCTACTTTAATTATCATATTACAAAATAATTTTATATGGATAAATTGAATAGCAAACGAAACTCTAATATTGGTAGTATAAATGAGAGCAAACAAAATGACTGAAATGTTATATTTATAAGCTTTTTCGTTTTTCCTCTTTACCTGTACTTCCAGAATCGAAGATGGGTTATTTAAGTATCTGAGTTATGTATCGATCTGGGATACCTTGGATCTTTGAATTTGGGTAATAGAATTAAAATAAAAGAATTCTAATTTTTTTTGTCACATTATTACTCCAAAAATAGTTTTCCCTACTTACATATTTTTTTAAAAAAAAAAATTTCCGCATTACAAAAAAAGGAATATTTGTTTTCTGCAATTTGTAGTTGACCCTGAATTTGATAGATATAGTGGTGATTTTTATTTACTACTTTTCAAATCTATCGACTTTCTAGGAAAGAATTTCATTTAAAAAAAACTATTCCTTCTTTTAAAATTATTTTTCTTATCTTTTCTTCTCTTTTTGAAGAAGATTCATGTTATTTTATACATGAAATAAATTTCTGCTGCACAAGTTTTATAATAGCCTAAGCAATGTGCAAATAACTAAATACTGGGGGGGAAATATGTGAATTTTAGTTTCGGAGGTATAAACAAAGCATGTTGTAACTGATTCACAATATCTCCATTGATGATATATTCACTTCTAAAATAAGATCTGTTGTTCATTTTAGTAATTAATAAAGTAATTTGTCTAATATATTTTTTAATAGTAAAAATAGTATTAAAAACGAAGGATTGCTTCTTTCTTTCTTATTTTTTTAGAAAACGTATTTGAAATGTGCTTTTTAATCGCTGTGAAGTACCAACAGATATCAGTATTACAAGCAAGACATATTTTTTACGATTTTTACACGATTGCAAACATCTTTAAAAGAGAAATCATTGGATCACTATAAATTCCGAGAAATCTATCAACTTTCCTCAACAGGTCGTAAATCACCATTTATCAATGGAACGTGTTAGATAATTATATGGGAACGTGGTTGTTGCTACCTTCCTTTCCCATAACATCCAATCAGAAGGTGTAGGCTATACAAATAAATAAACAACTACGAAAGACTAAAAACAAGAACTAACAATTTATTTAAAACTTAACGAGAACAACTTTTAACATTTTAACTATGAAAACTCGACCTTCACAGGTCTGCAATCTGCGAAGCAAGTGTGTCTACAAAAGATCGCTTCCTCCTTTTCTTTAAATCGGCTTGCAGTTCCGCAGACAAAAATGACGTCACAAGATGACGTAGGCAGTCGCCACATGACTCCCCCTCCAGTCTCACGAAGGGAGACGAAACCTCACTTTCCTGCCGGATCTTGTTCGATATGCTGGCGGATCTTGTTGGATGGTGGAATCCTGCTCCACTGGCTCATCAGATGTTCCTACGCACCTATCACAAGTGAACCTCTGAGGCGTGCCGAATCGAGAAACCCAGGTGTTTAAGTGTACCTTAGACTGCTGACAATCGATGCAAGTTTTGCACCACATGCCGATATCCCTATTCATACCTGGCCAAACATATTTAGATGCTATGAGGTGTTTAGTAGCACGCATCCCTGGGTGAGACAAACTATGTAACTCATTAAAAACTTTGCGTCTCAACTGGTGAGGAACATAGAATCTGTTAACGCCTGTAGAGTTATCTGCATATAACGATTTAGCGCCATCAGGCATTTGAATTTTTATCAGCTTACCACTGAATTCCATTCTACCTTCTAAAATTGATTTCAATTCCTCGTCTTTTTCCTGAAACTTTGACCATGACTCTAAATCAGACAGTGAGGAAAAGTGTATCTCATTTATCCTCGATAAAGTGTCAGCTACAACATTACCCTTACCTGGTAAGTACCTAATGTCTGTAGTGAATTGTGAAATGAAATCTAGATGTGTCAATCGTCTGGGAGGGGCCTTTTCATGTTTCTGTGAAAACGCGAAGATAAGAGGTTTATGATCCACGTATAAAGTAAAAATACGAGCTTCTAACAGATGTCGAAAGTGTTGTATTGCACTATAAGCTGCCAATAATTCTCTGTCGTAAGTAGAATATTTGCATTGTGCAGAAGATAATTTCTTTGAAAAGAATCCAAGAGGTCTAGGACCATCAGAAGAAATTTCTTGCAGGACTCCTCCCATAGCAAAATCACTGCAATCTGTAACTAACGCTAATTTTGCATCTACTGAAGGATGGTATAAAAGCGTTGCATTCGCCATAGCAGTTTTAATCTCTTCAAAGCTTTTCTCCCTTTCCGGATTCCACTGAACTTCCCTTTTGTCACGTTTTTTTGCACCGATTAACAGTTGATTCAACGGTGACAAAATAGATGAAATATTTGGGATAAACCTATGATAATAGTTTACCATGCCTAAAAACCGACGCAAGTCAGAAATAGTAACGGATTTTGAGAATTTTACTATTGCTTGAACCTTTTCACTATGAGGGGTACATCCTTTATCATTAATTGTATGCCCAAGAAAATCTATTGTGTCTTTCCCAAAGTCGCATTTGGACTCGTTCAACACGATACCATAATTTTTAAATCGTGTGAAAACTTCTTCCAAATGTATTTTGTGCTTGATATGATTTTCACTGGCAATTAGGATGTCATCCAAGTAAGGGAAACAATAATCTAGTCCTCTCAAAACTTCATTAATGAACCTTTGGAAAGTTTGCGCGGCAGAACAAAGACCAAAGTTTAAAAATGGAAATTCGAAAAGTCCGAAAGGGGTAATAATGGCAGTTTTGGGTATATCTGGAGGGTGCACTGGTATTTGGTGATAAGCACGTACCAAATCTATTTTTGAAAATACCTTCTTTCCTTTTAACATATACATGCAATCTTGAATGTCAGGAATAGGGTATTTATCAGGTACTGTGATACGGTTTAAAGCCCTGTAATCTCCCGTAGGTCTCCAATCTGATGATCCTTTGGGAACCATATGCAAGGGACTAGACCAATTACTTTTCGATGGTCTGCAAATACCTCTCTCCATCATATACTCAAATTCTTGTTTTGCGATTTTCAATTGAGCTGGATTTAACCGACGAGCTTTTGCACAAACGGGGTGTCCAACTGTAGGGATGAAATGCACAGTATCGTGCTTAGTTGTATTCTTAGGGGAAACGTTCAACTGAGTAATCTCCTTAAACTTACGCAAAAGATCCAAGTATTCGGAATTCCCGACAATGGTTTTTACCACTGGGACATTACTTAAAGTAGTTTTGCCTCTAGCTTTTAAATCAGTTAAAGGATGAACCAAACAGCGTTTTTTCAAATCAACCAGCAAACCAAAATGTTCCAAAAAGTCCGCACCGATAATAGGCTTAGTAACCTCAGCGACAATGAAAGGCCATTGAAAATTACGTCTTAAACCTAAATCAAGTGTCAGTAACTTAGAACCAAAAGTTTTGATTTTAGATCCATTAGCTGCGTATAAAAAGAAATCAGTTTTCCCATTACTTTTAGTTACATACGCTTTAGGATAACAGGAAACATCACTACCAGTATCAACAAGAAAACCGGTATGGTTGTTTACATCATTAACAAAAAGCCTGCGACTTTCACTTCTTAAAACAGAAGACGTCGCTACTCCTGTGAGTGATTCGAGTTTTTTTGCTCAAATGCACATGGAGGTATGCAACGTTTTGCCTTTTCCCGATATTTAAAATGGTACCAGCACAGCCAACCTTCCCGTTTCTTAGCACTAGCTCTAGATACCGAAGTACTTCGTCTACGTGGTGTTTTTGGGGATGCATGTCTCGAACCCGACCTAACCAATCTCGAGAGTTCATCTAACTGTTGTTGCATCTTAAACAATTGCTCATCCCGACGACTAACGTGATCAGTACTCGAATTACCATCAGAAACGGAGTTTATACTGCCCTGTAAAAATTCAATGATTTTGTCCGCCATTTCCGCTAACTTGTTTAGTTTTTCTGAACTAACAGCTAGAACGGCTTGAACTTGCGGTGGTAAACGCCTCATCCAGATGTTTTTAAGAAAAGATTCGTCTACATGGTTCTCACTCAATTCTCGCATCTGTCTAAGCAATAAAGACGGGGATCTATCACCTAGTTCCAAATCCTCAATTAGAGTTTTAACTTTCCGGTTTTGCGATACTTCAAACTGCTCTAGTAAACGATTTTTGAGAGCCGTATATGGACATGGTTCACACACTATATCCGTAGCATGTGAAAGAGTTTCAGGGTCCAATGAAGCAACTAGGTGGTCAAACCTGGTTTGCTCCACCGTAATGCCAGCTAACCTAAAACTAGCTTCAAGCTGCATAAAAAATAATTTCACATTACGGGGCCAAAAACTAGGGACCTTAACAGTTACTTTTTCACAACCGTTATTTGGACCGTTACGTCCGGGTCACCAGCTTATGGGAACGTGGTTGTTGCTACCTTCCTTTCCCATAACATCCAATCAGAAGGTGTAGGCTATACAAATAAATAAACAACTACGAAAGACTAAAAACAAGAACTAACAATTTATTTAAAACTTAACGAGAACAACTTTTAACATTTTAACTATGAAAACTCGACCTTCACAGGTCTGCAATCTGCGAAGCAAGTGTGTCTACAAAAGATCGCTTCCTCCTTTTCTTTAAATCGGCTTGCAGTTCCGCAGACAAAAATGACGTCACAAGATGACGTAGGCAGTCGCCACAATTATGTATACTTTAGCCTTGAGGCGGGACTGCCGATTTTCCTTTTCCCTCCTTGCCAGTTCACGTTGCTGACGGCTCAAATTACAAGCAGCGAAATTAATTTAAAAAAACGTTTTAAATCATGTATTTGAAAAAATAATTCTACGGAAGCCTTCCTTTTTTAATGTTCTTTCAAATGCATTTTATTTTATGTAGTTTAAATAAATTTCTTAGATATGGAGTTTCCAACTACCGCTCTCATATGATTAACATTACGCACGGAAATTCGTGGTGGCACTTCAACGGGAGCTTTAATAGTCATTTTTTGGTCGACGGAAAATAGTAACACTTTTGAGCAGAACTTAATTTTATGATTTTTCTATCAACATTTAATAGTTGCCTAATATCAGGGGAATTTTTCCTATTTTCATGTAGTGGGCTACTTAAATTACCTTTCCTTTCGAACTTCGAATTCTGTACTAGGGCTTTATTTCAATATTCTTCAACTAAAGGAAATTGAGCTTCACGTTTTCCGTATCATTGCCTATATCGTCTAAGAAAATCATTGTGCGCACTAGATCTAAAGCATCTATCTTTTGTTTAAACAAAATTAGACATCCCCCCCCCCCGCGAAACATGCATAGTATTCATCTTTTAAAGATGTCTAAAATTGGTCGCACGCAATCGAAAATGAAGCACGGTGAACTTTTATCTTACGTTTAATTCTTTCCGTGTTAACAATCTTAATTATCACTGTGTAGAATGTATTTCAAATGAGTCGGCATGGAATATCTCTTATGAGTATGAATAGTTCACATATGATTTATACTCCATTAAATGAAATACCTTGTTTCTTCACCTTATAACTTAATTCATTTATTTTTTATGTCTTAATTTTAACTATCTATTGAATATACACCAAATAAATTAATATCAAATATTATTTATGAGCATATATACTTCACATACAATTCATATTTTAGTAAATGAAGCACCTTGAGTTTTCATCTTGCTTTCTTTAATTCATTTATCTTCATACCTCAATATCACAATCTTCATACCTCAATATCAGCCACCCATCCGAAGTAGTGTATATATCAAGAACACATTATTTTGCCAACGTTTTTATCACTTTATTTGTATATAATCTACTTAATTTCTCAACACTACCAACATTGCTTGTGGTTCGATATCCAAGTCACACAATATAACTACTTAAATAAAGTGTGTGACGATTAATTTGAATTGGTTACAAATTTAATATATTAAAGTAAGATTAATTTATAGATTTATATTGAGATTTTTAGGACAGAGAATAATTCAGATTCCTGCCGCTAGGGGCTGTGTAAGTCAAATTGTTGTAAATTCAATATCTATCAAAATGACTTGTAATTTCATGAAAGGTAAAATTATATAAATGTAATTAGTGAATTAACAAGAATATTAAATATGTCAGATCTAAGAAAGCACACAGCAAACAAGAAAAGCGATAGCAGATATTAAGGGTTGACAAGCGTAAGAGAACAGAGAATAAAAGGATATATAGTTAGCAAAAGAAATAAATATAAGTAAAAAAACAATAAATATTTTACATCTTAATTCATTATTGTAGCGAGACTTATTTTCTTGCAATGGTACCACAGCCGAATAATCCTACATTAATTCACTCATTTTCTCCACCGGAGTCGAAATAGCGCTGCATCTCATCAAACTTCGATCCGCAGGCTGCATTCACTTATAGTTCGACTACCATTTGCGACAGATTAAATTCACTTGCGAGTCCATATTTATTCTCGAAAACTTATGCAAAGAAGAATGAACGGAAGTGAAGTGCAACCTCGGGTCTTTTCTATATATTCCTCTTCTCCCTTTCCATTCATCTCTTGATCTTGAGATCAAGTCTAGATCTTGAATAAAATATGAATTTAATAATATCCAACAAATTATAAAAAAAAGAAATAAATTCTCTCATGAATCCTGGTATAAACAACTTTCTTCCCTCATCATCCAGGACAACTCTCCCTAATTCCTAAAAAACAAAAGTTGTCTAATCCCCACACTCCACGCAGCGGCAGGCAGGCTTTATAGAGATGAAATTAAATCTGAAGATCTCTCAACCGCACTCGATCAAAATTTTCAAGATAATGAAACACCAATCAATTTTGATATAGAAGTACATAAAACTATTGAAAATTTTCTTTGAAATCCAATTACTTCATTCCCCACCAATCCAGCATCACCATTAGAAATTACTAAATTCATAAAAAAAACTCAATGCTAAAAAGCTCCAGAAAACGATGCCGTTACCAACAAAATGATCAAAAACGTCCTCTTAAAGTTGTTTTTTATACTTACTTAATAAACACTACTCTAAAATTGAACCAATTTCTTTCTAACTGGAAAACTGCTGTCATATACTCCATTCTCAAACCTGGTAAAAACGCAAATTTTACAGACAGTTACAAACCTATATATCTCTCTCTTACCCTCTCCTGGCAAATTAACGGAATTTATTATTCTTAATAGAATTAAAATCTTTATTAAAAATAACAACTTCATTAATCCAAATTAATATGGGTTCATCAAACAACTCTCTACAATTCAACCCCTACTTAAATTAACAGAGTTAATCTCTTCTGGTTTTAAAAAAAGACTAAAAACATCTGCCATTTTCCTGGATATATAAAAAGCCTTTGATCGCATGAGGCTCAAGGGCCTTATTTATAAACTTATTACAAACAATTCTCCCTTTCCATTCATCTCTTATACTCGTATATTAATAGTAGAATCTTTCAGGTCAATATTAAAACCACTCTATCCTCCCCCTATAGTATTAATGTAGGAATTCCACAAGGATCTCTTTTGAAATCATTTTTACTCGTAATTTTTCTCAACGACATCCCTATGTACTCTCTCACAAATTTAAATATGTATGCTGACGATACCACCATTTTGCCTCTTTCAAAAATCCAAAGTCAGTCATCTTTACTCTCAATAAACACCTTAAGCTTCTCGGAAAGTATTTTGACACCTGTAAAATTAAAATAAAATTTTTGATGCAGTCCTTTTTACAAAATCTAGAAAAATCATCTCACCTTCTCCCTATTCCATGGTCTCAGTTGATAAAATACTTTGGTGTCATTTTGGACAAACAGCTCATTTAGAAACAATACCTTACATAGAAACGCAAAAAATTCTGGAACTTAACTTGTAAATTCTAGTCCCTAATCTGCTGCAATTCTAAAATGTCTTTAGAAAACAAGATACTTCTCTATATCTCCGTCAAGTGACCAGTTATTAGTTATGCTTACCCCGTGTGGGCTTATGCCACCAAAACAAATATCCAAATAACGAAACTCTTGAAAATGCACAAAATTCCTTTCTACGTATGATTTCCAAAGCCCAGTGGTTCTTCGAAAACACCCAAATTAGAAGAGCTTTTAAAACAACCACCTTTCGTAAACATGTTCAAGATATATCTCTGTTAATTTCCTTAATAATCTCCCAAACATCAATAATCTTAACATTCAAACCCACGAACAAGATCAATACTCAATTAATCACCTCACTGAAAGGCCTAGAAGAGTGCTTCATGTCTCCTATAAACCACCATAAACCTAAGATTCATTTTTAATTCAACTTTGTTATTTTTCACACAACTTTATATGTGTAAGAGAATTTTTTCCATACACCCTTTTTCTACGCCTGTGCGGAGCTACGGCTCTAACGCCTTCCCCACTTTCTACTCACCGACCAATAGTAATCCAACCTTTCAGCTCAACTACCTCTCATTCCTACACGGAACACGCAAATTAAACTTTTCAACTTTCTTCAATAGTTTTTTGGATGAATTTGTTCCCCTTTTCTGGCAGCTTATTAAGTACCTTACCTTTCATTCAACGATAATTAATCAAAAATCAAGGCTCATTATTCGATTCTCAAAAGTAATTCTTTAACTGTACAAGCTTCAACCCCAGTAGATTGTTTACTGATTATATACCCAGCATGATAAATCTTTCACACGCAGCCATTCTTCATCACAGTTCGGGTATGAAGGCCGCAAGCGGCCTAGGTGCCCTTAGAAATCACCATTAGAAAAGTCGATATATGTTTTCATTCTGTTGTTACGCTTTGCAACCTAATATCTTAATTTATGATTAATTTAAAGTCTCGAGTTGAGATTGAATTCCACACTCTGTATTTGGCTTACACTCTATGTGATAATATTGTCAGATGATAAAAATTACGTGAACGCAAAGAAAGTAATTTTTAATCATATTCACCATCACAGCGTGCATTTCTCTTTATCAGTAAATTGTGTATCAAATTTATAGATTATTTTTTTATTCATGAAAATTTCATCACACTTAAATTAATTTAATTAAAAAAAATAATATAGTTAATCAATGGTATAGGTTTCTTATATAAATATATGTTTTATTTTACAAAAATGCTGTTTTTCAGGAATTGTTTGCGTTTGACTTAGGTTACGAAAGAGTCAAGAGCAAAGTACATAATTATCACCTCAGCTTTTTAAATTACAGTACGGCTAATGAAACCTACGAAGCCTTATTAAAATCCTGTTCTGATTTAGATGACGTAAGTATATTTTTACTTTACTTTTTATTCAAATTTTGTAATAGCAACAACAATATTTAATTTCTACCCATGATTTGACTCTTCAGTATTATAGATTTTGCTAAAAATTATAAATTTTGTATTGAATATTGGCAATCATTACGAAGAATGGATTTCTCAAAATATATAATTACTTTCATTAAAAAATTCGACATAAATATAAATAATTTTAATGTATGGTAAATTTTAAAGCACATTCACAAGCATATATATATATATAGTAAGTAAAAATTGTTTTAATGCTAATATAATAATAATATTAATGCTAATAGGATTAGGATTTCTAATAATAACAAATTTATTAAGAAAATGAATTTTTTTAATGAGGTTAATAATTTCATTAATAATCTTGCTATTAAATACAATTCACCTATTTTAGCAGTCATTGTGTATAATCACTGCATTTATAAAGATACCTTTGATATAAATTTTAAGACTAAAGATGTGATTGAAATACGTGATATTTAAAAGCAAACTACAGAGATTTAAAAAAAAGGGACTTAATTATTTGCTACTTTGACAATGTTCATAGTAACTATGCAATTATTTTCAAATATTACTGTAATTTAATTATTAATAAACATCTGGAAGTGAATAATTCTTAATTAAAAATAATTTTAGTATGAATTAAAAATTAATATATTAGAATAATTAAGAAATTAATCGTAGAATTAATAGAAAAAAAAATTGGGATTACAAATAAGTAAAATTTAGTTTCTCAGAATTCCGAAATTTTACAAAGAATCGATTTAATTTAAAATTGTCACTAATGAATATAATATTTACATTACAAAAGCGGATAAATTATTACAAATATTCTGACTCGATACTATTGTTAAATTTAACAAAACATCTATCTTCAAAAATAGTTTAGATATTATTAAGAATATAAAGAACAAAGATTCACACACATTTGCTATTCACAATTATGAATTAGAAGATCTCTTAAATTCGATAGAAAAAGATGTTATAGTAAAGGTACTATTAATTATTTATAAGGATTATTATATAAATGAATTTATTTCTAAAGATAAATTTAAATCTCAGTGAATATTATGTTTAGAGAAAACTGTATTAAACATTACGACAAAAAAATTTAAACAAACTAAAAGTATTCCACATGGAGGAACAGCGAATACTAGTTTGAGAAATATTCACTTACATTTTTATGAACACATTAATATTAAGAGAGAAAATTTTATTACTTGTAGATACATAGATAATCTACTTATATTGAATTATAATATGGATTCTGAAGATTAATTTATTTTTCATCTTATATATTTAAAACTGATTCAGACTGTCTAATAAAATTAAATATGAAACAGAATGTTTACAAATCAATTGAAAATTCTCAATTAATTTTTTAGTAATAGTTATTTATGACAATATATATATATATATTGCTGCTCATCAAAATTATAACACCATGCATTATAACAGAAAGCAAACACACAAAAAAGATATAATTAAATTTGCAAGTATTTTGGGAGTTTACAGGGGTGTGAAATTAGTAGAAAAAGCTGCAATCTCTAGCAGCTAAAACGACCTTTTCCCAGTTAGGCATGGATGACAGAAAGGGCCACTCATTCCATGCTGCTTGAATTCAAGGCCACACTTCATCACCGTATTAGCTGAGAGAGGGAAGGCGGATCAATCCCTCAGCAACTCATGACCAAATGTTTTCAATGGATGACAGGGTCAAAATACGATGTGACCTCAAGTAGGCTACGTTATTTAAAGTTCCAGCAGTGGCGTGAACTGCTTTTTCTTTGTCTAATGGAGCATGGCATGGATAGAAACATGAAGGTTTTAATGATTTTGTGAGTAAAATAGTGTTAGAGTGACTTATGAGTGTTGAGTGGGATGAGCGATATGATTGGTAGAAGCGAGCGGAGGGTAGGGTCTGCCGTGGGTGAGGGGGAGCAAGCGCTCTCGCCGAGGCAGGGTAGCGGTAGGTGAGAGGGTAGAACTGCCGATGGGAAGGGGTGAGCGGGGCTCAACCCTAGCCGGGGCAGGGAGGAAAGGACAGGGAGTAGGGGAAGGAGAGTGGTTAGGTCTGCTGAGGGGAAGACACCCTGCGATACTAGCACGTCACTACTTCCCGAAAAACATAGGCCAAGCACTAAACAACCACCTCAAAGACTTAGAAGTATGGTACTCAACTTGGAAAATAGCCCTGAATGTTTCCAAGACAGAGGCCGTCTTCTTTAATAAAAATAATAGAAACATTGAACCTGACATATATTTAAACAATAACAAAATCCCCTGGTCCGGGTCCACAAAATACCTCGGTGTTACGTTAGATAAGAAACTCACTTTCAAACAACACATAATACTAATTAAGCAGCAGTCAGAAAATTTTTTCCCCTTCTCGCGAGAGACTCTACATTAAATAGAACCAACAAGATGCTTATTTATGCACTGATGCTTAGACCTATCCTGACTTACGCCTCCCCTGTCTGGGCCCACTGTGCACCTACTACTATGGATATCCTAGAAAGCTCTCAATCCAGCATACTACGAACAATAGCAAAAGCATACTGGTACATGCGCACTGCTGATATCAGAAATTCATTAAATTTCCCAACCCTCAAGCAATTCATCAAAAAACTAGCGAAAAACTTCTACAATAAAATCGATATCTCCACCAAAGAACCATTCAGGCAATAGAGAAATATACTCCAATCAATAATAATCAACTTCTGCACAGACCACGCGAAATACTACTTAATTAATTCTCAATTTCTCTTCATCATCATTTTCCTACACCATTTCCTGCCAAAATCTACTTCAAAATGACATGCATCATCAAAGGCCAATAGGAGCGCACCCAGCAACCAATAGGAACGCTCCCTCTCCACACTCAAGAACCAACTTCAATTTCTTCTTAACCAGACATGAGGAATAAGTCAGGATACTTCTACCAACGCCACTAGTATCAGCCTCACTTAACAGTAATAATAATCAATAGCATTTATTTAAAAAATAAAATGGACTACTCAGATTCTAATATCTAATAACTTAAATTTAAATTTAATTTTAAATTTTAAAAATTTACTGATTCATAGTTATTATAACTTTTAATTTTATTTGTAAAATTAATAACTAAGCATTGCTCGTTTAACTTTTTTTTTTTTTTTACTCTGGCAATTCATTATTTTTTCAATTTTTGAATTAACTTCTGGGCAAGCTGAAAACCAAAGTTCTGTCTCACCTCCAACTAATTAATTAAAACTGGGGATTAAAGCCCGTGAGGGTTATGCACCCCAATATAAAGTCACGTTCTTTCCTTGCTCCCCCTTACCGTGGCAGGGTGGAGAGGGAGAGAGAAGAAGGGAGAAACGGTAAGAGAGAAAGTTTTTGATCAGCTATTCGAACAGCTGATCGAGGTGGGGAAGTGGGTCAAGTTTCGGTTTGTCGTAGGTTTCTTTAAAAGGTCAGATTTTGGATTGATGCAAGGCGATGATAGTAGTTAATTTCTTGAATGATGGTAGATTGGGCGTTGATGGTTGGGTTGTTGTGGTTTTCAATGCTATTGAGAAATGACTCACAGAGCTTGTGGATAGTTTTTGCGATGGAGGGTATCTTGAGTTCAGTATGAAGGAATCGGATTGCCATGTATCTAGGGGCTCTTGCGATGTGTCGGAGGAAGATGTTTTGGGTTCTTTGAACTCTGTTTCTATGATTGATGGCGGTGCAGCCCCAGATTTGGCAGCCGTAGGTGATCACTGGTAGGATGTAGGTTTTGTTGATTAAGAGCTTGTTTGAAAGAGATAATTTTGACTTTTTTCCAAGTAGAGGTTGTAGAGAATAGAATTTTCTGGAAGCTTTTTGGATGATGGACTCGATGTGATATTTAAAGGTGAGTTTTGGGTCTAGCTGGATACCTAGATAGGTGACTTGATCAGCCCATTCTATGTATTCATCGAAGAAGTTGATAGGAGGAGGTGGGTTGTAGGGTCTATTGCTGTGGTTGAAGAGGATGGGATGGGATTTGCTTGCATTTATTTTGATTCTCCAGAGAGAAAGCCAGTTTTCTAGGATCTCGACGTAATCTTGGAGGATATATTGGATTTCAGTGATAGATTTGTTTTTTGTTAAAATGGCCGCGTCGTCCGCAAAAAGGCAGATTTCAACATAGGGTGAGGTGGGGAAGTCATATGTATATAAAGAAAAAAAAATTGGGGAGAGATCAAACTTCCCTGTGGTGTTCCTGCAGATATATGACATATTTTAGAGAGCTGGTGATGAAGTTTAACTTGAAATGTTCTGTTTGATAAATAGCTATTTATAAGTTGAATGAGATAAGTAGGAAAGTTGAGTTGGATGAGTCGGAAAATCAGTCCCTTGTGCCAGATGCGATCGAAAGCTTTCTGTACATCAAGGAATAGACCACCTGAGATGATTTTATTTTTGGAATTGGATTTTACGAAATTTACTACTCTAAGTAGTTGATGGCAGGTTGAGGTCTCCTCTCGGAAGCCATGTTGATGTGGAGGGAACGTTGCATTTACCTTCTCAGTCCCAGGGTCATCTGTAGGATACACTGAACAACACTTTCAAATAATGCCACCGAGTTAAATAAAAGGCGTCATTGGTACCCAGAATTAGTTAATTTTCTTGTTAATAGACGGTAGTTCTGAAAAAAATTATTTTTAGTGAACATTTTGCATTCGTATCTTATTTATGGTAAAATGAAAAAGGATTTTTTCCGAGTTATACGTTTATACTTATTATATATAAATCATTATACGCTTGCGCATAGCTAAGTGTTCATATTTTTATGTTTTGTGTAGTAAAAAATTATTAATTGGAATGTTGAATTTTCTAAATTTGCTGTTTATGTACAATATTATTAATTTCTTACTCAAATCTTCCCACTTCTGATTTAGAACGCAGTGTCGCCTGTAGGAGACATTGGGTCAATGGCTTTCAAAATCACTCAATTTGAAACTGTAATTATGGAATTTATTTCAGCTCAGAATGATATTCTTTAATTGCTAACTGAATTCCCCAAATGTAGATAGTTAAAAGATACAGGAAAGAATCTGTATCTGTCAGAAAAGGAAATGGAACCTAATTAGTGATCACTGTAATTATAATTATGTCTAATTTAAAATTTCGCAGAATTCGAAGGTATTGGGCAGAAAAAACTATAACTCGCGTACTCGCAGACAAGATTTTTTGAAAATCACGAGTTTTCAATAATAAACAACTTAAAATTGAGAAATTATTTAATAGCTTAAGATAAAGAGAGGGAGAAAAAAACGAATGATAAATTTTGGAAATTAGGATTCTTTTGCTAACAGTTCGGACAGGAATATTTTGTGAATCAAATTTTACATTATGTTCATTGTGCTCGTTGTTATGAATTACTCCTTAAATTAAGATTAAAGAAATATTAACATGATGACGGGAATTTGTCCCGATGTCTCTTCCAGGAGACACTTAATTTCTCAAAAATTAAATTAAAATAATCTTTTGAATATTTTTTCAGTACTTTTTTATGTATTTAGAACCAATTAATACAAATTATTCTAAAACTTATGGTTCAAAGTTGATCTTGGGTCTGAGGAGGTTAAGTTGTTGGATGATGACGTTTGGCAGACCTTGAAAATAGGGCACAACCACTGGACGTAAGGTGTAGAAATGTACCGATCTTCGTTCAAACTACAGTTGATCCGAACTAGAGATGTGCTCTGTCGTGTACCCAACGGCTGCCCAAATCCTCACACTAGGTTCAGGGCCTTATTCCGATATCGAATGCAAACAGGTGACGAGCAGTCTCCTTGTTGCCCCCAGACAAGCATACGACTATCAGAATACTGCACGCAGAAACGGGACTCGTATGAAATTGTGCCATTCTTGTATCCAACTTTGTCGTTCGGGTCACCAGAGTCGTTGTCTCTCTCTATGCTGCATTGTCAAGGGAAACCGAAGTAATGGTCGCTGTGCTGACAGTCCACGCTGACCTTGTCACAACGTCATTGCACAGTACTAGCGGATACTGGACGTGCTACAAACATGCCCATTTCCTGACTAATGGTCCGTGATGTGGTTGTATGTTTTTTTTTCAGGTCTGCGCGAAATCACAATATGTTGATTCTGTAGGGTGTTAGTCATGGAAAGGCGTGGAGACCCTGCATGCCATTCAGTAGGACCCTCACTAACCCATTCATTCCATATTCGCACGACAGTGGTTGGATTTCGACCAGTGCGATGGGCAATATCATAGAACGATAATCCACTCCCTCTGTAGGCAACGTCCCTTCCTCTATCGAATTCTTACATTTGCTTGTAAGCATTTCTTCTACTTATTCAAGGCATAAAACGATATTCTGAACAAACTCGAACTATATAAAGCGCTTTCCGAATAAGAAATCCACAACACAAATTTTCTTTTGTGCAGTGCTTCAGATATCGACTCTCCCTCCAGCGTTGTCTAAATGCTCTGATATACTAATTGTTTGTATATCCTAACCTCTTTTTCCTTTCATGGGATTTTGACGTTCGTCAGACTATTCTTTTTTGGAGTTACGATTTTAATGGCCAGCAGTTTATATATATATATATAAATAAAATTCTGAACATATTTTTGGTATAGTTTATATTTTTGCTTTTTCTATATTTTGTATACATAATTATATTTTAATTAATAATTTTTCGATATATATTACATATAGTATTTTTATAATTTCATCTTTGTTTCATTATTATTTTTAAAAAGTAATTGAAATTAAAAATTATGTCAATAGATGGAGATTTATATTTAGTTCTTTTTGAATAGTGCATTTATTACCAGATTTCAGTATTGGCGAATGGTTGTGACTCTTGACCAAACTAGTACTGCTCTTTGAATAACGTTTTCCGTTCTTTAAAATCTCTTCCACAGTTTTGAGAGTACACCCTAAGGCAGTTCAGAATTCGTGGCTTCGGTTTCATCGTCCGTATTTAAGCATTCCAGGCATTCTTCTTTACGCCGACAAGTCAAAATGTCATGTTTATGCTCTCAATCGTTTTTTTAAACTGTTAACAATTTTCTTTTGCACATGAATTGCATGAAATTTGTCTATACTTCTATTGTCCACTGAGCCCTGTTTTTTTGCATTCCGACGCGCGCAGGTATTTAGCGCCCGTTATCAAAAGAATATAAATACTAACGCTTAAACCAATGAATAGAAAAAATTGAAAAAGCTTATTATAATACCAAGATGTAACACATCGATCAATAACTCCCGAGACTAACCCAGAGATGGCGCTCGTAGTAAACCAGTAACCAGGTCTTTCTAGAGTACTAACCTTTGCTTGAAACGTGTCTAAATTTTAAGTCGATCGGACCAGGAAAAAGGTTTTTTGAAGTGAAGTGAAAAAGGTTTTTTCCAAGTGGGTGCCGCGATTGCTTTCGATGGAACAAAAACAGCAACGAGTCGATGATTCAGAAAGCTGTTTATCGCTATTTACTCGCAACAAAAAAGATTTCTTGCGAAAGAAAAAAAAGAAAAAAAGAAAAAAAAAAAAAATGGGGGGGGGGAAGATTTGGAAAAGCGTTGGAACGATTGTATCACCCTAAAAGGTGATTAACAAAAGGTGTTATGTTGATAATGAATAAAAAAAAATTTGCAAAAAAAATGTTGTTTTCAATGTTAGACTCGGGAGTTATTGATCGATGTGTTATGTAGGCTTGTAAACAAACAAGACGAGAACCATTTCACAGTTTAAAAAAACTAATAATTTCTGCAAATTAATTTAATTGAAAGCAGTAAAAATCTTATATATTAATCTTTAAATTTTGTAGCAAATTTATTGGCACAATAATCGGGAGTATGTAATTGTAAAAAAGATTTTAGAAAATGACTTCACTGACTATGCAAAAATAATAGTCTAATTCGAATACTACGTTGGTAGTGTCATCTCTTTACCAAATTATAAAAGTTAATTATTACTATTTAGAATCAAATGAAATTAAAGAATTTAAATTTACATCTAACTTTCATAATATAGATGGGTTTTTAAAAAAAATTATTAAAGTAATTGTGTTTTAAGCAATAAAAAATCAAAAAAAAAAAAAAAATATCAACTTTTCTTTAATTTTGACAAACTTATGAGAGCAACTAAATTATTAATGCGATATAAATATTTGGGAATAATATTTCTTTTATTATATAACTGTCTGTTTCTCCTGCTGTTCCAGAATATAACTTAAATAGCATGAAAATTAAAACAGTCTTTTATCATAAATATTAACGTATGCAATGTGTTCTTTTTTTGTAATCAAGAAAACGAACTTGTAAGTAAAAATTACACAGTATGGATAAAAGGCAAAACTGCGTTTAAATAAACTATTTTAACAAAAGATTATTAGATCTTCTATATAGCAATATAAATAGTTTTGTATTATTGATATTATTTTATTTTTAGAACTATAATTAAAGATTTACTGAACTTTTACTATCTGGTCTTCTCATGGGCAATCTTTTAACCTGTTCACAATGTTTTCCATGAAATGAAATATAACTTTCTTGTAGTACAAGGTTGATGAAATTATTAACTTCATCTGAACTTTTAACACTGTTTAAATCGTATTGTTTTAAATATTTATAAAAGTATTTAAAAGATGTATCCAATATCATTAAAGTTCAATAGATATGTATCATATTTATTTCATTTAGATCACATATAGAATCCAAAATTTCACAAGAGCTTTTTTTTATAGGCTGGAAGAACTCATATAGACTGTTCAGAAACCTCTTCAAATTGGAATATGCATATGTTTTCAATTCTTTGTCAAGCTAAAGGAAGTATGTTTGAAAACAGTGCTACTATTATTTTTCTACGATGGCATGTTTGAAAAGTGTAATACATGCAAAATAACATTCCTTCCCCCCATAATATTATAAAGCAACATATAAATTAGAAACATGAATAATTTTAGCAATGATATCTTTTCTGTTCGCTAATTGTGCTGTCTATAATTTTTTTTTTTGTTGCTAAGAAAACATTTTCAACTTGTATTTTCATCTTATGTTCTTTGAATAGCTTCTTAATTTTACAATGATATTCAAAATTGAGAAAATTTACACATTTAGTCGAATTTTTCTCAAAAATTTCTGAAAGAAAGATAAAATTTATGTTTCTAAACATAGAAGCCAATTTTTAGCATTGATTTTACTAGCGTGTACGCATATGAAGATCGCATTTGTTGAAAAAGTTTTGTAAAGGCACGTGTCGATTTCCACATTTCGCTCGTTCGTACATCTCGGTGCCTTTTTTTTTGCGACATTCGGTGAAATTCTTTAGCAAGTAATTAAAAATGAGTAACTATCAATCTTTGGATAAGGGATGAGGTGACAAATCGAGTCGAAACTTCAAGCATGATAATCTCAAGTTAAATGTAATGTCCAACGTTTTTTGAGACTTATGGAGACTCTATCCGACGAGAAAAGCTTAGGCAAAATGTCCAAGATTCCCGACGGCCAGGGAAATTATATGTTTATCCATCAAAGCCGGGTGTAACAGGAATGCATCAAGCTTTCATCTGTCTTGTGAAATTAATACGATCACAGGAACTAAAGTTTCAAGAATTAGAGAAGGCTGTGTGAGACAAGCCTGTTTGCAAGACTTGTTGTTTGAATCCCACTCCCTTTTGCTCGCAGAATAGCTTGCTTATCACACTGCAGAGAACAATATATTGGAAATTGGATCAGTGTAGGACTGTAGGTATGTGCGTTTTATACACTGATGAGTGGAGATACTGTCAAACTATAGATTTTGAATGTACCTTCATCCGGGGGGAGCGAAGGACCAGCTCCATGTCCTCCAAAACCTGAGAAAGAGATCTGTATGGTAGCAGAGCTTGATTTTCTGGGCAGGAATTGTGTTCGATGGACACACAGACTTCTATATGTCTTTGACTAAGGTTCCGTGAATACTATGAGGTGTAAGATGAAATCTTTCAGCCCCATATTAATATTGTCAGGGATGCAATTGGTCTTGATTCAATTTATATTGACGACAAAGCTCGCTTACATAAGATTTATCTATCTAACGAATTTCTAGAGAAAGAGAATACTCTCCGCATAAAGCCAGTCAGATTCCAAACCTAAATCCCATAAATATATTTGAATCACGTCACCCCTTCCTTGAGCCATTTACAACCTGAAAACAAAGTTTCTAGAGGAGTAGTACCAACTGACATAGAGATTTATAAGCTATTTCCAGCATTAATTCACTTTGTAAAAGCTGCATACTCGTAAAATAGGTGTGGAGTGTACTTTCTATTTAATCATTTCTTAATTGCATCACGTAACCTCTCTTTCTGAGTTTCCTGCGCTGATGAGTCGTACAGTGATTGTGCATGAGTACTATAATTTCTGTATTATAACATACATAGGTTTCTAGATTCAAATACATAGGATTGCATTATACCAATAAAATTACAAATTAAATACATGATTTCAGTAAATTCTGTTTAGTACTTCTGAAAATAATTAAACAAAAGGGAAAATTCTTTTCATCTCTAACACCAGTTTATTTGAATTTTAAAAATTAAGCAAACCGAAGCTTTGGAAAATGAACCAATAATACTTTTTTTTCTGTAGGATTAAATTATTTTAAGGAAGAACATATTCTGCTGGAAACAAACCAATTTAAAAGACTTTAAAAAAGTCTCCCATATTACGTTTTTTAAATGAAATATATTTAAAAACTTTAAGTGTTTTTGTATTGATAGACGTATTTTCTTAACTTATATCTTAATACAAATTCAATATCTAAAAAAACTAGGGTCAAATCCTACTGATGCTTAAAATAGTTTTTAAACCACTGTATTTTTGCCTCGTAGCCTCAAGCAATTCCTTTTTGAAACTGCCTTCACTTAATGTTTAAGTATTGAACCAAAACAGAATATTTTTACATATACAAAAATGACACAATATTAATAGCATATTCTGACAAAGTCATGGTATTGAGAACAATCTTGTCATGCTAACTAAGTCATGGTATTTTTTTTGTAAAGTAATCATTTTTTTTGTTGTTGTTGAAACCATTTTATTTGCACAGAATATATTCCATATTTTGTTTCATATACTTTAATGCCAAACGGAATTTTAATTTTTTATGTTAAAATAAAAAAAAATAGTTATACATCTAAAAGATACTTTTGAATGTTATAGAAACGATATGATAAAATATTGCGTGTATGGTAAGAAAAAATTGAAATAAATTAATTAGGGATTACTTTTAATCTGTCAAAGTATTTTCTAAACTTATATTCTGCCTTTTAATACTATATGTAAAAACAGTCAAACTTAGCTTTAAGGTCTGCATACTAATTAGAAAAAAAATGCATCAAAGATTTTGATACTTTTTTTGCTTTGCCATTCCTTGTATTTATTTAATTGTTATAATTTATATGTAAATTCTTCCAATACAATAAGATGTATGGCATACAATTCATTTAAGAGCAGAACAGTCATATGTTCAACCTTTCTAGATTTGTTTTTTTTATTTGAATATAGTATATTTTACATATAATAAATAATAGTATTTTTAAAGTATTTTGAAAACAATAGAATGATATAAAACAATACCTTTATTTTAAATTATCATTCAAAAAATATTAAAATTATGATAGAGAGAGTGCATGCCTTATATAACTTTTGTTTCCATGCTTATCCAGAAGTTTATTTAAAAAGTGGTATTTAATAATTTGCTCATAGGTTTAAAAATCTTTGGAGGTTAAATGAAAAATTAAAGTAAACAATTTAATGAGTTAAAAGCAAAATTTGCAAGAGATATTAAAGAAATTAAGCCAGGCCTATCTGGGTGCTGCATTGTGAAGAGATGAAGTTGTGCCCGAGAGTCGAGTTGTTGACTCGCTGAGGGTGTGATTAGCAGTCAAGTGAGTTGAGCGGGAATTATTACGGGAGAATGTTCCTTGGTTTTCTTACTGAGTAATTTGGGGTGAGTTTTTTTCCTCCAATCTTTAGGAGATATTTATTATCTAAGTTTTTTGATATTTTGGCATTGAATTGTTTTACTGAGGGGTAATTTAGGGCACCTCGAAGCTCCATATTTAGCATATACAAGCTCGCACCGGTAATTTGCCTAATCATGGAATTTTTGAGCTTTTCTAAAAATATTAATATTTGTTTTTGCTGTGAATCTCCAGATAGGACAAGCAAGTCCAGATGATAATAACTACTACTGGCATTACGTAAGGGAAGAATCTCGTGAGTTCCACAGCAGGAAGATGGGAGGGTATTCTGTTAAGAGTTGGGTACTTTATGGTTGCTTTTCATATATTGAAAAGTTGGCGGCAAATAGAAACAGGACAGTTATCAATGGATGTTATGCGAAAGTATTATCCCTTCGGGGAAGTATTCGGAAAGTATTATCCCTTCGTTACTTTTAGAAGAGCCTAAATGGAAATTCCAGCAAGATAATACTTCAGGTCATGAATCTCAAAGAACAAAAAACTGATTTAAAAAAGAAAAAGATTGGTATCATATCTTCGTCGAGCCTTAGTCCTGACCTAAACTCCAAAGAAATCCAGGGGGTGGTTATTTGTCTCCCTAAGTATGCGAAAACAGCAAACACCTATAATTTGGCATATGAAAGCACCATTGTGGAAAAATGGAGCAATATATTCCAGAATATCTTTACTTAAAAATTTGCTTATTTCACTGTCAAATCGTGTGTGTTTTAAATTATTTAGACAAATAATTGTACAGCATACGGAAATCTTGCTAAATTTGTTAAAACATTCTTTTCCCTCAAGCAGTTTTATGACTTTATACCTGGCCCTTTTGGCTGTTTTGTATCTGTTTACAATCACATTACTTTTATATTATTTTCATTTACTTAATTATTTTAATTGATATTATTATTTGTTAGATATCGTTAATGCATTTATTCGTTACAAAATCGTTGGATTTTATTTACTTGGAGGAACAACTGAGTATTCTGTGTTAAATCTTTTAAAAAAAAAACATTTTTATCTTATTAAAGCAAAGCTCACTTCAGTAAAAATTTATTTGAGTATTTAAATTAGTTTCTTTTATAATATAATTGGATAAACTTTGTGAATATATCCAGCAACTCAAGACAAAATTCTTCTATATAGGCATTCTATTCGAGTGTGTAGAAGATGGTTTGTTTAGTATTTTCAACATGCTTTGAAGCTATACAATGATGTAATTATATATTTTTTCCTTAGGTTTTGATCCTGATGTTTACAGCGATTTTGCTAGACTTTTGGTCACATCATCACATGTTGAGAGTGCTAATGTTCCACAAGCAATGCAGGTAAAGAATGAATAAAAACATCCATTCAAATTACGCTGATGTCCAAAAGTTAAGCAAAATTCATAAAATGTAAAAGATTAGTGAATTGGCTCGAAATAATTCGTGAAGAATCATCAGTCGAGGGCAAAACTTTGCTTTTTTGCAAAACATTTCAGTCGATATATTCAATCGACATCGGTTTATCAACCTTCCGACACGGATAAACTAGTTCACTCGGCATAAAAGTTCAGATTGAATTCATGTTATTCGTGTGTGAAGGGACGTTATTAACACGATTACAAATGGAAATACTTCGTAATCTGAGAGCAGTTGAGTGTGTGTTCTTAAGACTGTGACAAAGCTTTCAAAATGCGGAAAAAATTAACAGATCACCTGTATTAGGTCGGCTAAGAGTAAGTCGACAGATGGACAGTTGTGCCAGAGAGCTAAGTTCAGTGCTCAAAGCCACCACAGGAGTACGAGTTTCCAATTAAACTATTTAAAAGAGACTCAGTCATGTTGGTCTCCATGCCAAATGACTAGCTATATACATTCACATCTACGCATAAACGCGCTCATTTAAAATCGAATTTGGAACATCAGTAAAGGATCAATGTGATGCTCAGTAATGAATCTCGCTTTAGTCGGAACACTGAGTTTCATTGGCAAATGATTTGACGAGAACGTGGAACTTGGTTTCAGATGGGAAACTTTATGAAAAGACATCGTTTTCCGATAAGGAGAGTCAAGGTGTGGGCACGCTTCAGAGTGGATTGTCGAACTGACCTCCATATTTTTGAGAAGATGTTTATAACCTAAAAGGCATAGAGATGGAGCTCTTGAGCTTTATGTTCCTCTTGTTTTAAAGGTGCTATCAGTACCGTCTTAAAATTACTACAATAATTGTAAACACTCCTTGTCACAATGGGATTCTGATCGATGACTTCCTTGAAAAGGAAAATATCCATCGCATATCGTGGTGTGCTCACAGACCTTACCTGAGTATGAAGATGTGTGGTATATATTTGATAGACAACTTGAAGCTTTTCCACTCTTACTAAGTTCCGTTAGAGATATGAAAAGTTCTCTTCGTTTGGAATTATTTGAATTCCCAATTCCTCCACGATGTCATAGCAAATATGGAAAATCCGACGCAGCGTGTCTGGCTGTCAAATGTGACCACATACCAGAATAAACCATGTCATCGTCTTTTTATTTCGTTTGTTTTTCACTAAAGTCTGAACACTACATATGTCTAGTTTTCCTTCAGTTTCTTTCTTTGTATAGTAAAAAATGGATTATTATCGTTATTGCTCATCGGTTCTTATTTTATAACTGTTTTATTCTCGCATATCACGTTTCCCGCTATTACGGCTTAGATTCCCTTCGTTATTTACATAATTACCTATTATTTTTAACTTTTGGACACCAAAGTACATTCAATAACAGAAACTCACTGAAAACGCATTTCTGAACTGATAACGCCTGTTTCTCTTCTCTCTACAGGAAGTCGCTAATCAAATAATGAAGGATATAGGAGCCGAAAAATTCTGTTCTTGGTCAGTCGAGGTATACAATTTTGTTTTAGAGTCGTTTTAAGTTTCACTGTTAGTGATATTCAAAATAGTATTCATATTTCAAAAAGTCATGTAAAGGAGAATAAATGGCAAATTTCCTTCAATATTACGAGCTGAAACCATAGGAAAATTCATACAATTTCTTACAAACTTTGAATAATTATCACTGTAACCAAAGACAGGTTATGCTTTGGGCAAAATGTCATATATATATAAATATATATATATATATATATATATATATACATGGATCAATCAGTTCCGAGACTAACCCAGAGATGGCACTCGTAGTAAACTAGTAACCAGGTCTTTCTAGAGTACTAACCTTTGCTTGAAACGTGTCAAAATTTTAAGT
>BMAW01067696.1:127676-150872 GCA_019974015.1 Nephila pilipes | reverse complement strand
TTAGGAATCGAATATATATATATATATGTATGTATGTGTGTGTGTGTGTGTGTAAGTGTGTAAAATCCTTTTAGGTTTCAATTACATTTTATCTACTTCTAGATGTTTATTGCGGTTTGTTGTACCTCAGTGTCGTAGAGCTGTTCGAGGAAGAGAAGCTGGAAAAGTAGGTTCCCAATTTTTTCGATTCCTATCCTTCTGTAGCTATGCTGCCCGCTGTAGTCCAGTGGTCATGGTCGCGAGCTTGCGGACGATGTTGTTTCCATCAGCTTATGGGTTCGAGTTCTGATGCCTTTTAAGACCCTCCGTGTTGCTAGGTTGATGCACTTTAAATCTGTCGAGGCTTAAAGTCCTCCATCATGTTGTCCGTTGTAATAGTAGCATAGCGTAGGGGACACAAAGAAGGCCTTGGCTTCGAATGGTACAAATGTGGAGGGCAGCATGGAGTGACTGAGCTAGCTAATTCTATCTTCAGCATCAGGCCATTGTCACTAGATCAGATAACTATATTGTCATTGGGACTACATATGTACTTAAGCAAAATTTGAAAGCAACTGGACAAGTGGAAGTGGTTCAAAATAAAATTGTAAGATTTGACCTAAAGAAATGCATTTATCTGAAGTTAAATAAGAGCTTGTCAAATATTTCATGCAAAATTAAAAAATAAATTTCCATTTATAATTTCCCAAAGAACGCAAGCTGCTGTTGCCACACAACAAATACAATTTGTATGTCTGTTTTGATTTTTGAATTATTTTTCTTAACATCTCATATATATGTGACAGTGTGTAGGTGACATTCGATTTCTTCTTCTTATTTGTTATTTAGAAGAGAGGTGCATCTTTGATATTGCTTATTTTATACTTTGATAAAGTTTCACATGACCTCAATTTGTTAGTTATTGTTTAGTCTTTTTAAATACAATTCACGTAATATATATATATATATATATATATATATATATATATATATATATATAGGAGTGTTAAGGTAAATGTTTATTTGGTTTATTCTTAAACTTTTTAATGACTTTGTAGATTTACCCACTAGAATGTTATTTATTCGTTTTAACGTGTTTAACTTTGCGCGCGCAATGCATTGGTGATATTATTTATTTCTTGAAAAGGGCGGCAAACTTAGAGCTCACACCGGGTGGCAGAAATCTACGATTTGACACTATATTGCCTTTAACCTTCGTGTTGCTTCTAAAAAGCGACGTTAATAAAACAATCGATTACTATACAGAATGAATTTTACCCTGATTACTCGGTTATTTATTTGCAATAGTTAAAACTTTATTATACCCCTTCTATATGCAAGTATTCATAAATTAATTGATTGCATATTTAATTATTCCAGTCTCTATCCGTAAAATTTTTTGATTACTGGAGGCAAGGATTCCGACATCTTGCAAAACAAATGGTCTCTGAAGGACGTTTACCAGATGCAGATTTAATTTTCTTCCTCACTCTCGATGAAATTAATGACTTGTTAGAAACGAGGTCACCTAGCATTATCTCGAGGTAAGATATATTTTTGTTAAATTGTTATAATCTTCTGAATATTATTTGGATTTTTTTAAAAAAAAATATTTGTAAATTTACGCTATTAATGAACGAAGTATGTTTAAATTTTTAACACCTTAACCCTAGAAAGTTCTAATAGAGAAATAAATAAGTAAAAAGAATATTATTAAACTGAGATGTTCCAGAACTACCCCAGTATAAAAATTGCCTGAATTTATGCATAAATATATATTAGTACAGGTTAAGTGCTATCTCATTCAAAAAGAACCCATACCCTTCTAACAGTGGACGATTACTTATGATTTTTACTTGATATTGAAAAAAAAATCTTGCAGAAACTGGTGTCTTACATTTCGTGTATATTTAAATTCTTTTTCTTTTTACTTGAGGGAAGAGAAGGCTCTTAGAAAAAGCTGTAAAATGATACTTGTCTGGTGGAATCCTTATTTAGGTATGGGAAGTTTAAAATTTTCGTCTAAATTTGAAATTTCAGTATTACATTCTTTTGTGAAATAAAGAAAGGGCTTACTTTTATTTAAACTAATGAGGCGTAAAGCAGAATTGGTAATAAAATTATTACAATTTCATTGTTGTAGATCGAATTAAGCTAGCCGTTGTGCACACATAAAAGTACACTCTCGTTTGTTAAAGTATAGGCTTTGAAAATGCATGAGTTCCTTATGAACGTTGATTTAAGAGTTTGATAACCAAAAAAAAAAAAAAACGTTCGTATTCAACACTTTTAGCACGAAAAATGGGCCTTTTTTTCCAAAACTAAAAGCATGAAAAGGGAAATATGAATTTATATAAATTATAAAAAAAAAAATGAATTATGTTATATAGTTATGGAAACGACGAAAAGTGAATTGTAAAATATCAAAATGTGTACATACTTGTATTTCTAATGTCGTAAGACTTGAAAATCCGAAATTTCCTACAATTCCCTTTCGTAGTTCAAGAAATATTCAAGGTAAGTCCAAAAGTTTTGAGACCCTTGTAGTAGTTAATAAATCATAATTATAGATCTACTAATCATGTGCAGTGTTAAAAATCGAAGAAAGTATTATGAACCATTTCCTAGATAAAATAAGCTAATAAACGGTCCCCTAAGGATTTTCTTCAATCTTCTCTGAACAAGATAGGATTTAATTAAACTTTGGTACACAATATATTTGGATCAACCTCTACCAAGTTCAGCAAAAAAAAAAGGACTTTTATTGAGAAAAATTATATTTTAGAAATTAAATAACTTTTATTTAAGTTTTTTAATCAAACGACTGCTGTTGTAATTTAGTCTGATGTCACTTTAGACCCATCATGTACAGGGCTGCTGCACGTTAAATCTGTCGGGGCTCAAAATCATCAAGAAGGGATGGTATGGAAGTTACGAGAATGAGGTGCGAGCTCAGGTATCGATCTCGTCACTTGGCAGTTTTTTAAAATTACGAGGTTTGTCATCAATTGTACTAGTATTGCTTCTAAGTGGGTCTTAAATAAATAATTAGTCATTCCACTTATATATTAATATTGGAGATAACAGCCTTTGTTGCTCTACATCCCATAAAATCAATCAATAAATTAATATCAAGCAGATTATTGAATTTATATGTTAAAGAAAAATATTACTTTTTATTGAAAGCTCCTTTTTTTTAGATATTTAAAACTAAGTGCATGTGTGTTGTAATCGTATGAACTTATATCAATATCGGCGAATTTCTTTTTATCTGAAAATATGATCTAGCTGAGATCGTATTCTTTAATACTAAGTGAGGGTAGCTTTGATTTTGCTGTTACATAAAGGCGCAACTGAAATTTTGATTAGATAATTATTTCAAAATGTCTGTGATCTGTAATGTTGTGAAACTCTAATGGTTATATAAAAATTCCAAATACAACAGGTAATTTTTTTTTGCGTTCTAATAAACTGCAAAAATGCTTCATATTATTTCTCACCAAGAATACCCTTTGAGAAAATAGTATATTCCCAATGGATAAAAAGTTTAATTATGCTATCAAATGCAATTGTTACTTTTCAAAAGAGAAAGTAAATATGCAACATAAAATAAAAAAATTTAAAAAAAAAAGACGAATATATCACAAAACTCTCATGGAATTTGTATTCGATCAAAAAGTTACATATTTCCTCCTTCCGTGATTTGATAAAAGTAACGTGATTAACTGTCTAATATAAGTAAAAGATTACGATTAAGTCTTTTTGTACAAGAAATAATGTTTATATATTACGCTGATACGAATAATATGTATTAATTAAAACTGATTCAGCACAATTGGGAAAATAATCGAAGGGATATCGAACAATTGCTTTAAGTTATTGTTACAAAATTAGATCCCTTAACTTTTATATATAGATATTTAATAAACTTTTATTCTTTAAAATGTAATCCATTGTGTTCAACTCTGTTGATTTTACAGTTCATTATTACTTGTTTGTATGGTATATCAATTTTTTCAAGCATTTTAGTAAGGGGGTTGGTTATTAAATCCTCCTATCAGTTACCAACCAATTTTCTCTATTATTTTTGTCTTATTAGTTTTTTTTTCCTGTCAAAATACTTTAAAAACAATGTTAACTATACGTATCTTCAGCAAGCTAAAGACGTCTAGTATAAAATCTGTTGAATAAGAAGTGTGATGAAAAAAATAAGTAATATAATTATTAACGAAATACGTCACATAATGCTCAAGGCTTAAGGAACAAATATCATACAATTATTTTTTTTAAAATATATGAGTATTTATTGACTCAAACAATTTCTTTGACATTAATTTTTTCTTTCTTTCTTTTTTTGTGTTCGATTATAACTCCAGTTTCGTTGTACTAACATGTATTATATTATTTTCAGAGCCAATTATCGCAAAAAGTTGTTTCCAACTCTTGAAAAATATAAATTTCCAGAAATAATGAAAGGCACTCCAAGACCAGTAAATATTATTTTCTGTATTTCAATAAAGTACTCGTTTTAATGCAGTATCGATCATCGTGCTTTAATCCTAACAAATACATTTCTTCTACGCACAGATAAATATCGAGGAAGAATCTGCGGACAAGTATGAATTTATTACAGATTTACAAATGAAAGGTAATTTTCATTAAGAAAAATACATTTTTGAACAATTCTTTTGAAAATAAGTATGTTTTAAAATAAATTCACTCTGAATGTTCAACGCACGGAGAACAAAAAGTATCAGCTATGGTTGTTTTCGGTTTTTCGAGTATCAATTTTAATTAGTTAATACTTTTTTTTTTTTTGCTCATTACACGCTAAGTGAAAATCCAAATGTAAGATACATATGCTTACTAAAATTCACAAAAATTAATTTAAAATGCTATAAAAAAATTTCTCTCATATTTTTTAGTCTTAAGGTTAATATAAATCTTTAAAAAAATTCAGATAATTATTTTATGTATTACTATTGTGCCAAAGTTATTTTTTTAAAAAGAGCATTATGTTGTCTTTTGAATGTAATTTTTTTAACGTATTTCTGACACAGTAAAAATTCAAGCTAGAATAACGAAAATTCTAGTAAGTAGTTTACAATACAGGGTAAAAAATAGTGTTCTTTTGTTTAGAAATTTACGAATACTATTGGATGTTTTAAACCCCTACTCAAGAGATACCCTTACTCAAACTAATTTAATAAAAGTATGAACATTTTTAATTGAACTTTGCAAACTAAAATATTCTTAAAACTATTAATTCTATGTGCATGTGCAGATTATTAAGGAGATTCCAAAACACAATTCATTCCTCAAAAATTGCTGAGGCAAAAACTTTTAAGAATGATGTTACGAAATATTTCTGTCGCCCTGAGATTCGAAAGAAAAAAAAAATGAAATTTACATAAATTAAAGTACGTAAATCCTTCCGTTTTAATATTATACTCATTAACTTTCTGATTAGTTAACTAAATAATTTTGGTAAATCGGGTATAATTTTTTTTTTTTTCATTCAAAGGAGGGAAAAAAAAGGATTTTGAATACCACCTTTTCAAAGTGCTGATTTTAAAAGTGTGCAAATTAGTGCCTTAATTGGAAAATAGCTTTTGAACTTAAAGAGACTCGCTAGAAAGTTTTAATTAATTTTAACATTCTAAACTTTTTATTTTTTTATTTTATTTTATTTACTTTTATTGTGAAAGAATATAGCTTAAAACAATATTTTCAGATTTTTTTAAAAAATCACTTTGAAATTATTGTAGGTATACCTGTAAGCCAAGGTATCACAAAAGGATACGCAAGAGTGGCTGAGACTTTGGAAGAAGCAGCACACTTAAAGGTTAGTAAAATTGAATAAATTGTAAAAGTTCAAGACCCAAATATATATATATTAAATTTCTGAAATATTTGTTTAGAATTTAGAATTGCATTTAATTTAGGTTTCGATAACTGATCCTAGTGTGTTTTGAAATCACTTCAATTCTTACTCAGGTAATTATTTAAAACTTAAAATCTACCAGAATTGTCATTAAAAATCCTTGGGATTTGGTTATATAAAATTTACCATGTTTCTGGGTATTTTTCAAGTACCTCATTCTCCCAAATTTTCTCCAAAATCTATTTATTCTCAACATAATGATCAACTATCCTGAAAATATAAGTTTCAACTTTAATTACAACTTAAATTTCAATTTTTTTTTAAAATTAAATAAAATAGATTATGCATTCATTAACACGGGCAGTTTTTCGAAACTTTTGAAAATTTATAGTGGCATTTTTACTGCAACTTTTACATTGTATAAGTAAATCATAACTTGCAGCATTTTTAATTCAAATATGAAGATGGAAAAACATCTACTCAAACATAAATTTCTAGGAGAAAAAATTCGTAAGTTAATCTTTTAATCTTTACTTATTTTGTCAAATGTTGTTTCATTGTAGCATGGAGAAATTTTGATAACGTACAGTACTGATATTGGTTGGAGTCCTTACTTTCCAATTTTATCCGGAGTAGTTACTGAAATCGGCGGTCTCATTTCTCATGGTGAGTTTTAATTTATATTTCTAAACCCGAGGATCCCAAAACGGTATACCAGTGTAGTGACCGGGTATGATAGAATAGTCCCACTTGTAGCTCATGCATGTCATAAGGTTCGACTAAAATGGGCACCCTGCTCCTGGGGATTATATCAGGGTACCTCAGGGACTTGCCTTCTTTAGGCAAGTACGGGCATCATGACTCCGAGGTACCCAGTGATATTTCTCTTTCCTATGTGTTTTACTGTCTTTGGTAAACACGGGTGACGCATCCCCGGGTTATCCAAGCTATCCTTCTCTATTTGTACCCTCCTTCTTATCAACCAATTTTTGTCTTTTTTCAATTTCTCTCTCAAGAAGACCACAATTACATCTTGTTTGGCACTGCAAACCCCATCTGTCTCTTGCGCCAATAACTTTCACTCACTCATTCCCAAAACGGGATCACGATCCATCTTGTGAATCTAAAGTTAAATGAAGGAGTTGACACATTTTTTTTTGAAATTTATTAAATTAAAAATAATCGAGTTTCATTTACATTTAAAATTAACATAAATGGTTATGTTTCATGCATTTTAATTATAAAAAAGAAAGACAAGATTCTGAGAAGGCAATGAATTATAATTTTTTACGAAATATTTTAATATAACTGGTATAAAAAATGTGATTGAGAGGAAGTAATAGAATTGAGTAAATGTAGGGAGGAACTATTTACCAAGCTTAGATTGTAACATAACTTTTAAATAATCAATTAAATTTAATGCTGATTTATTTTACAGAAGATATATAACGCGGGAATACTAACCCTTTCCTAATTAGCAGAATCGTGCTGAACACGTGTATTTCCCCCTTCGTTTGTCTCTTTTGTTGAGCAAATCAAGGGAGTGGCTATCGTTTCTCTTTCCATCTGCGCCTGTTTTAGCCCCCCCTCTGCGTTGTTTTCTTTCTTATCGTCCCCGCTCTTCCGGGGAGATCTTTCCCATGCCCTTTTATGGAGTTCGTTTGAAATACCTTCATGAACTTTTCATGGCTTCCTTTAAAGTGGGAAAAGGGGTCATCTCCGTATCGATTGTTTCGGTGACCTTTCCAATAGTGGGTTGGGGATGGAATTCATCTGCACAACATGTATTACAATTTAAATTACTTTTAAAGTAAGAGAAAGTGGTGATTTTGATTTTAAAAAAATACATTCTACTTTACATACCTTTGCCTTACATGCTTTCAGTAATGTTCTATAACTCACAGAATACTGCTTCTTTTTACAACTTATTGCATGTAAAACTTATTATCATAAAAATCAAATTTAATAGCAAGCAACAATTATCATAATTTTAACATCTCTAAATAAATATTGTAATTGACACAGTTGAAACTATCAACAAGAATAGTCCATATTTTCATCTTCATATTCAATTGATTATGATTCAGCTTGAACTAAATAATTATTAACTGAACTTGTTTATTTTTTGTTAAAGATGATCTGTTATTAAGATTCAGAATCTCGCATGAGAATGACGGAACATAGTGAAAGTGAAAAGAAACATTTGTTACTCGTGAAATTCAATGGTTACAAGTTGAAAAGAATACATTAAAAGTAAACTATTCATAAAAATTTTAATGCCGCCTGTATTTACTCTCTCCTCAAGCATTTATTCAAAGACAATACGAAATAGTAAGCGTAATAGTTTTTATGCTTTATATTTCAAGCTGTAGGGTTTTAAAAAAGAACAGCAACGATATAAAAAACTGATTTTATTTTTATTTTTAAATAAATAAAAGAATCTCCCAAAATTAACATTGAATCACTAATAACGATTTTTTCTCCTTAGGAGCAGTAGTAAGTCGTGAATATGGCTTACCGTGCGTTGTAGGAATACAAGGAGCTACAAAGAAATTTCGAACTGGTAAACCTTTCTAAGATTTTGATAATTGAACCAATTTTCTTATTTTTCCTACACCCGATGTGCCCATTTCAAAATAAACTGGAATGTGTTGGCTTTGTAAAAGAAATTTAAAATATTATTAAAAAATTCTTTTCAGGTGATTATGTGCTACTCGATGCAAAGAAAGGAATTTTACAGAGATTGCCGCCACCAGAACTGAGATAGATGTGATTCAAGAATGAGATTATCATTATTAATTATAAAATCATTCAGAATTTATTTATGTGCCCAATAAAATATGTTTTTCTTACCACTTTTAATTTCTTTCATTAAAATATTTTCCATGCGTTTCATTTTGTGATTTTTTTTCAAAAATACATTTTCTTTTCGTTTAAAAATATTTAGTTCAAGTACATACAGAATTTTCAACAACAGATTCATTAAACGTTATCTTTGAATAAGTTTCTATCGTCTAATGAAAGAGTATATTGAATTAATAATTTACTATTGTAAAAGAACATTAAAAATATTTTATCATCCGATTTTGCACAAATCATCAACTTGTGTTTGTGATATATCATTGAAAATGATTTACATACAATTCTCTAAGATTTTATTTAGAAATTAATGTGCTACTTTAAAGAGTAATATTAATTACTACACTTAATACATTAAGCGCTCAGTTAAATAAAAAGCTTGTATTGTATTTAAATTTTAAAGTATTTTAATATATATAAAGCAATTTTATTATGTATTTCAATAATATTCTTTCAAGTAAATCTATATAATGTGCAATACTGATGTTTTACTTTGTAACTACATTAGATTCAGTGTTATTTATATTTTCTTATCGCTTATGCTTCAAAATACATATATTTACTGACAATATGGTTTTATAAATAAATAAGTAAACACTTATATATTCTTAGACATAATTTTAAAACATCAAATATTTTGAGGAAGACAGCCTTTATACAAACTTATTTATCAGTATTGTTATCTTTTTTGATAACAATATTAATAAATTAGTTTAAGGCTGTCTTCACTTAATGATGTACTTTAGGACCCGAAATTGGAATATTTTTTCCGATAAAAAGCACTCGATCAATAATTTATCTTCTGACTTAACTATCTTTTAGAGAGCATCGTATTTTATAAAATTACTCATTTCTGTGTGAATCAGTCCCTTTTTTTTCTAATGTAAAATGCGTTCCATACTTCTTATCCTATACTGTAACGCTAAATAGCATTTAAATTTTTTTGTATTCGCGTGAAAAAGGACGTATTTTTGGAATGTTTCTTAACTTTTAGAGTACTATACATCATAGGCGGATGTATGTGTTGCAATGTCGTAAACTTATGCAAAAATTGGAACTATTTTCTGTCTGGAAATGTATTCAGAAGTTTTGAGACGGGTTTTTGACATCAATCGAAGACAAACTTAAAATGCGAAATGTTATGTGCACAAAATGTGAGGTACTTTACTCACTAAATTCTTCAGTTTTAAAACTGTCTGACTTGGTGGGGGAACCCCCCCCCCATAATTTATTTGCTTTTTTACGTCATATTGGCCTTTTATACCACATTTGATTTTTAACTATTTATCTTTTGTGTGTTATTTGTGTTTGTCTTGTGTTTTTAAGGCCGTTACTTTTTAATAGATTTTATCAAGTGTTTGGCGCAGCAAAGCCTACTTTGGCTCTTGCGCCATTAAAACCTACTTTCACTCACTCACTCACTCACTCTTTACTCACTAAATTTAAGCTTGTTTAATAAATCATATATATATATATATATATATATATATATATATATATATATATATATACAAATGTGTGTGTACATTTTTCTAAAAAATATGACAATTTTCTTCAGTTAAAAACCTAAAACCTTTCTTTATTTCCTGGCTTTTTAATAAATGCCTTTTTTTTCCTCGAAGAAAAAAAACTCTCAACCGTTCATCTAAAAAGATTATACAGTCAAAATTGTAATAGGTTTTAAGTGTTATTTAAAATTAAACTTAGTTAAATTATTTTCTATTCATATGTAACTATTTGTTTCAGGGTGATTTTTCAAATTGCTAAGAATTCTTTTTTGTCTACATCTTGGATGAAAATGACTTTTTGAAATGCTTGATTAAAATGTATCATCTGGGGGAAAAAACTATTTTCTTAGGCTCATTTTTATATTGCACAAACGGCGTTGCCAAAACGGATTATCATGCATTTCTCTTTTCACCTAATCCTGTGGGTTATTTTATTAAATTACTTCATTTGAGAATCTCGCCTTGTGAATAAACTGTGATTTTGTAAGGGAACATTGTTATAGGTAGAAGTGTAGGGGCCTGGGGATAAGGAGATAAATATATTGGATATGTTGAAGTGCTGAGAGAGGAGATAGAAGGTTAGCGAGAATATAGCACACCTGATATTTGACTCGGACCTAGTTAAAAAGTGGTGTTCCTGACTAGGATACAGTTTTGCTTTTTTTGAGATAAGTAGAATTTAATATTATAATAGGTGACTTGAGAGGTATGCGAGTTAGTTATTTCTTCCCAATTGTAATGCAAATATTTATTTTTGATTATTCTTAGTCAAAACAAACATGAAGATTTGCTTATCTAACTATTTATGGACAAAGTAGCCAAACGGAGTCCCACAAAGCTTACTGTTGGCAATATTACATAAAATGTTCCCTATTTTACCAAATTTTTGTTTTACATGCGTGATACATTGCACCATAGCCTAATTATTATGCTGTATATTATATAATAAAAATAATTCGAGATTATGATTTAGAATGCGTTTACGTAATACTAAGTTGAAATTAATATAATTAATTTAGCTATAATGTAGTTAAAATTCATGTGTATTTGATTACAGAAATTAATATAAGGTAAATATAAAATGAAAAATTTGCTTTTAAATTTTAAACAGTTAGTTGCCTCGTAATGTCATAAACTAAACTAGTAGTTGTCTTAATTACTCAGTTTCTCACTCCTATATCATTAGTCAAGTTTATATTCTTTCTACTGTATGTGTTCTGCCATCTCTGAACTCTTCTGAAACAAAAACAAAAAAAATACAGTGTAAATTGGCCAACCCTGGATTGCATTTTTTGTCTATTAATTTCTTGATAGTTGTCATAAAAATCAAATTCGATAATAAGCAATTTTTGCGAGGCGTTTTATTTCTTACTATCATCATTTTTTTTGTGTAGGGATTACGTAAAAATCGGATGAAACATTTTCAACCCTTTTTAAGAACAATACATCTAACTTTTAACGTCATATTTATTCGACGAAATAAGGTCGAAGGTGTGCAAAATTACGGCATACCTCCCCTATACTTCCTCCTCGTTAATATCGAATTATAGACGTACAAAGGTAGGGAATTCTGTAAGAGAGAGAAAAGTATTGAATGTTCAGAGCAGGGCTGTGATGAATCTTGCAATCCATCAATTCGTAGCCGCCTATTCGTTACGGAGTGATTGAAGAGGGATGACCCTGACTCACAATATAGACTGAATGTACATGCCTGGAAATTCTTTGACCATAGCCCCTTCAGGAAAAGATAACATTTACATTCCAAATAATTCGAGATAAAAACCAACGTTTTTATATGGTGGCAAAGTTTATTAAAAAATAATTATTGAAATATTACAATAGTTAAAACTTGTCGCAAAATGTCTAAATATTGTATTGTTTGGCGAGTAAGAACGATTTCCAAAGTTTCACAGCTCCAGCTTGTTGGGAAGTAGGTTAAATTAACGATCGAAAATTTGATGACACACACACACACCAAGTGAAATACATAACAATTTTTAACTGTAAAATTTACTTAAAAAGAGATATTTGTGAGCGTATTAAAAATTCATAATACTCACAAAATCAAAACATGCATTTGAAAGTTTGTAAGTCATTCTATTAAAAAAATGGTAACCAGAATTCAGAAAAAACTATTGTGATAAGACACGGTGCCAAATATTGGAATCTTTCTCTTGCGAATTATTACTGACTAAAAGTCAGCAACCCTTACTATCTTCCCTTTGTGAGTAGAAAAGATTTACGATACCTCATGTGGTGTACGAGGAGTTCTCGATGTATCCAGAGGGGGAAAGAAATTTTTTTCCTCAATCCTAAAAGGTGGGAAAGTGAAGGGATATTTTGACTTATTAAAATTATTGAAATATTAGTTAAAACTTGTAGCAAATGTCAAAATATTGCATTGTTAGGCGAGTACGAACGATTCCCAAAATTTCAAAGCTCTAGTTTGATGGGAAGTTGGTTAAATTAACGATCGAAAATTTGATGACACACACACACTCACACACACACACACACACACACACACACACACACACCAAGTGAAATTCAGAAAAACGTTTTAAAATGGAGTGGCGGTCTCATTCGAAAACGGGTGAACGCCCCTTGAAATGTATAGACTACAAAGACAGATGTCACATGGTAGTTATATCCTTAGATGTCTAACTATTAGACACGGCTTCAAATCCCGATCTTTTTTTTTTTCTTTTTCTTATGAGATCCCTTGCTCTTGTCCTCACCGAATCGAGGTAAAATTCCTTTACTCTAAGACTTCTTGTAAAGTTCAGTGTAAAGAAAGAAACATATATTGAACCAAAAGGCTTATTTGACATTAGCAATATAAATTCTCTCATGAATGTAAAATTCTTTAATTAAATTTCCCATATATCAAGTACTTAATTTTTAAGTAATAACAATGAGAATATGCAATTTTTTTTTAAATATTTAAAATGTATTATTGTTAATTTTAAATTTACTCCTAGGTAAGAGCAGATCCAATGTTTAGTTTCATTTTTATTTCCAACCAGATCGGGGATAAAAGCCTGGAAAAGTTAAGTTAAGCACCTTCATGAACACAGTTACAACAACTCCACAGATCATAAAATCTGACATTTTCAACCACTTGTGTTTATTTGAAGATACTTCAATCGGATTAATAAAATTAGATCCCTGACGAGCTCCAACGAATTCAAACCTTCGTGCTCGGAACAAATTTTCAAAGAAATACTGTCAAGATAGAAAAGTAAAAAATGATAAGAAAAATGAAAAAAAAAAAAGAAAAAAAGAAAAAGAGAGTGAGAGAGAAAGGAAAATCAGTTAGAAAATGATGCTTAATAAATAGAAACTGGGAAAGCAGTGTTAGTCATACAACCGACTGAATGAGAGGCCTGAAGAATTGAATTGACTTGTTTAACTAAAATTAAATCAGAGATAGCGATTGTTTTGTTGTTTTGTATGCATAACAAATAATATTATATATATATATATATATATATATATATATATATATAAAGGAGTAAAAATCAAAATCAATACTTTTTATTACATAGCCTTGAAAAAATTCAAAGTTTATAGAGTTGAAAGCTTAGAACTTCAAAACTAAGGTTTGTACCCCCTTTACACACACACGTAGACACCAAATTCTACTTGAAAAATTGTTAATTGTTTGATTTTATTATAGCTATGAGAGAACGCATCGGTTTTGACTCGTAGAAAAATATTGATTATATATATAAATCTTTTGAATTCTTCAAAGTCAACGAATAAATAAAAAAAAAAATCTCATTTCATGTATTTGTATATTTCTTTTTGTACCCATGAGGTTAATGGCAGTTGAATCTCAAAATGGTGGAGCTCTTAGATTTTTTTTTTTTCCTTAAATATTTGTGCATTATTTTTTAATGTAACTAGAACATTCACAAACATTCATATTTAATGTAAGACATTCACAAGTGTATATATAATAATAATAATAATAATAATATAATACTAAAAAAGGATAAAATATTGAAAATGGACTTGGATTTCAAGGAATTTGCTAAATCGCCATCATGAAGCGTTTCCGAGTAAAAATTCTATTCATAAAACTAAGGTATGATTGCAAACAGGTTTTGATTCAATGGTTCCAGTAAATATATTTTTATAAGCAATTCTTGAATGCAGGTTTAGCCTAAAAATATAAACTGAATGTAACGTTAAAACATTTAAAATTATATAATGAATTATTTAAATAAATGAGTTTTATATTTATTTCTTGAATTTGCTTTTAGAGTAACTTTTTGAAAAGTCTTATTGTTTGATTGATTGCTTATAATTAACATCATACTATGAATTAACACGAGGACTATATCGTTATTTTGAGCCGCGTTCAAGAGATAAGTACGATACCTGAGATGCCATTTCAAATTCCAGACTTCCATATTATGATAGCGTGAAAATTTGGAGCCTTGGTTGATTTAACGTGGAAAAACCTCATTAAAAATGTTTCAAAGAAATTGTAATTATATAACTGAACTTGATATCTGCTATCTGTTTTATTAAAAATAATGTAACTGTTGCGGTATTGTTTTTCAATCATATATTTCAATACCACAACAATCATACTACAATTCGATCACATTTTTATATCATATATTTTCAATTTTTTTTTATGTAATGGCGTTTTTGGCAAGATTTCTGTAAACTGTGGCTAATTTCGTTTATGTGATTAAAAGAAAAAAACAAATGTTTATTACGCAACTCATTACAGTGAAGAAAGCAACGTTCAGTTGATTAGCTTGAATTAACATTGGCTTAAAACTACATGAAAATTATAGGCAACAAGCTTAACCAACCATTTAGCTTAGAGAAGTGACTCTCAGTCTATGGTCCGCTGAACCACTTCGAGTGTTCCGCAAATAAATAAATAAAATATACAGTTAAAAATGATTACGAAAACAAAATAAATGTATGGTAAAATAATTTTTAGGAAAATGAAAAACTTCTATGCAAATTTTGCAAAGAATAGATTCAGTCACTCCAGGTGCGCTTTTTTTTTTTAAATTTTTTTTTAATAAATATTATTAAACTACTCAATTAAAAAATATAAGAAAGTAAACGAAGAAATATCGAGAAATAGACAATAGTAAGCTTTTCCGATATTAAAATTAAAGGAAATGATAAATTATTAAATTGAATACATTTATGCTAATTGTAATTAAAATTGAAGCAAAGGGTAAAAAATTGAAAAGTGATCTGGTACACCAAAACACTCTAATACAATAGTCCCTTGGGTGGCTAATAGGGGTTTTAACAATAAAGCGAATGACGATTGAAATTTTACAAGCCTATTTTTAAGAAAAATTACGCCATTTTCTAGACCCAGTGTTATAGAAACTCCATGCAAATTACATTAGAATGTTTGTCACGGGACTAGTTCATTCGTATCTCTCACATGAATAGCTAGTCAATCCCTGGTTTCCCGGGGAATACCGAGGAGGGGAAAAAGGCACTAAACAAATTTTTATTATTTTCCACGTTTCACCTTTACGGGTCAGGATTCTCAATGGTATTTACTAGTATATTAAAACACAAAGAAACATGATAGCTTGGAAAATTTAGAAGAGGAATTTCGTGCAGATTTTTCGTCCCGATATTTTGCAAATGTACAAAGGTCTCCAAGTTCATGTATCGCATTAAATTTGAGAATTTTTGTATTTTTAGGTAGCTTTCTAAATGAATATGTTTGCACCAATCAATATAGGTATTTTATTTCTTAACAAAAGTAACATTTTGCTTTAGTGTAGCTGACACCGCGTCCGTAAGGCACCTGCAATGCGATTCCGGTTTTTACATAGCTTAGATATGTCTAATTTAATATTTTATCACCTGCTTTTATTTTAATATCTGAACAAAATATTTTTGTCCACTTTAATAGTTTATTCTTTTCTCTTGTGTTTTAATATATAAGTTAATGGTTGATATTTATGGCAATATCGTCTGTTTTCGTTCTTTTTGTTGTTAATATTGGCATCGTTTTTGCATTATAGAATGTTTTACTCGTAAAAATAAAAATGCATTAGGAATTTTAAGAAGGTGTTTTTCCCCCCTCTCTCTCATCAATAGTGAAGCTACTTTTGAGAGCTTTATCCTTTTTTTTTAAAATTGCAGCCATAATATCGGAAATGATGGTCCCCCACTCCCTGCTTTAAAGTCCATGTTTCATTGTAAGTGCTCTGCGCAGAATAAATTCGACAGCTTAGCACTCCGCGACTTAAAGAAGATTAAGAACTAAAGGCTTAGAGAACGGATTTACGAATTAGATTTTAGTTAATTCCATTCTTCACTTTCTGCTCAAAGATTCTATGAAGAGTAAATTCCACAGTTTAGCACTTCCGGACTTAAAGAAGTTTGAGAACTAACGGCTTAGAGCATGGACTTGCGAACTAGACTTTAGTTAATCCGTTCACATTCTGAACCGCGGATTAACCTTAGAGCCCACCCCAGAGATTATGAGAGAGTTTATTAGAGTAGTAGATTACACACTGAGGAGAAAGGATATACTAAGTAAGAAACTTTACTACATTTGGGGTTCGTTGATCTGAAATTGATGGACTGTGACAGGCGACTACAATGATGGATTCTTCAGTTCCAGCTGGCTAAGCTTCCTTTTACTCCGTGTAGATTATTTCACACCTGTAAGTAGAGTTGACACAAATGGTAACGGTTATTTCATTAAAGGACTAGAGAGAAAAATGTTGCTATTAAAATAAATCACCTTTCACCATGGGGTGTGAATCGGAAGATAATGCAAGGGAACGAATAAGACAGGGAATTATCTTCGTCTAGTGTTAAATATTATGATCCAAAGGCCGGAAGAAATTTTCAGATAGAAAAACGCTGCAATGCTAATGTCAGATTTTGATTTCATTATCTTATTAACAATAAATTTCATTATAACATTTATTTCTGAAATGTCCAGCAATATTTCCTTTTGTGAAATATGTTCCCCGTTTTATTTCTTATCACTATTTAATGTCAAATTAATTTCTAACTTTATGTTTTAAAGAGAAAAGTAATTGGTTTCTTGAATGCTTTTAAAATTAAAATACACAATTTAATAAATGGTATGTACTAAACGCAAGCTTATATTAATATTGGATCATTTTTCTATTTCAAAAAATATGAATCATATTTGAGTCCTGTACTTAAGCATTTCGGGAAGTTAACCCGACTACAGTAGGTCTACTTTTATCAAATGTTCTCAAAAAGATTTCGAAAGGAGAAAAAGATACGAATCGCTAAAAGCTATAAGATTTAAGAACTTTTTATTATATTTATTAACAAAAATTGCTGATTAGTATGATATTACTATGCATATGAAGAGTCAAATCCTTTACACCAGTTCAAAGAAAAATTAAAAAATTTCTATTTTATTAAAACCTCATTATGTTGGACCCTTTTAACTAGGATCTCTAGATAACTCGGAACAGTCTGTACTAAGAATTTTTCTTTAATATGAAAAGCGATCCTCCAATTTCCGTAATAACGAATATTTATTTTATCCACGTATTTTTTTAAATTTATTTTACTTACTGAAACATTTTCATAGCTATGCATGCATGAAAGGAAATTGGGAGGGGGGAGGAATTTTAACAAATATTTTTTATAAAGCCTTAGTTCCATCTTTTATCACCAATGACAATTGTCATACGGTGCTACATATCTAAATGGAAAACGCAATATTCTTCTGCTATTCACAAAGTAAACATCTTTAACATTAGTAATTATGATTCGTATTCAGTTTTTTTCTATGTAAAGATGATTTTCTTAAACTTATGTTTTATCTTATCCTATTTTTTCTCATTCTCCATTAAACCTGGTCCCAATTAATCCGACTAAACGAGATTTTACTGTTTTTGAAACGTGTGACAAATTTGACAGTACGTACATAAGGGAGAGAAGGTATTCATCCTTTTTAGATGAGGGGTAGAAATTTTTTCATGAAAAAAAAAAAAGTTATTGTTGATATATTTAGGTATTCTAAAATGAATGTATGTTTTAGTTTTAAACAATAAAAATTTAAATTTTATTTTATTTGTATAATATTATTTTCATTTGTAAAATTTTTTGAGCAAGTATTAAAATTCATTGAAATTATAACGAATGTCATTAATTTTCACAGTGAACTGTTATTACAGTGAGGAAGAGAAAAAAAAAAGCCATATGATTTATCATGTACTAAATAAGTGTTGTTGTTTTTTACATTAAAAAGAATATTATAAAAGATTAGTGTATATGAAGGCTGTATTACGAAAGGTTACTAAACCAATTCAGATTGTTAACATATTATAGATGCTGAAGAATGCTCTAAAGCGCCTTTTTTTTTCCCCCTTAAATAATCACCTTTATGATTTTTTTTCAAATCTTTGATGTCTTAAGATTATTTTTAAGAAATATATGCTTTTACGAATTTATTTATATAATTGTACAGCCTGTCATAAGTATTATCATAAATTTTAAAATAAAGCAAGATTGACAATTACTGAACCTAAAGAAATTACGAAATACAACATAAATTATGTGGACATTTTATTGACTTAATTAACAAAACGTTAGTCATATATATATAAACTGCTGTTTGTAGAAAATGCAACACCATGAAGGAATCATCAGAATCAAATGAAATTCGCAGCAAATGTCAATTATAGGATATTATGCAAATTAATAAAGTTTCAGAGCCATCGCGCGTGCGCGGCGCGCGCAGCGCCCTCTGAATTGATGCTGAAAGCGTATAAATAAAGTGCTGTAGCGGGACTTTGAAAAAAGTCTATGATTATTTGTTAGTGGCAAACGTTTAGTGAGACCTGAGTATGCCTCCACGACGGAAGAATAAGAAATTCAAGCAACTTACGGAGTTTGAACGAGGGAGGATAATCGGCCTTCGAGAAGGAGGATTTTCCTATCGCGCAATAGCAGCTCGTATGCAGCGGAACAGTTCCACAGTGATGCGAGTTTGGAAGCAGTGGACCGACGAGCACCGAACAACTCGAAAAACAGGCACTGGACGACAGAAGGTGACGTCAGAGCGCGATGATCGACACCTGCTCCGCATGGCGGTGAATGATCGCACAGCTTCCTCCAGGCAGCTGGCAGCACGTTGGTCTACTGCTACAGGTGTACAATTGTCGGCTTCGTCAATTCGTCGTCGTCTGCTGCGCCGTGGATTGCGTGTAAGGGTGCCTTTATACAGGATTCCCCTCACGGCGAATCATCGACGGCTGCGTCGGCAGTGGGCTCTTGAGCACAGAGACAGGCGAGCTGATTGGCACCAAGTTGTCTTTTCAGATGAATCACGCTTCAATTTGTGGACCCATGATGGCCGTGTTCGTGTTAGACGTTATGCCGGTCAACGCTGCCTTCCTGAGTGTATTATTGAACGACATAGTGGTCGAACACCCGGAGTTATGGTCTGGGGTGCGATTTCGTATCATGGACGATCCAATTTGATACGAATTGAGGGTAATCTCAATAGCAACAGGTACGTCCGTGAAGTGCTACAGCCCGAAGTCGTTCCTTTCCTTCAAGGCATCCCTGGAGCTATCTTTCAGCAGGATAATGCACGCCCACATGTTGCGCGGACTGTTCGAGACTTCTGTTCAGCACAACGCATGCAACTTCTTCCTTGGCCTGCTTATTCACCGGATATGTCGCCTATTGAGCACGTGTGGGATATGGTTGGTCGGCGTCTCGCTCGTGATCCGCGTCCTGCAGTTTCCAAAGACGAACTTTGGTTGCGCATACAAGCGATATGGAATTCTCTTCCTCAAGCAGATATTCAACATCTGTTTGACTCCATGCCACGTCGTATAGCAGCACTTATTGCAGCGCATGGTGGTTGCACCAAATACTGATTTCGGACGCTTAATTTGTTTCTTTTGTTTTGAAAATTTCATCATTTATTTGTATCAGTACAAGTCGTTTCTGCATTAAATTTCATTTGATTCTGATGATTCTTTCATGGTGTTGCATTTTCTACAAACAGCAGTATATGATGTTTTACGTACATTAAGTACACCACAATTGAGTATATTATAAGTGTTTTACTAAACCTAAGACTAAATTTAATGCTTTGAAATTATGTAATCAATTGTATTATCCTTTAAAATAAAATAATAGTTTCTAAATATGTTTTTAGAGAATGGTACGTTAACACAATTTCATAATGTGTCACATATTTATGATAATGCTTTATTATAAACTGATAGAAATAATTTGAAATATTTTTTTTAACAATAACCAATAGTAAATTCCATAAAACACATTTTCAGACCGGAAAAAATGAGTCAAATTTTCATAGAAATTTGGAAAGCTGTTATACACATATCCTTTTATTTAACTACATTTTTAAAATTTAAAAATATTTTTAAAAGCAACTTTTCCATCTAATACGTTACGTGATAATGCCATTTAACATTACAGTATAAAAGGAAATATAGAACACATTTTACACCAGAAAAAATGGATTACCTCTAACCGAAATGGCTAATAAAATGTGCTGCTTACAGGTTAGCGAAGTAAAAAATATTAGAATAATATTGAATTATTTCTTTACCTGAAAAATGTTCAAGTTTAGATCTTGTTCCTTAACATTACGCTCAATGACAGCCTTATAACCGAAAAAAATTATCATAAACGGAGACCAGGCAAAATATGCAAACAAATGTAGATCAAAAACGACAATGATAATATTCTTTATTAGATGTTTCAACTAATTCTGAATGACTTTATAATTGATAATGAGAGTCTATTCTTGAAATATATTCATCACTCTTCTGGCGGTGGTAGTCTCTGTAAGATTCCTTTCTTTCCATCAAGTAGCACATAATCACCTGGAAAAAAATATTCAGAATTTTTAAATATTTCTTTTATGAAATCTACATATTCCATTTTCTTTTAAAAATTGTGCAATTAAGAGAGACAACATCAGTAACAAAAATCTACATTGTATTATAGCTTCAATTTTCGAAATCTCAATAAGAGTTACCTGTACGAAATCTTTTTGTGGCTCCTTGTAAACCTACAACGCAAGGTAGTCCATATTCTCGACTTACTACTGCCCCTGTAAAAAAAGCATTTTTTGCGATTCAATTAATTTTAAGAGTTCTCTCTCTTTCATTTACATAAAAATAATGATTAAATTATCATTTCTACCATTATTTCGATTTTTGAAGCCTATTGTAAAAAAAAAAAAAAAAAAAAAGATAAAGCGTGAAAACGTCTTAATGTTATTTTAAACTGTTTTTAAAGGAAATCTCGGGGTAAAAAAAGAAATGACCAATAGAGGTTTTATTTGCGTAAATTTTAATTTCTCATTTTCTTACATTTATCAGTTTGAGTCATAAATACCAAATGAACTTTTTTGCTTCGCCTATTTTTCATCATTCTCACAGGAGACGTTGTATTTGAATGACAGATGATCTTTAGAGGTTTATTGATATGCATAGCTCATGTTTATAAATTTTAAATCAAAATATAATCATTTAAGGTTATGAGAAGAAAGAGAAATTTTGTTGAGAATATTTTTTTCAAACTTTTTCCACATTTGTAGTTATACTGTGGAAAATGGATAACTTGAACCTCGGTAACTCGTAATCCTCAGTAAGTCGAAAAAAGTTGTCATTCTCTTTTGACGAACCTGGAAATACGCGGAATGTCGAATTATTTAGAATTTGTAACTACAACAAAACATCATTTCCCTTTTATATATTGATAAAAAAAATTTATATTCTGAAAGGCTAAAAAATCAGACTCAGTAAAGTCAAAGTTAGTATTACAATACTATCCTACTGTGAATTTCCCAAACTCGAAGTAATAAAAGCTTAAATTTTGTCAACTAATTCATAGAAATATTTTTGAATCTTTTGTTCTATAATACTTTGTACGTCTGCATTTCTATTAATTAAAATTTCTAAGTGATACGTTATTTTTGTTTATGTTACGGTCATTGCTTAAAAGAAATTTATTGCGAGTCAATTCTTATTTAGTCACCCAATACATTTGTATCTGTACAAGGATTTTTGAAGTTTTGTAATTGTACATTAAAATTAATATTAATAAATACGATACATTTTCATAAGTCGTGCTTTTTTTTATTTAATTGTGACTCTAGAACTTGAAAAATCTAATTAGAAACTGTGCCTTTGTAAGTCGAAATTCTAGCCAATGCATCATTTGAATCTCGAAATACTTGCTATGATGGCAACCCATTAACTGAACTTTTAGCATTTCCCTTGAGCTCTAGTTATGAATATTCTATTGTACTTGTTGTTTTGGAACATTTATTGGATTGTGTCTTGCTCTGCTTTCCTATTGAGTGATGTCTGGTACCTCCGCTTGGCAAATGTGGGCATTGTCCCTTCTCATGTTATATTTTGTGTTTTGCATAAATTTAGAATAGTAATATTAGAATTTGTACAACAATGATAGAAAGCAGTTAGAAATAAACATATTTTTATGTTAATTTTATGTTTTGTATTACCTGTAAAGTTATTTATATCGAGAACGAACAGCCGCAATGTTTTAGAAATCTCAAAATTTAAACATTGCCAAGGTATTTTGAGTTACCTGTATTGAAACATATTACACACATTAAAATGTGAAAACAAGAATGAATCAGCATCTCTATTATTATAAGAATTTTTTTTACTGATTCAACGAAATTTATAAATATCTGGCTTCCCAGAAAAAACGCTCTATAAATGAGAAGAGGAAAACAAGAGCATTTTGGGATAAAGTATTCTAAAATAAACTTTTTAAGTAAAAAATAATTCTTAATACCTTTATATATATATATAAATAACACATGGATCAATACGTCCCGAGACTAACATTGAAAACAACATTTCTTTTGCAAATTTTTTTTTTATTCATCAACATAACACCTTTTGTTAATCACCTTTTAGGGTGATACAATCGTTCCAACGCTTT
>BMAW01067696.1:80277-112676 GCA_019974015.1 Nephila pilipes | reverse complement strand
CTAAAATATACATATATTGAAGCTAGATTCATATAGCCGGCAATATTTTAATAGAGTCGCGTGTTCGAGTCCTTTTCCACTAAATATCTGTCGTATAGAGCAATTTTATAAAGCCTCACAAATTACAAATAATACATTCGAATTTTGATTTTTTTCCCTTTAAATATCATTTTGAAGAATATGAATGTTAAATGCATTGGGGTCTAAAGAAGTCGCGTTACCGCAGTGTGTCATAGGGAGTTGGGTTAACATAGGGAGTTCACGTTCATGGTTAGCGCACCTTATGCTGAGAAGAAATAAGTAAATGGAAAACATTCAATAAGAAACAAACAAGGAGCTATTAATATTCATTGCGAAAGGTGGAGGGGAAAAAATCGAGTAGCATATAAACTTACTTTTGAAGCTTCTCTTCCTCGAACACCTCTACGACACTGAGGTACAACAAATCTCAATAAACATCTGAAAGTAAATTTCATTACTTAAAAATAACTAAAACTATAACCCTAAAAGTTTCTAAAAAATTATAATATGATTTCTGCATACTTAGACATGAAACTCAAAGGCACACGAAGTTGTGAAAAAATTTTATCAATGCTATCCTCATCCTTCTTTACGTCTTCTCTAGTCGCAGTAACAAGGTTCTAAAAGAAAAATAATAAGGAATGCACCATATTTTATGGGTTATATTTCTAATTAATGCTTAGAGTTATAATTATTCTAATTATAATTTATAATAATAAGTAAGATACATTTGCTCCAACTTAAGTTAAAACTGATTAGAATAGAGAAAAGTTAATGCAACAAATTTTATACTGTAAATCCCACAAAAATCAGTAATCATTTACGATCCTTTTGAGGATTAAGACACCCAAAATCACAGGGTTGGTCTGAGGGAATTTTGAACGGTGCACACACTCAAGGCCTCTCGTTTCTGAAGGCTTCTCACCATCGACTGATTTTGCAAAGTCAAAATTATTTGCTTTTCCTTCCTTTTTTTTTTATTTCTGGTTTACTCATTGTGACATTGCAAGACAATGTGTTCCAATGATTTTGGGACTTTGCTGCATTTCTGACTACTTGGCAATATTTGTGGTGATTTTGTGACCAAATATGGCGCCAAACACTTCAGGAAATACGATGAAATTTCTAGAAAGTTCGATTCCTCACCTCGCCAGATTATCAAATCCAGTAGCTATTATGAAGTCAGTCTTAAAAAGCTCCGGTTTACGACAGCTAATGGGAAGCCAAACTGTCACTGAACGTCTACAGATAACCAAAAATCCTTCTTTTTCCAATGTTTCAAGCAGTTGAATTCTGACACGAGCTTAAGGCCTATTGTGAGAGTTCCCTAAGAGCTGTGAAGGAGTTTTTAAAATGAAATGTTTCTTAACAAAAGTTATGAATATTTGGAGCAATATTTTACTATATAAGTTAATGTAAGTTATAAGTAATAATAAATTGTAAAAGTAATGAGAAAATTTTTTGTCAAAAGATTTTTGATCGAAATGCGTTTACAATTTATTTCTTAACTACTAAAAGTAAGAATGAAAATATTGTTTCTATATTGTTTAACTACTTTGGGGCATTAATTATATCATAAGCAAAAATAATTTAAAAAGTCGGCTGAATCTGTTGTAATTAAAATTAGTTACGTCAAAAGACTTTTCAGAGCTTCAGTATTTTACGTTTTATTTGTTTATAAAATTATCTTATTACTCATATATGTAGGATTTTCCAGCTAATTATTTAGCAATTAATTTTATTTTTTCAATCTACTGTAAAACCAATTCCTCCGATATTCAATAGATGTCACCATGAATCAGAGCCATGTGATAAGCTCCTGCAGCGCCACCTATTCCAGAACAAAACTGAGTGACACTTCGTTTTCGCTCTCCTCTTTCCCCCTACTTTTACGCTTCTCTTCTCCTTCGCATTACCCGATTCGGAAGTAAACTTCAAACGTCCGAGCGCGTTCCAGCGTCCTTCGCTAGTATGGGTTAAATGAGGCAGCCATCTATCTTTATCCGAAGAACTGGTCAACTTGTCATATCATAGTGCAAATACTTTTCTCTCTTCATCATCTCTCCTAATAAACAAGTAAAGCTACTGCGAGCCTCATCCTTGAATATCAACATCAACAACACATGGAATCCGGTAATGGAATTACCCCCCTAGACAACCAGCCCTTTGCGTAAGAGCAAACTATCGTAGATTCGGGATGAACAATCTCCATCACCCCAATGTCTACATATATATTGATTATGGATTTGGAAACTCTCTCTCTCTTCTCTCTTTCATTGCGTAAAATTTATCCTTTAGTTTACATTCATCACTTCTGTGTTAAAACGATTTCAGAAAATTCAAAGCCAAGCTCAAAGTGAAAAACTAATTGTTTTAAAATTAAGAAAAAGAGGTATAAGATATTTTACAAAAAGGAATGTTACTAATTTTAATTATCTAGTTCAGCTTCCTATCAAGTTTCAAAAATTGAAATTCTCTTTCATTATTCTATTCCACTCTTGTAATGGCTTATTTTTCTTCTACTTATTATTGTCATTATTATCAAGATGATTTTCATTCAGCATCGAGATATATAAAAATGATGCCCTGTAAAAATCACCGGATGAGAAATTTATTTAAAATTAATTAATTTGATTAAATTAGTTTTTTTTAGCTCTTAGATCGGCAGTAACTCATTATACTTATTGATTCCAATCAGTTTTTCGTATGCAATGTTGATTGATTTTGAGGATTTAAGCATAGAGTTACGTCTATTTACTAAATTTTTAATACCCCTATCCTATTGCTTATGCTGGGTTATGTTAGAGGAAAATTTAAGGTTTAAAAATAGTGAAAAGTATAACAAAGGCAATTTGGAACAGTTCAGTCGAAAACAGATAACAGAGAAAATGTTTAATATTAAATCGATTTTAATATGATAAGTGTTCATGGTTGGTCAAGAGAAATGTTAAGCATTTGCTAAGGTCCCATGCAATTTATATGGATGATTGTAAATAAATAATTCTTCAATGTAATTTCTAGTTAATGAGTTGGTCCGGTGTATGTTCCAATCTTCAAGAAGTTGTTTTTGAGATATGTGTTTCAAAAAGGCACACTTTTCTAAGGCAAGATATTTTCTTAACAACCGTCATACACGTATCGTTGTCCTCTACAAATTCTCCTCAGTTGGACTTCGATGGATGAAAACTCCAGCACAAGTTCTGATATTGCCAAAATTTGGTATTGCTCGTATTTTGATTTTCTTTAATTTCCTCAATTATTTTTTTTAATTACATTGCAAAATCTGTGAGTCATTCATTTTGAAATTAAAAAGACAAATTTGTCTTATTTTAAGCTATTGTATTAACACTATAATAGTTTTAATTAATATTAGCAACCCGAGTAAGAAATAACATATTTAATAATTCTAATATATATCATGTGGAAATTTATATTTACCTGTAAAAGCCTGACTAAGAGTTTAGGGTCCATCCCCCACGTGACTGATCTTACATCAAACTAGAATAAATTTTAAAACATTATAACAAGAGAAAGAAAAGTACTTTTAAAGAAAGATTTAAACCAGTATTTTTGATAAAAGTAAAAAAATAGCTCGAATTCTTATATAAAATTACCTCTTTAAGGCATCTGTGCCCATGCCTTTTGAGAAATTGCTGAAACTTATGTCCAGCTTGTGAAGTTGATGTTTGCAGCCATTCTTCAGCTTCCTAAAAATACAGTATGCTGAAACAATTTGCACTCATGCAAACAATAACATCCCTAAAAAAGATGTCTCTAATTCTATTTACTTTTCAAAAAAATTCAGTCTCATCATGAATGCAGGGAGCATTCTTTTAAAGTTCGTCAGCAATTTTATAAATTTTTATGGTTCAAATCTATGAAATTTTTATCCATCATAGCAAAATTTTTTGTAAGAATTACATACTAATAGGTTACTTGTAGAAATTTAAACGACGTTTTGAAAGCGTGAATAATATTCTGGACATTTATTAGAAAAAAATTAATTAAACCTTATAAAACAGTGTTTTGTACCTCGATAGAGAGAGAAGTGAACTTTTCGCTACCAATATCCTTCACTATTTGATTGGCGACTTCCTGTAAGAAGAAGAAGAAAAAAAAAAGTATTCTCAGATTGAAAATGCATTTAAAATGAGTTACTGTTATTGAATTTATTTTGTTCGGTATGATTATTCATTTTTTACCTGCATTGCTTGTGGAACATTAGCACTTTCTACATCTGATGAAGTGGCCAGAAATCTAGCAAAATCGCTGTAAACATCAGTATCAAAACCTAAGGAGTAATTGAACATTAGTTAATTATATGTGTATCCAGAAATTGTACTAAAATAATTTCTACTTCCTCAATATATTCTATTTGATTGATTCATATTTTTCACATAAATCAAAGCGCCATTTTTTTTTTTTTAAAAAAAACATTTTTATATCACTCATTTGTTTTATAATATGTTAAAAACTCCATTCCTCTGCTATTCTATTGGTGAGCATACCAATAACAATTTGATCATCAGATGATGGGAAAGAATGACTGATGGGAAAGAATAGACGAAAATTTTAAAGGTTAACTCTTCCAAAAGCAAGAATATTCATAAACAGCACAAATAAAAGACAAAAAATAAAACATTACTAAAATTATTTGTATTTCCAATTTATGAGTTTTTTTTAACATCATAGGAAAAAATAACTCTGTTTTTTTATAAATAATACTTTTTAACACATAATTGTTTAATACTAACAGAATTAATTTATATATCTTACTTCCTTTAGCTTCGCATAGAATTGTAAACATGTACATATTCCAATTTGAAGAGCTTTCTGAGCAATCCATATGAGTACTTCCAGCCTATTAAGAAAGCTCTTTTGAAATTTTGGATACGAATTGTACAATATACAATTTAGCATTGTAATCATACCCATTATAAATCATATACATGAAATTATATATAGGATATAAAGTATGCAATTGGGTCAATTTGGTTTTCAAAGCCATATTAAAGTTACATGATTTATAAATTTGACATATGTCGTTATTTCGAAGCTTAACTAGAAGAAAAAAATAAAATATGAGTGGACATAGGGCATTCTCTCCATAAATCGCTTAAATTACCTTTCTTTGTAGCTTATTAAATGCAACGTGAAAAGGCAATTATTAAAAGTATCTATGACTTATGAAATTTTGAAATTAATGCCAACTCTTATTTGTTTAAGCTATTCTTTCATATGCCGTTAAAAATAAAAATTTTATCCTAACAAAATACGCGAATTTCACTATTTCTAGAATTAATTCACTAACACTCAGTTTCACTGCTCATGAAATTTTTTTAAAATTAATCTTTCTTTTCAAAACTATTAAAAAACAACAACACACACACATCATACAGGTATTGGCAACAATATATATATGCGTGTGTGTAAAGAGAGGCCAATGCTTCACGTCTACGTCATATGAGTCCTCTAATACAATTAGAAGCTGCAGCTTTACCTCCAGAGAGATGGATGGATCAGACGGAGATGTACAGCTGTACCAAGAAACATGTCAAAACACTGTCGCTGTAGCCATAGGAGATCTGAAATGATCACTAATCTTTTTTTAATCAAACTAATATTAAAATAAATAAATAAATCGGCTCCGCTGTTGTTCCTTGCAGCTACAAAAAGCTTGTAAACAGAAGGAAACATGATACACAAATTCAAATTAATACATTGTTTCTTCTCTGTAAGATATTCAAACATCTGAGCGTCAGCGTCAACGATGCTACCAAACACGTGACATACTGCGCTACTAAGAAACTTTGAAAAAGTTCTTCCAAATCTAGTGAGTCAATACTATTACCAAAACCAATACCTTTTCAATGCTACGAGCGCTATTTCTTGGATTTTTTAAGGACTTCGTGTGTGAGTGTTTATTAACCCTTTCGCTACCGGAGGGAGAAAAAAGAAGTGCTTCTCTGGGTCCACGGCTTCTTACCGCGGAGTGTCACCCAGACGATTTTAGATACTAAGCCTAATTCGTGAAAAAAATTCCTCTAAAATCAACTATTCATTAAAATATTTTGGTATTTACATATACTATTTAAAATGCATTAAACTTAATATATACAAAAGCAAAAAGGATTTAATCGAAAAATATAATGTTTTATACGTAAAATACTCTGAATTTAATGTTTTATACATAAATACATAATAAATCATACTTTTAAGAAAATACAAAATATATTTACATATGTTACATAAATTTCATGGTGTAAAATGATGTACCATTACATGGAATATATAAATATAAAAGATAAATCTTACTTTGCTGTATGGTATATTTATAAAAAAAAATCAATGCATAGTTCAACGTCATATGTCTTACACATATATTCTGACACTTCACGCAAGATTTTATGCACATCTTAGTCCTTTCCCCCCCTTTTTTTTACGTTAATGTCTATGTACAGATTTGGATTATTTTCGCTAACATTACTGTTAGATTCATTCCTTATTTAGCAAGTATCAGATAAATACTTTCTTTTCGGCATGACTGTCACTGCAAATAAAAACCGACTGAATGAAATAAACAGCTGAGAGCATCTGCTACCTAAAACCCTAACTCCCATAAATGGCCATAAATTATCCTTCGAACTTCTAAGAAGCTAGAAGAAAGAAAAAAGTAAATTGAAAGCAAGTGCACGCTTTAAATCATGTCATTACATTTAAAGAACCGCGTCGCAATATGTGCTTTTAACAATAACCCCTCCCCCCCCTCCTCCTGATGCCCAGAAGTGAAATCCAAGCCCATATAACCAAGGTCAATATTCCAAATAACCTATCTATATAGATTTTGCGGTAATGTAACACCATCTAGTAATATTGAAAAAATCATATAAAACCTTCTCTTTAAGCGTATCACTATTGATACGCTGGTCTGCAGAAGGCATTCCGGAACGTATCTATTGTGATAAGCTGGGCACAGGAGAGCCACCGCGAGCGTATCAAATGTGATACGCTGGTAGTGAACGGGTTAAATTATATCTTCATAATTCTAAAATTTGTTTCGGTTAATGTTTTAAGAAAATTTTTATTTTTGATTTTATTTTTAATCAACAATTGGTGACAAATATTTTTTAACAATCTTTTTTAGAGTTTTTAATGATCTTTTAGACTGAATATCTTAGTTAGGTTTGTTTTAATGTAATATAATTAATATTTAATTTAATGTTCTGTCTTAGGTTTATAAAACAATTTTTTTTTTTTTTGGTAGGACAAGTATATTTTAGAAAATTTCTTTAGTTTGCTTGAGTCAATCAATCAATATTATTTGGTGGTTAAAACATTGTACCTTATTGGAATGAAGTTTTCCTTGGAGCTTTTTGACTTCCTACTAGCTTTTGGAGGTAAAAATTACAACATTTTTAGTTTTAAAATTTTTTAATATGTTTAAATAAATTTACTTTAATTTTAATGTTTACATTTATTTACTATATTTGAATATATTTGTTTCCTTATTTTCTTTTTCTTTTTTATGATTATTCTTGGTCAAAACCATTTGTTATCTCTAGTATTTAAAGCTCGTCTGTAGAGAACATTTTTGTAAAAGGGTGAGTCTAAGATGTCACTCACACAAGATGAGATGTCACCCTCATATCCAAACGAGTCTCCGAGAGGAGTAGACAGATATAAACAAACGAGTTGACACTCGAAGTGTTGTGGATTGCGGGGGTGATTGAATGCTAAAGGTAATCCACACTGTTCACCAAGGTAATGTGAAAGGAACTGTTATTGAATGAATGAAAGAAATGTTGTTATAGATAACAAAAGTGTGTCTGATCTCATATGTTTAAGGATAAGTGAAAGTAAGCTAGTTAATAGCTAAGTAAGCTTAAGTAAAAAAAAAGAAATTTTAGTAAGGGTATTGTTAGTTAAAAAGATATTATTAAGGAAGGTAAGAAATGAGAATTTATAAGAAACAATCAAGGTATTGTTAGTGAAAGTAAATTATAAGTGAAAAGTGAAGAAAAAAGTAGTTTAGCGAAAAAGTGAACTGTGATAAGATTTATAAGTTCAATAAAAGTATAAAGTTAAAGGATAAAAGAAGTAAGAATTTTAATACAATATTAATAATTACCGAATTTGTGATGACTGTATCCATAGAATGAGTATAAACATACTTTTCTCAGCATAAAGTTTGGGTTAGTATTTAAATTTCAGTATCACCAATTTTGAATTTTTCTCAAATTTTTTTCTCTTGAGATTTGCTACACTTATTTATTTGGTAATGCTGTGTTTATAAGACTTGATTGTAATTTTTTTCCATTGTTTTTATTTTTGTTTTGAATCAAAAATATTATGCATAATATGTATTCTTGAATTATATATTATTGAATCTATATTGTTATATTGTTGAATCTATATTGTTTTTTTAGTAAATGCGTGGCTTTTTTACATTATAACATTTTGTATGTTTTAAGTCATGATATTTTTTTTTTTAAACTTGTATGGATTAGGTTTTTTTTTTTTTTTTTTGATTTACTATTTCAATTAATTTCGCAGTTTTTAAAATTTTCTCTAATAATTATAATATAATTTTAATTTTTAATAGTTATAGTCTGTAAAATAGTATGATTTTATATAATAAAAATTATGTCCAACTACCATTAATAACTATATATATATATATATATATATATATAAGATCATTTTCCCCCTTTTCTAAGAGATCCTCGAGTTTGATATCCTTCGCATCCAAAAAATCGTAGCCATTATTTTTTCATCCTATGAGAAACTCTTCTTTTGAGCAGAATCAATATTTTTTTACTTTAACTTTAGTGATAATTTTTTTTTCCTGTTTTCCCGTGTTTTATGGGAAATCTAGATCTCCTTGATGGTAAAACTGCACGCAAAATGAGGATGATGATAAACTAATATATCTATGAATAATTTATATCTGTTTTGGAGAATTTCAGTCGATGGCAACTTACAATGGCAACTCAATTTGTCTTAGCTACACAAAATCGGTCCTTTTTAAACCAATCTTTTGTGTGAATGTTTGTATGAATATACATAGGTAATCACTTTCACTTTGACATTTTATTATTATTTCAAACGGTGATATTGGAAACAGCAAATTTCAAACGGTGAAACGGCTTTCAGTGATATCGGAATTCGAATTCATGATTTGACTCGTACGTCTTCGGCTACATTGTTCACGACTTTATCCATTGGAGTAACCCGACATGATTAAACCACTCATAGTAAATACGTACTTTTCTATTTGTGACGTTGGGTTTTCTCTTCACTATTCTTGGGTACTTTTAATTAAGATTGATTTCTATAAATAACAACTTCTTCCCCGACCAAAATGAAACGTGATTAGTTAAATTAGAGGCAGATATAAATAAAGTGAAGTGAAGTAGATAGAAAAGTATATAAGCAAAGCGAGAGGCACACGATAGAGGTCGAGTGACTAACGCTGAACAGTTGTCCTATAATCGTAGACAAGATCAAAAACTGCTACAAGTTATCGACGGTATAGTGAAACCTAGAAGTCGAGTCAGCCTCAACTTCGACGTTTTGGTAAGACTGTTAATTTGATATTAGTGAGACAGGCAAATGTATCTAGGGCGTTACTGTGGAGAGTTGGTAAAAAAAAATAATAAACATCTATGGAAGTATATTTAGTTTAGCTATGGAACAAGAGGCGAATAGGAATGTTTATGTTATTACATATTGAAATTAATCACTATATAGTTTTACCCCTTTCGTATTTTCAGAGATATCATTAAATGAAATATGATACTAGCTTTCCGGATACTAGATAAGACTTTCACGACATTACTCAATATTTCGCAATTTGAAATAAACATAAAGTAAAAATGGCGAAAACTCGACAACTGCTTAAAATTTTTTTGTAACTTAACTTGGTTAACTTTGAAGAATTGGAATTTTTTTTTTGGTAACTATCGATAACATTAGTAAATACATTGTATTATTAAAAATGATTATTGTAATTTTTAAGCGGTCTTAAAAGAAAAAAAGACGCCATTGTATTTCAGGATTTGATAAGATCTACATGTTTGAGTAAGTTTAAATAACCGTAATATTTTATAGATTTTTTTTTAAATTGGAATATTTTTAAGGTAACGAAGTTACATGAAAAGATTTTAAGGGGTAAAGTTAGAATTATAATATATCTTCAATAAGTACTCTTTTTTCGTTCGTAATTTATAACATTTCGTAATCTTTGTTCTATCGACTTTTGTAATGTCCATTTTGTTTCGCAATTGTTTGCTGTGAGATCCTTAAAATATGTTCTAACAACGCCTGGTCTGTTCGGCGTTCTATACACTGTATTTTAAATTATTTTACTTCCATTTCCAGCCTTCTGTGTTTTCTTCAATAGCTTCTTATGATTTTTATAATTCAGTAAATTTAGATTTGCTTATATATATTTCATTAGAATATATACATACACACACACACACACACACACACATATATATATATATATATATATGTGTGTGTGTGTGTGTGTGTGTGTGAGAGAGAGAGAGAGAGAGAGAGAGAGAGATCAGTAATGTACGATACATTAAAATATATATTCAAATTCTTTGAATGGAAGAAATTATATATTTTTGGAGATCAATTTTTGGTAATGATTCTCAATTTTTAATTCGGATATTATATTTATCTAATTTCATAATCCTGAAAAAGAAAACTTCAACAAAATCAGGGATAGCTTACTGATATTTATTGTTAAAAATGTCAACAAAAAAAGAGTGAAAAAATATTCTTACGTCATCGAAATCAGAACAGGATTTCAATAAGGCTGTGAATGTTTCTTTAGCTGTATTGTAATTTAAGAAGTCTAAGTGATAATTGTAGATCTTGTTCTTGATCTTTTCGAGTCCAAAGTCGAAAGTAAGCAATTCCTGTAAAATCAAACATTTTGTGAAATAAAACAGGTATAATCTGTTCAATAAGGATTTCAATAAGGCTGTGTAGCATTCATTGACTATGCATAACATCCTTTTAAATTTCAATAATTATGAATGTAAAAAATACTTTCCCGAACTTTTAAATTCTCAACCATTTTGATATGATTACAGAGGATGTTTACACATTTTCAGAGCCATTTCAATACAGGATTAAAAAAAGCAACATTTTTTAGGAAAAATTCATGGCAATAGTTTGATGTATTTGAAATTAAAATTACCATACATTCCAATTTATCCTTCTTTCGAAATGTCGGATGTAAACAAACTGGGGACCAAAGGATACGTTTCTGCTCTTTTCAAGGAAAATTATTCGTATTCCGTAGTAAAAAAAAAATAAATAAATAAACGTTGCGAAACGCATGATATAAAAATTTCTTAATGCGAAATAAGCAACTTGATTAATCGGAGCGGAAAAAGTCGACGGCATTGCTTCTACATGAAAATATGGTTTCAAACGAATACCCGAAAAAAGTATGTACTATTTCTAATGTTTCTAAAGTGAAGTCAATGATTAAAAAGGAAATATTCTGACTTGGAATTCATATACAAACATTTTAGTAACAACAATAAGCAAAGTATTAAACAAAGAAAATATTCACCGCGTCTTTTCAATAGGGATGTAATTCAACTCGAGATATTTTGTTTGGCCCAATATTTAAGTGGATATAAATAGAAATACAGGGTTATTCAAAACAACTTATCCGATTTCAAAATACTATATTTTTATAATACACAACACGGAATGTAAAGGGAAAATAGGGAGGTGTTTTTACAAGAGTTCCATATAGCTTCCTTAAGTTACACGTATGATGCCGATTCAATATGTTAATTCCTGCCAAACACTTTGTAAAGGGCCATTGATAATTGAATATACAGTAGCAGAAATCCGCAGTTAAAGTTTACATAAATTTTGAAGTGATAAAGTGTGGCACATTCTCCTTATCTTTCCCAATCCCCAAAATAAGAAATCTCATGGGGCTATATCAGGTGACTTAGGTGACCAGCTATGTAATATCAAGCCTTCTGGTCCACTGCAATCGATCTAACTTCGAGGTAGATCTATGAAGGCTTTAAAAACAGCGATTTTGAGATAGCTTCCCGAAGAAATCACGAGGCTCATCTACTGTTCATAATATAAAACTTTCACATTTTTCCTTTATAATTGTGTATTACTGTGACGTTTATTTTAAAAAATACAGAAATTGGAAATCGGAGTTATTCATTTTTTTCAACTTAGTACATTGTTATCCTTGAGAAAGCACGAGTTTATTCAAATGAATTCAACAAGAAAATATATCTTTATAATGGCAAATGTGGAGGAAAAGGTTTTCACGCCTGGTTTCAAGAATGTAAAAAAAAAAAAAAAAAAATTCACAAAGACTTTATAATTATGGCATACTTCTCTTATTAACAAAAGAGTGTAAATTAACGTTAAAGTCAACTAATCACACTATCAAAAAAACGTTTTAAATCCGATATTTATAGAAAAAAAATCATAACTATTCCAACGACATTCAAATAGTGAAACTACATCAAGACAAAACCATCAGTCATGCTTAAAAAAATATCACTGCATTTCCTGAAAAAAAAAAAAAAAAAAAAAACTGACGCAGTTATTGCATATATACTTTTTCAATATATTCCTGCTAAATCCCTTAATCTTTCACCCATGGACTATTGTGCGTTTATTTTGTTGAAAAGGTCTCTTTCTAAATGCATACCCAACATGATGAATGGAATTAAAGAGGAATGGTAAGCAAAATATGTGGAAATTTTACGAAAAGCTCTTCTATTATGCAAATAATGATACATTCTTGTAGTTCAAATTAAGTTTTTCCGACCTAGTGTTGAAAATAATTGTCTTTACGCTTTAAACATAGATAAATTGCGCCAAAATCGTTCTAGATGTATGTAAACATCATCTGTAACTATAAGTAAATTCGGTTCAGCCATTTTGCTTTCTGGCTTATCTGTCAAATAACTTGAGCTCAATATTTTCATAATTAGCTTTTTTTTTCATAAAATTGGTAAAAAAAAGAATTTGTTGAAAGAATGTGTGAGTTTTTAAATCTTAACAGTTACAGAAGCTGATTATTTCATTCACAAATAGAAATTTAGATTAAGAATGTAAATATTATTTATATAATTCTGTTAGGCAAATTCACGTAATCACTATCATTTCAATAAAATCTGTATCAAAAGGGGGAAACTCAATGCTCATAATTTTACAAAATAAAATATTTATTTTATTTAGTAATTTTGTTCACTGAGACATTTTATACTTTGCTTATTTATTCTCGTAACGCCCAGGATCTGCTACGGCAGTTCATGTAATTTGTGTCATCCAAAAATATCCATATTAAATGAAAAAAAAATAATGGTTATAAAATAAATAATTGATGGATAATATAATGTTAATTTTATTTATTTTGTTAGCTACGGTATTTTATCCTCAGCTTGCTTAAGTTCGTAAGCCCAGAGGATCTGTTATTGTAATTCTTTCTTATTAAGTGATTCAAGCTTTATTCTCTCCAATTTCAGAGTTTTGAGAGATTTAATTAAATAAATTTAAATTGAAAATATATTCAGGAATACTTTGTTTTTAATCTGCCATTCTTGAATATTAATACCATTTATAAGTTTCAATGAAAATAAATCATCATTGTAAATATAAAGTATAAAAAGTGTTGAGACAAAATCATTATTTGTTTTGCTATTACTTAATTCAAAGTTGAGTGGTAACGTTTTAAAAGTAATTTTCATTAGGAGACGGAGGTTACAGAAGGGTAAAAACATAGAAAATAAAACAAAAAAGGGAATTGAAAACTAAAATATAAACTTCTTTTATGAATGAAACTTGAATAATAATAAATAGTATAAAAAAAAAATTGAAAGCGCAATTAACCATATTTAACAGCAACTTATCAACACATTTACTTTATCGTACACTTTTTTGATAGAAATGTAGATATGAAAATAATTTAAATTTTCTTTTTGCTTTCAAAGTTATATTTTGCTTGTACTGACAGTTAATATCATAAAATGATATAGAATTTTTGGACTTCTTTAATAAACCGTAATGATGATTAGCAAAATTCCATTTATTATTCGTTCTTAATTTGTTTGTTTGTATTTTGCTCATTTCAACAGCCGATGAATTGCGACGTAGACATACAAGATGTCCCAGTAGAATATTCTGCTTTTGTAGATAGTTGTATGAAATTCGGGATATTTCAAATGTATTAAGATAACATTACTTATTTTCAAATTCATTAATTTTTTAATCAATACTTCGCTGCTATTCTCGAATTTATCTTTCTTTTTAAAATAATTCCATTAATGGGACAATTTGTTTCTTTCACGTGCATCTGAATAAAAATGAAAAACTTTGATAATAATGAAAATAATTGTTTGCAGTCGTAATACACACAAAAAGTTTTTTGAAATTAAAAAAAATCATGCTGAATGCGTAAGTAGAAATAAAATGTAATAATATAAAATATATTTAATAAATTTTCTTATTTACCTTATAGTATACAAATTTTGATTTTAATGTTTCTTGGTAATCTTCATTTGCTTTACTTTTGGCATATTCTAACAATTCAGGATCATCTAAAATTCGTCCAAATATGCTGATCATGAAACCTTTTGATCTGGGTGTATCGAAGCCATATCGAATTAAAAACTAAAATGAAAAAGAACGATACAAATCAAAATTTATTTTTAAATAAGTCCATAACTTGCTATTTTTTCTATAATTAAAACAAAAAATTACCTCTGCAACTGTTATCATCATATGATTGGAGAACGGAAAAAAACCATCAAAAAAGTATTTACTTTTGAAACTGTTATCAACCAAACCCTTTTCTACAGATTGTCTCTAAATTCAATAAGAAAAATGTATTAGTTTCCAAAGCAAAAAGAAAAAGAAAAACTCTTTGTAAAATTTAAAATATTCAAAAGTATAAACAAAGAATTCATTTACTTTGATGATCGTGCTGAAGTATTTCATAACGAGATCAATTCCCAAAGTTGAAGTTGCACCTGGCAAAACTTCTCTAAAAATGGTTACAATATTAAAAATTATTTACTGAAAACAACAGTTTCTTTTCGATTTTTTTTGGTACAATTAATACATAACCTACCTTGCTTTTTTTCTATTTCTCAATTTTATGCATATAATTCAGAAAACTAGTAATTTTTTCTCAATAAACTTATTGATATATATTTATGATATACTTGAACATACCTAAATTGTATTTTATAAAATCGATTTCAAAGGATAGTTATTTTATAATAACTAATTACTCATTATAAAAGAATTGTTAAATGACTGATCTTAATAATATTGATATTAAATTAAACAATTTATGAGATTCTATTTAACAATTTTTTCTCTTGCATTCGAATATATTTCAAGCAAGAGGGTTCGACAAGTAAAGAATAGGAAAAAAAAGTCTATGTTATAGTTACTGTGAACGCTTGTGGCTGTCTATTTCTGACTAATGCAAAAGCTAGGTAACCACAAGAATATATGCTTCCTAATTTTGAACCAAGGTTAGATGATGAGGTTGACACCAGTTTCGGCTACTCATTCGCTTCGTAAAGCATGTTATTTTGAATTACTAAAAATATTAATGCATTCAATTCGATGTAAGAAAAAAACAGAGAGTAATTTTTACTAGCTGAAAAAAAAAGCTGAAAATTTTATTCCTATAGATATTTTTAAAATTATATCTTATTTTTACCAGGATTGTACGAATATCAATGCAATATTTTTTGTGATAAAATTGGTCTGAACCGAAGAACAGAAAGTTAATCCATAGATAAACGCTTTCCATAGATAAACGCTCCAATGTTTATCTCATATATTGGCTTTAGTATTATATAAGTAGTATTATATTTTAATATGCTAGTCTTTTCTGTTTGAAACAATTCATTGTTTCAGATTAAAATACATTCTGAATATTCATTTCCTATTTTGATAAGTAAAATTTATTTTCTATTTAACATATGAAAATGAAAAATTCGGTATTTATAGAAAGTCTCTAATTTTTAGGACACTTTCATGATTAATAGTTAATTTTTTAATCTGATTTTTTTTTTTTCAAAATATAGCTTCTAATCTTAAACATTAAAATTTTGATGCGATGGTTTTTCAATGTCTTGCCCATAATTGATAAAAGTTTGCTAAGAGTAAATTTTGAATACTCATTTTAAAAATATTTTGATTCCATTTGCAAATTGAGGATTGTCAGTATTTCACATCTTCTATCTTGTCAATATTATCACATGTAATCTTTTAAAAAAAATTTATTAAATTATTTCTAAGCTGTCTCATGTGAACATGATTAGTAAAATAAATTCTCACCCAACATTCGCTACAGTATAATATTCATTCTCACATTGTAAGGGTGCATCGAACTCGTGCTTGATTTCATTGTCTGTTTCTGCAGCTGCGGTAGTAACGGGTCGGGACTGAAAAATTAAGATTTTTATTGTATAAATATATTAAGAAAAACGCAATGGATTCAATATATGTTTTAATGGGAAGATATTTTTAAATATTTATTCTCTTCTTAGGTAAAAAAAAAAAAAGATGGTAGATATTTCTTACTTGAAGAACATATATTTCATCATCTAAAATGCCCCATTCTATGTCACAAGAAGACTTATAGTATTTCTCAATCTAAAAATGTTAAAAACAAGAACCATTGTCAATCTTAAATTATTAAAAATAAAAATCATTTAGAGACTTGCAAAAATATATGACTACAGCTTATATTTTTGATATTTTGATTTTAAATTTTATATATATGTGTGTGTGTTATTTAATAAACACAAATTAATGAAAAATGTAAACAAGAATTATTGTTTTGTGTCATAAGCACGTATTTAGTTGACATCATACACCTTTGATCTTATCGTAATTTTTTCAGTAAGCGACATTTTGTATAGTGCCCTTTACGTGACATCTTTACGTGACCCTTTACATCTGAGCTAAATCCGAATAAATAATTAGTACGAAATGTACGAAAAATGTCTTACATAGTGTGAAAGGGAAATAAAAAATACATATAATAAGTAATTTTTTCTAAGTTTTTCTATAGACACTTAAAAATTCAAGTTTATCACACTTATGGTTTTCAATGTACAAATAATCAGTATTCATCATCCTTACATTTAATAAGTACTTTTGATCTCTTTCTATAACATTCCGTTTTCGAATGAAGTAAAATTTTTAGTTAACTTTTAGGATGATATAAGAGAAAAAGAGATAAAGAATAGATTTTACTTAAGTAAAATAAATATTAATTACCAGAATTTGGTAAAATTATAACATTGGATGCATTGAGTTATTTACTCTTTATTTGCATCATCTATTTTATTTGAATAATTTCCCAACTTAAATATAAAGAAGAAAAATTCAAAATCAATGTTTTTAATGTTTCTCATTCGGTTCAATATGTTTTTATAATTTCTGCTCGTTATTTTATTACATAATTATTAAACGCGGAAATATCTCTAAGCACTTTGATTTTTTTCTATTAAGGGCACAGGCTCATTTCTTTAATAATTTCATATTTATGTATTCAAAAGAAGTTAAGTAGGTTAGCTTTCATTAGTTCTATACCATAAAACATAAAAGAGCTACAGCATACATTTATAGCTAATTTTCCTAGACGCAATGCAGTTTCTCTCGACAAACAGCTTTCGTTCCTTGAGTTTTCATCAAGATTTTCGATAACGGTTCCGCCAGAATCTGATGACAAAAAATACATGATTTGAATTTAGTCACTAGGTGAACAAATTGTTGAATGAACATTTATATATATTGAAAAGTTTTGAATTGTAATATTCTATATACAAAATAACTGAGCTTATATGTTGGGCTTTATATCTTTGAAAATGTGTACAATGGAATAGACATAAATAAAATAGATAGATAAATATTCGTATTTGTAAAATTTTGGTAAATCAACTACGCTGAGTTTTACCTATAATTCTGAGTCGTAATATATGTTAATTATCTCCATTTACGTTTCATTAGGTTCTGATTCTATATCTCTTAAATAAATTGGAGTGAACAAAGAAACTTATTTTCTAGTAATTTGATGTATTCAAATCTTGATCGAAAATAATTTATGTATAATACTTAAATATTTTTTAACGAATTTCTTAATATTTTTAATGTTAACGAATACTTAAACATTTTTTAACGAACGAACGAACGATGTGGTTTCACCTAAAGTTATTTTGTTCACTTTACATGCAGAAAAGTGCGTAAAATGTTCAGATTTTAACTTCTTTTCCCGCAGAAGTAGTTTATAATTGAATGTTTTAATTAAATCACATATGTTCGTAATGATTCGATCGTTTCCTTGCAGATATAAATAAAAATACTATAAGTATTTTCTTATATTGACCACGAATGATAAATCTTATACCATGCTGTGGTAAAAACAGGCTTGCATCTTGATTTTTACTGATTAAGATCTGTCATATTTCTCCTTTCAAATCCTAAAACTGTTTAAGAACTTTAGAAAGCATAGACAACATACCTCAGTATAGTATGACAGACCAGTATAATCAGTGTTAGAGTAAAAAACTGTCTTTGATTGAAATCTCGAAATTTTATGAAATTAAAGATTTTTTATGGTCATTAACACATGTTGCATGTTCACTTCCTCGAACATAATGATGTATAATAGAATATGAATGATGAATCTTGCACCCACTATAAATTTCCCCTTTTTTGTAGTAATGCGAAGAGTCCATAGGTTTTTTTTCTGATCATCGAATGAGCTCTATCTGTAGATAATGAAGTTCATTTTGACAGAGGTAGATTTTATTTTTGCATAATGTCAACAAAAAAAAATTAAATACATTTTGTTCTGTGCAAGTGTCATACATTTGTTCTAGTTCTAACTTTTCCTAAAAAAAATATTATGATATCCGTCTCGCACGCCTCGGAAAAACATAGCTAAGTGAGCTACATCCCCAATATGAGTACTCTCATCACAAACAATGAAAAAAGTTTTGGAACTAGAGGTTTATACTGTTACCTGATACCATAAATTTTCAGCCAAATCGGCAACTCTTTCCACAACTCTATTACTAAATAAAGGAATTACCTGATCCTGGACAGATAATTTCTGGAATTTCCTTTAAAAATCCATCTTCAGTAAAAGGTTTCGAGTGTTTAGTTATCAATTTTGTCAAGACGTGCCTTGCATTCGCCTCTATTTCATTTTCTTGAGTTATTTTAGAAAACATGAACTGTAGTTTTTTTCAGTCCCAGCTCGAGCTCTTTCAATTTTTCTTGTCTTATTAAACATTCGCAATTATCCTATATTGATAAATGTTGTTTATAAAAAAGACTAATGTTGAACGATTTTTGTTCATTAATAGTAGTATGATATATCAAACAGGTTACTCTGTTACTTATTTCTCAGCAAAAAAAAAAAAAAAAAACTTCCTACTTTTCTTGAAAATTTCGATACTAGTCTGAAATTTTTCGTTTATTTGTACTACCACTTAGTTTTAAACAAGACGTGCTGAATATGAAAGGCTGAAAAAAATATTAATAATTGTTACACTTTTTCACTAATTGAACTCTTAGTAAATATTTATTTTTGTAAAACCTTTCTACGCAACTCTTTCATTCAAAATTCTCTTTATTTTTTTTCAGATTCATAAATTCCCGAAAATAGAAAACCGTGACTTAACTCCAAAACTCTCCAATTATCATTGTTTCTCTTAGGTAACACAAGCTGATAAGTTTTAGCTCCACAAATAGCTTCTTTATGAAACAATAAATCATCTTGCAAGAAAAAAATTACTTTTCCCTAAACTGGCGTCCTCGAAAGAGTTCTTTAAATTAAGACACTGCTATTCAATAAAACGAAATTTATTGCTCTCGGAAAATTCCTTTGAATTTCTCTGTTTATCTTTTCCAGAGACAAAATGTGGATTTTAATTTTTATAACCCATATTTATTAGTTATAATTTGACGAAACATTTTAATTTCTGATACAAGGTTTTCTGATTCAAGGTTATTATTCTGCTCTTTCTTTCCCGCAATGTTAAAAGCATTTAGATCTGATGAATGATACATCACATCATTTTTATTTTATTTTAAGTTGTCAAAATGCGGATTATTTATGCTTCCACTCGGGAACTATATATGTCGGTTTAATTTGTTGACATGAAAGACACGATATTTTCTATCCATTATATTAGCTGAGCGAGCCGTACATAGGATCGTTGTGGGCCTCGTATTTGATACCGCTGAAATATGCAGTCGTAGTTTCTTGCATTTTCCAAAATGAGAAGAAGAAAAAAACACTTAGGGTATTGTAATCTACGAAGTTTTTAATTCTACTACAGTCTTTGGTGAATTTTTTTGAGATAAAAAGTAGCAAAGGGAATTAAAATGTACAAGTTTAAAATTTATAAGTGTGATTAATATGGATTATAATGATCTTTTGAAAGGCTTAATGTTTTCGAAATATTTAATGCATTGCAATCAAATTACAATAGTAACATGCATAATAAAAGCAATGGACTCCTTCTTTAATGTCTACAGAGATTAAGTTGGATTCCAGTTAACCTTGTGAATAATATGACCATGTGCTAATTTCCAAATTTCTTCTTCTTTTTCTAGTTTTGAAATCGTAGAGTGAAACAGCTAGTTCTGTTTTTCTGCTCAAGATGGTCGGATAAGTCTTTGGCTCATTGATTTTGCATGGATTGCGTTGAATGATAGGATAAAGTTAATATTTGCTAGATAAAGTTCTTGTCGCACTTACATTTGTTATGAAAATTGACATTTTTGAGTGCAAGTTGCCCGCTAAAAAAGTATTAAAATTTCCTCGAAAGTGGTGTTCTAGTTAAATGTTTTGTAGATATCTGATATCTTTTTTTTTTTTCGGAAATTTTACGGGTTACGAAATTGGCCACGCCTCTTCCAACATAATAATTTCTTTTGGTTGAATAGCTGAATGTAATAAATTTATCCATTGGTACTGAGCACCCGAACCTAGACAGGAAATGTCACCTGAAAATCTGGACATCTGGAGCGGAGTGTTTTTGGTTTCCAGGATAATTAGACTGTAAAAAGTCAAAGTTTATGAGAAACAGAAATGTTGCTTGCCCTTTTCTCTGAGTCCAGTTGTCTTCAATGAGGATTTTTCCTCATATATAAGGAAGACCACCAACAAACTTATCAAATGTGATCACCGCAAGTTATTCATTTGTTTATTTTTGAAAAGGGGTTTTTATAGCTATGTTAATCATTCAAAATACATTTACCTGAAAATAAACCACAAAATAAGTGCTATAATTAAGAAATAAATTTTTCAAAAGACAATGTGTCAATGGAAGTTCAAGGCTAATACAGCAATCTAGTTTCTAAAACTTTGTTCGTAATAGTAAAAATACATTAAAAACTAAAAATCGAACCTTGCATGACGATTCTTTGATGTTTGGCTCCGACAAGAACAGAATCCAGCATCAGCTTCCCACTGTCCTTTCTTCGGAGCATGATAGTATCTGGCTCGACGGATCCGGACACGACCGTCTGAATAAACGTATCATTATAAATGAGCTGATCTGAATCAATTTAATTTATGTGGTAATAATAAAAAATAATATTTTTTATATATCCTCTTTTATATCTTTCAAATAAGCGAAAAATAATGAAAAATTGAAAGCACAATAGTTAGAAGCAAATATGTGATATACATTTAGTTGAATCATTTGAAGAGGAAAAGAAACTTAAATAGAATATTCTTGTATACTATAATTTATGCACAGCATGATTAGAGACAATATACTATAACTACATCTGTTTTATTTGTAGGAACTATATTACTGCATTGATAAAACTTATTTTTTTAATTTTGAATTTGTAGAACATAGACATTTAAAAACGATATCGCCGTGATGTTAAGGAAATTCAAGGAAAAAAAATTATTGCCCTAATAATACTGAATAAATAGTTTTTGCTTTTGGGAAAAGTAAAAAATATTAATCTGTTTTGACAGAAGTAAAAGATTTCTTCACAAATAACAATAAATTTGATATTTATGGGCTTTCAATTTCCAAAACAAATTGTCATTATGTCAACATATGTTGAGCTATCAGTCCAAATTTTCATTAAGTATTTCAAATTCTTCTCTTCTATATCATGCTATCATAATATAGAAACACGACAGCCGTGATATCAAGAGAATCAAGGAAAGAAATAAATTCTTACCCTAATGTAATACTGAATATAGATCGTCTTTCTTGTAATTTTAAAACATTTGTCTTATCTTGTAAAAAGGATTTCGTAATTTTAAGACATTGGTCAAGTAACACGATATAACTCACCAAATAGCCTTTTGCTGTATTTAGATTTGAAAAAAGGATTATCAAGGTGATATTTAGCCAATTCATATGAATTGCAGATTGGCTTAAGATTAATAACTTTATCAGTTTTTAGAATAATTGTTTAAAATTACTTTAATGCATCTAATTAATTATAATCAATTCAATGTTTTCTTAAAAGTTTGAAAATAAAATTTTACAGAAGTATTTTGCTGTATGATTCATCTGCACTATTTTTATTACAGATCTTACAAGTATAAATAAACAATTAATTAAGATTAATAATTAATTAGATTAAATAATTAATTAGATTAAATAATTAATTTTAATAACAGAATAATACATTTTTTTCCCATCAAACTATTTCATAATTATTTTTCATATGAATTTTTCCAAGCAAAAAAAAGAAATATAGCTCTTACACATCTTTTTCATATGTCTGTTTTATTGCATCATTATGTACTTAATTTAAGTTTCTCAATCCTTATTTCAAATTTTACATAATTACCTCTCCCAAGCCGTAATTGGCCGTTATTGTGATGACCGATGGATTACTGGTCACTGGGTCCAACGTAAACAGAACTCCCGAAACTTCACAAGCTACCATTTCTTGAATGACGACGGCCATTGGAGAATTCAAAACCTGGCCATTGCGCCTGAATAAGTACAAGCAAAAACTTAAAATCCAGATAAAAAAAATTATTTCCTATTAAATATTTTTGTAAATAATTCCATCTCTAAAATCTAATAACCATAAAATAGTACATAAATTATTATCTAAATCTACTGTTTACAACTGTGCTTGAAATTCATTGAAATTGCAAGCTACCTTTAATGATTAAATGTTAAACTTTAAATGTTTCAAATTTTGAGACATATGTGCTTATTTAAAGATTAATAGAAGGCTATTTTCATAAATTACAAATTTTGTATTAGTATAAATGTTTGCATTTACTTTTAATTTTTATTCGGAAATGTAATTAATAGCGATGTTTCTTAAGCTTTTTTAAAAATGTTTTATTTAAACTTGTTAGTTTTTAAAAAACTTTTAACTGGGTAGAAAGATATTAAATTAAAAGCGATATTAATTTAAAAGAAACATAGTTTACACATGAACACGTTTAGATTTGTGTTTTTTAAAATTTTGTTATGAATACCAAAGTTATTAGCAAATTATATTGAAAAAATTATTCGTAACGCCTGTGTCTAAAAATATTTTGATTAATCTATAAGACTTATATTAGAAAAATAAGAATTTATATTTTTTGACCTTTTATATTCGACAGCTATATGACCAAATTGAGATGCCCAGCATTTTTTGACAGCTGTGAATATCTGTTTTGAATTAAAAAAAAAATATTATCAGTACAATATATCATGATTATTGGAATGAGAATAGTATAATATAAAAACTGAAGCTAATAAATATTTTTTTCCTTTAGCTCTTATTACAGAAATAAATTAAATGCAAGATTTATTTAGAGAACGAAAATAATTAATGCTAAGTGAGGTATGCATATTTAAGAAATAATTGCATATTTAATTATAAAAATGCGAAAAGAATTAATGTATATTTAATTATTCATTATTCTTGAGTGAGAAGTAGACAATTATATTTTGAACTAAAATTTTTAGTTTTACCCAATATTTTGAAAAAATATTTTGCACACGACAAATGTTTCGTATTACAAAACGTAAATATGTCAAATAAAGAAAAAGAGACTAATGGAAGATAATAAAAAAAAAACAATCTTTTAACAATTTGCAGTTACATACATATTTTAAAATTGCTCTTCTAAATTTTAGACCCACCGCAAAATCTTTTGAATGATAATTTTAATAGCAATATAATTAAAAGTAAAGAAAAACTTTAAGAATTTAAACATTATTGTAACTGAATGTTATAACTTTGACTTTCAAATATTTCTAACGCTCCTGAATAATTACAGGAATCTGACATTCTGTATAAAATTGTGTGTATTTGAATGCTTCAAGATTTTTTAAAATTTTCCTTTTATTAAAATAAAAATTTTAAAAAATCACGAAAAAAATAAAAAACAAACGAGTTGAGAAAAAATTATGAAAGTAACATTTGTGTTTAACTTAGTTTCATCAAATTACAAAAATTAAAATAACTTAAGAAATATATAAATTCAATTTATTAAGAATGTCTAAACCTGTAAATTAAGGAAAGGAGTTGTACTTGAATTAAAATAGAGTATTGTTGTTTTATACTACGGATTACTAGAACGAGGAAGAATAAATTCAAAAGTAAAGACATTGAAATCAAAATACTGTGACAAATTTTTAAGAAAAACCTTCAATGAAAAAAACGTCCCGAAAACGCCTTCACCCTAACACAGATGAAAACTCGATTCCCTTTATATTTCACAACTTAATATAATACATTAAACCCACTCACAGATCGTATTTTCACGTTTTAGAACAGTCTCAATAAAGGATTAAAAAAATGCAAATATTTTGGGGACAAAATTTTTTTTTTTAAATATCCGTTCTCTATTTGAAATTAAAAATCTTGTGATCTTAATCTTAAATCTTGTGATGATTCCAAATGTATTCTATTCCTCTTTTAAAATTATGAATTAAACTATTTGTGAATACAGTGGTGTTGTGTGTGGGAGGGAGATGCAGACCAGGCCACGGCCTCGGGTGGCACAAATGTGGGGAGAGGCAGGGAGTGGTCGAGCTGGCTGATCTTATATGCAGCATCAGGCCATGATCATGAGGTCAGGCGTTATTTTTGCTTCAGACGATTCGTCGAATATATAAGAATGTTAAAGTAAATGTTTATTTTGCTCATTTTTAAACTTTTCAATGAATTAGCAGTTTTATCCGCGTAGATGTTATTTATTCGTTTTGATGTATTAAACAATAAGTAATCTAACTTTATGTGCACGCAATGCATTCGTGATATTATTTTTTATTATTTCTGTACGGCGCGACAAACTTAGTAAGGGGAGGAGTGGAAAAGCTAGGGTTCGCACCGGATAGAATAAATCCACGCTACTCCATTGTGTGAATACAAATATATGTTAATGTTTAAATGTTGGAAATAAAATGAGATATTTAGTGCCGAAAATGTGGAGGAAAATATGTCCAAACCCGATTCCGATGATAAAAAAAAGTTTCAGTAAATGCTTTATGATTGCTTATTCCCTTACAATGGCAAATTTAAAACAAGACAAGAGGAAAACGATATTATAATCAATTTGTTATTCTATCAGGAAAATATTTTAAGCCCTCATAAATACAGTTGAAATTTCATTTCTTTGTTCCAACGACCTTCAAAGTGGGAAAATGCATCAAAATGTAGCCACAAGTCATACTTCAAAAATTACCAATGCGTTCTTTGAAAAAATAAAAAGAAAAAAAAAAAAGACACATGTATCGCATGTATGCCTTCACAATATATTCGTGCGAAGTCTCTTGACGTTAATTTTATGGACTTGTTGTGCTGGATAGCTCAGATTAAATAAAAGGTAAAAGGCTAGTTTAAGAGACATTTTTAAGCAAACCAGGCCTTTACGATTTAGCAAATTTTAATGTAGGATAAGCTAACAGCAAATGAAATCGATAAGAAAATAAAAGACATCCATAAGTTTTTTTAATAAAAGAAGTATTGAAATGGAATGGAATATTGAATGAAAATGATAAAATGGAAAAGAATGGTTTTGTATTCATTAAAAGTGTGTAAGTATTTTTTGACACCTTATGTATTGACAGCCATGTTCTCCAGAATATTTATAAAAAAAAATATTACCTTATTAATACCCTGAACTCCAAGGAAAGTGTCCATCTGACCAGCTGCCGACATTGCTGCCGTGTCTTCACCTGATTATAATTTGTTAATAAATAGAAAGCAAAACAATAATATGTTTTATAATTTAATATGAATAGATGTTAGAATTCTTAACTGAAAAAAGTATCAGTCTAATGCTAATATAAGAATAAAATTCGAGAATATATATGTAGACTGTGGGGTGATGAGATTGTACATCCCGAATCTACGATGATTTGCTCTTACGCAATGGACTGGTTGTCTAGGGGGGTAATTCCATTACCGGATTCCATTATGTTGTTTCAATTCAATAATGAGGCTCGACTAATTTTACTTCGTTCATTAGAAGAGAGAGAGATGATGAAGAGAAATATTTATAATAGGAGATGACGAATTGACCAGTTCATCGGAGCAAAATAGATAGCTGCTTCATTTAACAGATATCTGCGAAGGGCGCTGGAACGCGCTCTGGCATTCGGAGTTTACTTCCGACACGGGTAATGCAAAGGAGAAGAGAAGCGGAAAGTGAAGGAAAAGGAGGGCGAGAAAGAAATGTAGATCAGTTTTGTTCTGGAATAGGTGGCGCTGCATGAGCTATCTCATGATGCTGATTCGTGGTGCCATCTATCGAGTTTCTGAGGAACTGGTTTTACAGTACATTGGAAAATAAAATTAATTCTTAATTAATTAGCTGGAAAATTGTACAGAGTTCGACCCCTCGAAATAGAGCTGACCTCCAGCTATACTGGAATTTGCAAAACTTCACTAATTATATTTTATACTTTTCAAAATAACTAATAACACAAAAATAATAAAAAATGAATTTCAAAACTTTTCAATATTCTACATGGAGCAAAATATGTAATCAATTTTTTTAACACTTTATTAAATAAGAATGATAAAAATACTTATATAAGCAGCATAAAATGTAAATAAGCATATATAGAAAATGTAAATAACACAAGACAATATTTAGTGCATAAAAAGAAAATAATAAAGCATGAAATTAAATCAAACGAGCTTCACCAAATAATATCTATCTACATTTGATATTGAAATGGTCTTGATAGTAAAATGTTTTATCACATCTGCATTTTATATTCAGAAGCTTTCTTTCTTTTCTAGTTGTATGTTCGATTTTCGTATTGTATTTTTTCAATATTTTTTTATAAGTCTTTTCTTAAGAATTCTCGTTGTTCGTGTAGTTCTTTGAACAATTCTTCGAGAAGCAAGTCTTTAATTCTTACATCTTTTTTGTTTCTCATCCTAGTACCAATCAAAAGTTCGAATGGCGACCATTTAGTGCTTCGACAGGTTGTGCTGTTAAGGATTCTTTGAAGTCGATCAATATACTTGTACCATTTAGTAGAGTCATCTAAAATTAGTTTAGTTAAAACTGGGATAAATGTACGGTGGATTCTTTCAACTTGTCCATTTCCTCGTGGTACACCAGTGACAATTTGTAGATATTAAATACCTTCTTCTGTGCAATAAACACTAAACACTTTCGAAGTAAACGCTGATCCTCTATCCGATATGATTCTTACGGGGTTTCCAAAGTTTTTTTGTTGTAATTTTAGCTTCTCTAGAGTGTTTTCAGCTGACACTGTTTCTACAGGGTACAACCAAGTGAATTTCGTAAAAGCATCTATAACGGTGAAAATGTGTTGATAATTCTTATTTGTTGATGGTAACGGTCCTGTGAAATCGATATGTTATGTGCTTAAAGGGTTGTCTTCTTTTGGAATAGGATTTAAAAACATTCTTTTTTGTCACTAATTCTATTAGCTAAGATACATGGTACACAATTTATTATTACATTCTTTACTAACTTCGTTAAATTTGGAATAAGAAATTCTTGTATAACGATCTCTTCTGTTTTTGCTACTGAAAAATTGCCATTTTCGTGGACTAATTTAATTAATTCAATTTGCATGTCTTTTGGAGCTACTATCAATTCTCTACCATTTGAGTATTTGTAAAATATTTCATTTCTTTCAAAAATGTCTTCTGAATCTCGTTTTTCTAATATGGACTTCAATGTTAAAATGTTTTCATTTCCTTCTTGGGCTTTCTTTAATTTCGCTGTTATAGTGTCATTGCTGATTATCATGACAGGATGTCTACCCAAAGCATCTATGTGTTTCATTCTAGTTCCAGTTCGATGTTCGATTTCGTAGTCTAATTCTTCTAATTGAAGAACTCATCTGGCTATACGTGTAATCAGGTCTTTTTTATGCATGGTCTTTTGGAACGCAGAACAATCTGTGGCTATTTTGAAATGTTGACCTAAGAGGTATACTGGAAGCTTCTTTAATGCTGTTATAATTGCAAGAATTTCTAATTCATAACTGTTATTCTTCTCTTCAGCTGGACAAGTATTCTTTGACATCTAACAAGTAGAATCTAATTTGCCATCTTCGGCTTCTTGTAATAAAACTGCTCCGTAGCCTAGTTTACTTGCGTCCGAGTGTAATTCTGTTCTTCTTCCATGTTTGTAACTGTGTAAGAATGGACTTTCAGACAATACTTTCTTTAACTTTTCGAATGCTTCTTTCTCTTGTGTTCCAAAAACAAACGAATTTTCTTTCCTTGTGAGGTCGCTTAACGGTTTCGAAATTTTCGAGTAATCTTTGATGTATTTTCGGAAATATCCTGTTAATCCTAGAAAACTTTGTACTTTCTTTACGGTCGTTGGTTCTTGAAATTTTGCAACTTCTAATGTCTTTGCAACTGAGGACTTGATGATTCCATTCTCAACTATGTGACCTAAAAATTCAACTTTTCGCATTAGGAACTGACACTTCTTGAAATTCATCTCCAGAACATATTTCTTTGCAACTTCGAACACAATTTTAAGTTTTTAGAGTCCTTCCTTTTCATCTTTTGCTGGAACAATAAAGTCATCCATATAGCTTGCTAAAATTCTTTTATGTGTAAGGTCTCTGAAAATGCTTGTGACAAATCTCTGAGAAACACCTGGGCTCGTGCTTAACCGAAAAGAAACTTTGTAGAACTCGAACTGTCCATCTGGAACGATAAAAAACGTGAATTTTCTGCAATCTTCACTAACTTTGAAATGGAAGAAAACTGTTTCATAAATCTAACTTGAAATAAGCTTTTGCTTCTTGTAGCGTATCTAAAACATCTTCGATGAGGGGTAAAGGAAATTTATCTTTCACTAGCTTCTGGTTGAGTTTTCGGTAATCGATGCACATTCTCGAAGATTCAACTTTCTTTTTGACCATTGTGACTGGACTGGCGTATTCTGCTGAGCTTGGGCGAACGATGCCTTCTTTTGAGTCATTCTTCTATCTGTTTAGTTACTTCTCTTTCCGGAAATGCTAACTGACGTGGTAATTAACAGACTGGCTCTTCCTCCTCCAAAATAATTCGCATGATGACGTTGGTGCTTGTCGTTTTTCAAACTTGTAGCTTTCTATCATTTTCATAAGTTCTTTTTTGATCTCAGGACCTTCTATATGATTCAGTTCTACTGTTTCAACGTTTTCCGCTAGTATCTGCATTAAAAATGATTGATTTTCATATTTAACAAATTCTACACCATTCTTCATGAAGTTGACTGATACTCGTTCTAAAATATCTGAACCTATGACTGCTTCGAACTTTAGTTTTCCTGTAGGTACTACATACCAAGTTAGTGTATAGTTTTCTTCGTCCATCTGAAATTCTTGTTCGAAAGATCCTATCGTAGTGACTTGAGCATCACCTATGCCACTTAAGAGAATTTTGTTCTTCACTAGCTTCGTTGGATCGATGATTCTTCTGCTGGTATTTTCTCGTAATAGACTGACGGTACTTCCGGTGTCGTTAAGCGCAGTAATTTTCTTGTTTCCAAACATTATTTCCTTGGTGCGTAGAGTTTCTTGACTGATAGTGGCACATGTTGCCGCAGGCTTGCTTATTTCTCTCGTCAAATTCGTTGTTCTCTTCGGCTGGTTTGTATTTGGCTCTTTCGCTGAATCATTAAATCTTCTAAACCTGGAGTAATTCATTTGAGCGTGATTAGAAACATTTGAATTCGAATATCTTTCTCTCCCGTGAATTCGATTTAGTATCCGTCGATTTGAGGTTTCATGATTTCCTTCACAACTTCTGTGACTAACGGATTGAGCATCGTGATGTTGATTGTAACTAGTGGTCGCTGCAACTTTCCTACTTGATCTATTCTGCTCGAATTTTCGTGGCGATTCAAATTGTCGAAATTTTTCTGGAGCTCTGATATCTGGTTTTCCCCTAAAATGCGTATTAACCTTATGGAGACGGAGGGTTTTGTAAGGAAAAGGCTCTTCAAGACGGCACTTTCAGCGATGTTTACTTTCCCCTTTTTTTGTGGCTAATTGATGGTACCGTACATCTGTTGCAAAAGAAGCAGAATAGTTGTTGGTCTCCAGCTGATCAATGGGGATGTTCGTGGCTTAGAAAGTCCCTAAATACAAAGAATCTCCCTTTCTTAGGGAAACGTATTTTCTTGGAGAATCCAATGTAGTAATTACTTATGATTTCAGTTCAAGAAAACTCAAGAAAATTATTTATTTTATTTTTAAAAAAAGAAATTATTTCCTAACAATTAAAGCTGCTTTCACCTAGATTTCCTCTTTAATATTATCAAGAGCATTGAGAGAAATAGCACAAAACAGTGATGATAATATAAAGCATTGCATAAAAAAATGAAACGCTTATTTCATTGTAGACAAAGGTACACACAATAAACTAAACCAAATTTAATTGATATTATTCAAGTAAAATTTATTTATATTGTGATTTTCAGTAAATTCATTAAAATAGATCTAAAATGTTTTAAATTCATTTTTAATTCTTTTAAACGCAGGAATTTGGTACACACCTGATGTTGAACCTTAAAATAATCAAATTAGAAATAAGAAGTAAATAATATGATTCTTCATAAATTGCACGTAATTATAATCAATAATACAAAATAAAATAAAAAGCAAAATTGTTGATGCTGTCTCTTTAAGTTATAATGCAAAATTCAGACTTTCTCAAATTGATAATTAAGTAAGTTTAAAAGTTCTTATAAGTATTCTCAACATTCCCAATAAACATATCGTCATAAATCAACTATGCTTTTTTAGATACTTCATTGTTACTCAATTTATAATTGTTTTTCTCTTTTAGAACAGGCCAGAAAAATCTTAAGAATTTAAATCCTCTTAAGAATTTTCTTATAACTATATCTTCCATAAAGAAACGATAGATTTGATGTATAATTGTCATTTTTTATTATTCCATAATCCATTTTATTGTGATACATTAGAATTCATAATACTCAATGAATCCTAAGATTAAGTTTAAATTTTATTAACAAGCATTTTTCAAAAATTAAAATGTTATTTTTCTTTGATCTAATTCTTCCTATATATGCTGAAAATTATGATATAACATTTACTGTGGTAAATAAATGAGATGAATAGCAGGTAGGTGTTTCGCATTATGCTATAAAATGTGTGTATCCTAAGGCTACAAATGTTGGCACTTGTAATTAGTGACACATTATAGTCTCCACATGTTTCTATTGAAAAATGGTCACGATTAGGGGTTCCATCGGGTAGCAGAGCTGATACGCATTAAATCAAAATCCTTACATTGCCGTGGTGTGGAAATTAGAAGTTTGCGCTCTAGCTCGGCTATCGTTCTAGTTACTTGATAGTCATTTAAATTACGAGGTCCGTCTTATTACTTTGTCCCTTATGTTACTTGTAAATCAAATATCAATAATTTATCAATTTACCTACGTGTTCCTAAAAATAAATTCTTTAAATACACATAAGAAATTTAAAATTATATTTTTTCCAACTGTAATAAAATGTTTTTATTGGTTAAAAAGAGGAAATGCTTTAAATTTTTAGAATACTTGATAGTAAAATGCAAACAATAAGCTAATATCAAAGCAAAATATTATGACTTCAAACATTTTTAAGTTGCCGACGAGTTTCATGTATCTCGGTAAACTCGCTTATATAAAAGGAACATATTATTCTTATTTGTACTTAATTGTTTCTTTTGCGAGTAATGATAACATACTGGGGCTTCTTACTTTTTTTTTCACCTTTCGTACAAAAAAGTTATATTCTTAGCCTTATTTTAAGGCTAAGAATATAACTTTAGTAACTAAGAATGTAATATATTTTTATTTTAACTAAGAATATAATATATTTTTATTTTAA
>BMAW01067696.1:50026-80267 GCA_019974015.1 Nephila pilipes | reverse complement strand
TGAAATAAATTGTGAAAATTATATAAATATATTAAATTTTTTTCAGTCTATTGCAATAGAATTTGTTAAAGTACACCTTTTTTTTTTTAAAAAAAAAATAAATAAATTATTTATCATATCAATCTGAAATCCCTTTGTTAAAATTTAACAGAACTAAAAATAAACATTGTGAAAGAATATAAAGTAATTCAATTAGAGCCAAAAAATATCCAGACATACAGTGAAATAATCAAAGAATGAAAATCAAAATCATCTATTTTGAGAATACACTTTCAATTTGCTTAATTTAGAATTCACGAATCTGCCAAACCTATTTTTTTTACAGAGTAATATGTTATCATTCATTGAAAATCAGTGAGACCAAACAGTGGACATTGCTTAGGCGAAACGCTCACGTGAAAGTCAGAATGTTATACACAATTTCTTGGGAAGGATTAATGTTTACGTTAACTGTGATTCGAAATCTAATTACTTATGCATTTATTCATTTCTCGTGTGAGAACGCTGACTGTTTTGAGATAACATCGCATATCAATTCACACAATGATAAAAAAAAAGATACTCCTAGATTTATATATATATATATATATATATATATATATATATATATATATATATATATATATATATTATATATATATATATATATATATTATATATATATATATATATATATATATATATATATATTATATTATATATATATATAAATATAATAAATTTCGCTCATATCCCGGCATCTCAGGTCGAACGTTCATAAATTTTGCACAGATCCCGAGCCGATAGCCCATAAATTTTGTAGATATCCCGGGCTGAACACACATAAATTTTGCACAGATCCCGAGCCGATAGCCCATAAATTTTGTAGATATCCCGGGCTGAACACACATAAATTTTGTAGACTGTGGAGTGATGAGATTGTACATCCCGAATCTACGATGATTTGCTCTTACGCAAAGGGCTGGTTGTCTAGGGGGTAATTCTATTACCGGATTCCATTATGTTGTTTCAATTCGGTGATGAGTCTCGACTTATTTTACTTCGTTTATTAGAAGAGAAAGATGACGAAGAGAAATATTTACGATAGGAGAGGACGAATTGACCAGTTCTTCGGAGCAAAATAGGTGGTCTCATTTAACCGATATCGGCGAAGGGTGTAGGAACGCTCTCTGGCATTCGGAGTTTACTTCCGACGCGGGTAATGCGAAGGAGAAGAGAAGCGGAAAGTGGAGGAAAAGGAGGGCGAGGGCGACATGTCGCTCAGTTTTGTTCTGGAATAGGTGGCGCTGCATGAGCCATCACATGACGCTGATTCGTGGTGCCATCTATCGAGTTTCTGAGGAAATGGTTGTACAGTACATTGGAAAATAAAATTAATTCTTAAATAATTAGCTGGAAAATCCTACATATATTTCAGATAATCTTAGCGACTGTTCTTTAAGCCAATTATCATATGTTTTTAAAGGATTGGACAAATATGTATTCGTATCTCTCATTTTCAATGAGAGGTAAGTAAATCTTCAATAAACCTAGTTCAATTAAGACTCATTTTTATTTTTAAATCCGAGTCAAATGTAATATGTATCTTTATTAAATTGTGACATCAGATCCAATGATTCAAAATAAAATATACTTATTTAATATCAAAAAGTCATGCGTGTTTTCGTTAGCCTTAAGTTTCCTTATAAAAATTATTTATTGTAAATATATTAGCGCAATCTATTTGTCTATTAGAAAACTAGCATTATCAAATATATCATATAGAACTAATTATAGCATATTACCACTTTAATATAATCAAAATAAAATCATATCAAAAAATTTGCTTTATACAACTGTATTCAAAGATTATCCGATCATAATCTTTCGTAAGTAAAATTTTAAGCTAATGAGACGTGGATCTGTGTTCGTTTGCAGGCATTCCTAATATGCCTGTAGGAATTTTTCTCTTCTGCAGAAACGAAAGTCGCCGGGAAACAACCAGTGAACGAGGAAAAGTGACATAAGTTTTTATACAACACTATTGCCTAACGTTTTGTGATTCCTATGGGGATCAGAAACCGAAGAATGAAGTAGAAGGCCACTCCAGAGAGATGCGGCTTGTCGGTTGCGTGCCATCTCAAAAGAAAAGTTCCAAGGTTGCTACCATAAGTAGTAGAATAGTCGATAAGAGTGCGTGGAAGTCTAAAGGGAGTACCTTGAATGACCTTAGTAGGAGCGCTGTATTCGAATACAAGTCATTTTGTTTATGCATACAGTTCAGATATTTTTAACACTGGAATATTATTTTCTCTTTTCAATTTTCTAATAATATCACTTATCAACATGATTTTTAACTTCTGTTAACTGTCATCTCAAGAAGCAAATGAAATCAAAATTTAAAAAAAAAATTATTTATTGTTATAACACCAAGATTACTGTAATTAGGAAGAAATATTTTATTGATTAAATACAGAATAATATGTTATTGATTAAATGTAGTATGACAAGTATTTTTTTTTTAAATTTTAATTTTAAGGAGAGTAGAATTTTTTGCTCGTACCTGTTGCTGAAGAACGAACGGCAAACTTATAATGGTTAACTTCATCCCCGTATATATCTTTCAGATTTTCAATAATGCTGTGACAAATTTTGTTTGATAAAGTTGCCGTTTCGACAAAGCTTGAAACCCTATAAAAATAATTTTCAAAATAATATAATGAAATATATAAATAAAAAGAAGTTATTTGAGTTAACCTTATATTGACTTTAATATATTTAAGTGTTTTATACATTATTTTGCATCAGCACTTACTGAAACAATTATGTAAACCGTAAAGGGTTCAGAAAAAAAAGCACAAAGAGTTTAATATCACAAATAATACCTCCCTACTTTTGAAAAATAATCAAATATGTTATCTAAAGACTATGTCTAAATATATATCATCAAACATGGAAAAAATTATCATTTAATATATATGTCGCTCTTTAAAAGTTGTTGAAAATACGGGAGCTGATATCCATTGCAAATAACTGCAAAAGACTTACTTTTTGCAAGCTTCTTTTAAATCTCCTGGTTCATTTCCACTAAAATAGAAGAAAAAAAATCATACTTAAAGCTTATTTCCCATCACACAAATATAAATGTATAATGTTTATGTGTTTCTTACTAAGCTATATTTTCCAAGTATTTTATTGCATCGAGAATTCTTGTGGTTAGGAATTCTTGATAAGCAACTGTTGTCACAATGACTCCTTTGGGCACAATAAACTATAAAGGGAAGAAATATTGTTATTACGAAACACACTTCGTTTTAAGTATAAAAATAAATTTATCACATACAGTCATATAAAAGAACACGTTTTTTTATTTAAATTTATTTATTTTACTGTAATTAAGTATCAAATAACGAAATTACTTTAAATTATTGAAACAAAAATTGATAGAGCATAATATTTCAGTAAGTTAAAAATAACTACTTCATATATTAGCTGAAAGTGTAGATAAATATTTATTATAACTATACTGTTTGCAGTTCCATAAACAAAATCAAATTCTTTCTTCTAAACTTCACATATGAGGTGCATCACAGTAATGCGTGAAGCTCATACGTGAAGTCTTGTATCAAAACTGATTTTCAGTTTCTGATGAGAGAACTTTTGAAAAATTATCACCTGGTTTTTACACAAAAGATATTTTATTACTAAATAGTTATTACTTTTCTATTAATCATTATTTCTTATAGTATTGATTATTTCAGAAAAATTTAGCAACGCTTGTGCTCTCCATTTTATGGAAATAAAAGCAGTTTTCATTTCCAATATTAACAGTTCCACTCTATAGTATACTTTTTCATTACTCTTTGCAGCTCATATGTTTATGTTTTCATATTTCGTTTCCACTTTTTTATAAGGGAAAATCCGGGGTATTACCAACGGTAGCTATTCTTAAAAGTTTGTATGAATAAAACTACTTAAAGCAGCTTTTGAGTCCCAGATCTGAATCACTTTCTTCAATTCGCGTTGGATATATATATATATATTATAGAATGGCAGCAAAAGCTTAGCTGCACTGCTTGAATATTGTCGTTTAACGGGACTGAGAAGAGGGCCCATGTATAGGTATGGTTTGAAGAAGATGATTATGAAATTTGAAGAGAATGGAGACTTGGGTGAACTGCAAAGTAGAGGGCGGTAACTTGTAGCGAATGAAACAGTCGAAAAAGTCGCTACTATTGTGGTTGAAAGAGCCTCCAGTTCCAACTATTCTTCAGCAAGTGCTCGAATGGGGTCACGAGAGTTGACGATTCCGTGGTCAACAGTACGAAAAATTCTGCGATCCGTTTTAAAATTGTATCCGTATAAGATCCACGTAGTACAAATGCTGCAACTTCTAAACAAGCTCTGATTTTGCTTTCCAATTTTTGAAAAGAATGGAAGTTGATGACGATGGTCAAATGAGACACCCTTTTCTTTAGATTGAGCTGTGAATAAGCAAAATTGCCGGATATCGGGGGCTTCACCTTCTAATATCCTGCTCCAACAACTACTGCATTCTGATTACGTGACTGCATGTTGAGGATTTTCTACTGATTTTACTCTTGGACTTTTTTTTTCCTCTGAAAATCTCTCTCCTCAACGTCTGTCACGAGTGTATGGTAAGGTGAACTCCTTCGACAGCAGGTCATTCCTGCTTTACAGGAATTGCAATATTTGCAGACCACTGTCTCTATGCAAGATGGAACAACTCCCCACATTGGGCGCCAAGTCAAATAGCTGCTACGAGCTAAGTTTGGGGATAATCGTGTAATATCCAGAGCTTTTACGGATGACTGGCCTCCACATTCACTCGATTTAAATCACTTTGATTACTAGTTGTAGGATTCCTTACAGTATTTATGAAGGAGAAATTGGGACTTTATCTGAGTTGAAAGTAAGTATTATACGGCATGTTGCTAATATCCCTCGAAAGTTTCTTCGCTCTGTCATTGAACACGCTATAATGCGCTTTCAACACGTAATTCATGTAAATAATTCATAAATTTTAATGATTCTGTTTGTCTTTCTTTAGGTTCCACAATTCCTCTTAATGGTAAAAATTTTAACTATTTTCTTATTGCAAAAATCGTTCCCCCATGGTCTATATAACGTATATACCAATTTTCTTCAGAATTCAGTAAGTAGAACGGATTCTAGAGGGTCTGAATAGAACAACTTTAACTATCCCCACCCTGTACATACATACTTAATAAAAAGTACGTATTCACTTTAAATGCCTTATTCAAAAAACTGTACATTTCAGAAAAATTCAATTCTCGAATTAAAAGACTTTAACTTGGAAATTATTAACTCAAAACTCAAAGTTTGTTTTGAACGTATTTTTTATTTGTAATTTTTTTTTATCGCAACAAAAAAGTCCCGAAGATTCTGCAATTTAAAGTTTCGGTGCTTTTATGTAAGATAAATAACATATATAAAACATTTCCTAGAAAATATACTTCATTATCCTTGCTTAGTTTTGTCAGTTTTCCAAGAGACGATCCTTTCCCACCAGAAATTTCTCCAAATTGTGATATTTCGTCAGTGAATTGAACTGTTAAGGGCACAGCTAGAAGGGAAAAATTAAAATGATTAATTCTGGATATCGCGTAATACGCTTACAATCACGTTATGTTTAAATATTTCACAAGATAGTAAATCAACAACAAAATGTTTTTTATTATTTAAGTTATGCGTATATTTTTTGATGCATTCGAAGGATTTATTAAATGTATAACTTAAAATGTGTCATTATAAATTGATACGTATACTATAAGGTTATATATATATATATATATATATATATATATATATATATATATATATATATATATATATATATATATAAGACTTTTTTACAATCAGGATTACAACTTACTTTCGGGAAACGGAGTTACAGGTAAAGGTTTCTCTGGTCTATTTGGCTCTTTGTAAACTTCCCTAAATGCAAAATTTCATAGCTTTATAATTTTCACATATCACACAGTTGGATGTATCATATATAATAAAAACTAAATTCGCTAATCATTATAGCGAGATCATATGAATTTTCAAAAACAAAAAAAAATAGACTTCATTTCACTGATACAAGAAAAGAATAAGATTACATACCAATCCTTAAATAGTAAGAAAAGTTTTAACCAATGTAATTTTTTAAACTTTACGATTTAATTCACAGCCGAATAAGACGTAGAATAGTTATTCGTAGAGATAAGGATTGGTTTTTTTAATTTTTTGTTGAATATAAGATGTTTATAAATTCCTTCATAAATGTCTCATATTCTTTCCACCGAGAAAAAAAAGCATTGTATCTGTTGACAAGATTAACACTGTTTTAGGATTCTACAGATTGTGTGACTTAGACAGTGAAGTAGTGTAATGACATTTTTACTGTAAGTGTTACTAACTTCCTTTGTTCCAAGAGTCCCTTCACATAAGTTCATAAGGCGTATTATGTAAAAATACAAAAAAAAAAAAAAAAAAAAAAAAATGAAATTCCATGTACGTTTATTTTTTTTTTTTTTTGTTTTACTCGAATAAGAACATTGAGCTGCTCCGTAATATTCTTGATCGTAAATACATCTGAGACTAGTATAATTTGTGGCAAACTATAAAAGAGCTATTTATAAGAGATAAATTGCAACTAGTAATAACAAAAATAAAATTCAAATGATGATTACCCCCCTCAAATAAGTTTAATTACAAACTATGATATACCATCAAGTACCATCGAGGAGCTTACAGACTTCTACAGTTAATAACTTTTGCTCTAATTTGAACTCTTTCGATGATTTTTTCTTGCAAACGAAAATGATGTATACTATTAATATTCAAATTTTCTCTTCACGTGAATACGTTTGCTTCAACATTATTCCAAACCTACGTCTCAATTAAGACTGGAAGTTCTGATGTACTCCGAAGATATGATACTTATATAAATAGCTAACTTAAAATTGTTGTTCTCAGCTGAATGCTTACACGCATTTATAATTAAAATATATTAGAGGAGAAAATTCTTTTAACTTATGAAGTGTTATTGTTTGTTGTATGTATTTTTATTTGGTGAGTTATCCACAATACATCATTATAATGAATTATTATTCTTTTATTTTAATTGTATATTTTTTAATTTTCTAAAAGTCACATGCACATAAATAAATAAAAAAAAAAAGATATGATACTTCTTATGTTGTCTCAATAAAAATATTATTAACTATTTTTATTATTCATTTAAATGATAAGAATTTTATACAAATTACGAAATGCTACTTTCAATTTCTTGTATGAAACATCATTTTGATCCAAAACATCAAAAAAATGAAAGAAAGAAAAAGAATATAATCTAATTGAGTACATTTTAAAAATTACTTGTATTCACACATGAAATAAATTATACGAATTTTTCTCCCAGAAATGTTACATAAATTTGGTAGGAAATTAATCAGATTTTAATGCTGATTTTGCATTAAAGAAAATTGCATCATTTTGAAAAAAAAATTGAATTTTTATTTTCAGTCCTGGATTTCGATTATTGTGTTTTGACATGACACTAAATTATTAACAAAATAAAATTCTGCATCTGGGAAAATTTTATCAATCATGTCGCATTCATGAATACCGATTCCCCTTTTCAAGCAAAAATAAAAATAATAGAACAAAGCCTTAAATAATTTTAATAAATAATTTTAAAATTCAAGCAACTTGTATTGAATAAATACTAAAAATGCTATATTATTTAAAAAATGTTTATTTTTCAGATTGTTTTCAATTTTTTAAAGTTAGATTAAAATAATAAAATGTTAAGTATAAAATTATGAAATGTCTTATAATATAAAAAGAGAGAGAAAAGGCATATGAGAAAAAAACTTTTTACCCTAAGAAATTCCGTTTTAATACACCATATTCTTTCGTGTTTTACGAGCAGTGTTTACTTTCGTATAGTTCACATCGTTTTATTTATTTATTTTGAAAATAACTATTTTTGCTCTTCTAATAAACGTTATATATAATGATAAGAATTATATACTTTTCATTAAAATTCGCATTTATTAACAAATTTTCAAACAGAGGGCAGTTTTAACTGATATTTATTTGAACATTCAACGTGGCAATTTTCAAGTAAACTTAAAATGCCATATTTCTCTTGTTTATTATATCATTAATAGTAAGAGTACTATGAAATTGATTTCGTAGAATTTATCTTTTTGCTTTATTTATATGATTTTATAAATAGTTATATTTTATTTAATTTATAATTTTTCATGGATTCATAGTATATTAAAATAAAGAAGTAAAATATCATGCGACTAAATATTTTCATCACATGAAATAAACAAATAAAAGAATACTTACCCAGACATAATTAATCCATATCCCCTTTGTTTTTTGATTTTAATCTCTATAAAGGAAAGTTCCAGAAAACCGCTCCATCCTTGACCACTATAAAATACGATGGGTTTTCCTATTTTACCTTTCAACTTATACTTTTCCCCTGAAATTTTCAAAACAATTAGCTTTTTAAAACCCAATAGTAAAAATGCGAATGCACTTTTGGTGCTGACGAAAGCTATAGAAAGCTCAACATGTCTTTCATCTACAACTATTCACGTTTTGTATATATCAAGAAGTGTAATTAATTATACAGGTTTTCCTCGAATAACACGGTTAAATTCAAGTACCGTACTATTCAAGGGATGCATTATCAATGTTATCTTTTTCAATCTTCCTCAACTCTAAAGAAAAGTTTAACGTTACTTTTAAAGAAAACGCTTACTTTTTTACAACTAGAAAATCACTTAGGTTTAGGAAAGAACATACAATTGATATATCTAAGGTAAATATATATTTGGAGACTGCCTGTAAAGAAAAGAAAATATGCCATCAAGAACAGATATGATAGAAATAGAATAAAAGAAAATACCTGAACAAGAGTGGCAGGACAGGAGTAAAACATTAGATTGTATATGTAAACAAACAATGTCCCAAGAAGCTTATTCTTAAAAGTGAAAAGGAAGTTCAAATTAAATTCAAGGGAAGAAGTTTTATTTTTGGAAGGAAGAGTTATTTTTTTCTGTTGAGATTTTAAGCTAGTCTATGTAAATAATATTTTAATCAACAGTTTTTTTAAAGGTTTCCAAAAGTTAAACATAAGAAGGTAAAATCAACAATGAAAAAAATAATGATTTGACTGACATAAATGATTGCCCATGACTTCACGTTTAGGCCCTTTAGAAAATGATGTTTAAGGCAAAAAACAAATATAACTTTTATCAATAATGTATGCGACCGTCTCGGACCTTCATACAAGCTTTGCAGTGATTGCTTATGGTTTGAATGAGATGATCAACCATCGAGGATGCTAGTCTCTGGTCATTCCTCTAAAAAGAAAGTTTCCAACTCTCCAAGGTTAGCAAGAAGAGGTAAATGGGAAGAGATAAACGGACAGAGACAGTATACCCAAGAGATGTGGCTCCGGTAGTCTAGTGGTCATGATCGCCGACTCGCGACTGGTGACAACTTCATCAAGCAGTGGGTTCAAGCCATGAGGCCACTAAAGACCCACTGTGTAGCAAGACGGATGCACGTTAAATCTAGTCGAGGTCTCAACTCATTCCGTGGAGTGGTGTGAAAGTTTGGAGAGTGAAGTTCCGGCTCAGGTGTTGTTCTCGTCACTACACCCCGGTTCAAAATTAAGAGATCCGTCGCAAAAGCCCTCGTGTTGTTTCTCAGTGTGACGTTAATAGACAATCACATCACAATTCTCGAGAGATGCCAAAGATTTTCAATGGGATTAAGGTCGCGGTATACTCTCTCCAGCTACTCCTCGTAGCCAAGGGAACTTAACGGCCGTAATCACGAACTTATGGCGGACATAAAACAAAAATAGACGGGCAAGGAAACTCACAAACATCATTATTTTATTGATAAACGTTTGCATTCAACAACAGAAACTTTGCTTTGTTTCTCAACAGTGCATCTAGCTTTAGCAATTTCTCTCATAAGTATAAAATTCATTAAACCTATTTCTAAACGATACCTCTATTTTTTCTTTTCAAAGATCGACACTGCACTATTCTGAAGAAAACTTTAATGCTTCTTCAATAGTCACTTCAATCTAATCTTATGAATATCAATTGAAGAAGATTTTCCTATCACAAAGTATTCTCGATTATACACTCTCTTAACTTATTAAGCACCCAACATTAAGGATGCGCAATAATATTTTATTATTTTTTTTATAAACAACAATGTAATTATAATATAATTTAGATACAGAAAGAAAGCCCATGGTAGCCTATAGTAGTCATGAACGTGAACTCGTGGCTGGCGTTGTTTTCGTTCAGTCATGGGTTCGAGCCGAGATGCCTCTGAAGACCCATTGTGTAGTGGGGCTCATGCGCATTAAATATGGTCGAAGTCCTCCCCATGGTGTGGTGTGATAATTTGGAGATCCACTCTGATGCCACCCTCAACGCTTGACCGAAGTTCAAAATTACGAGATCAGCCGTCAATAGCCTTCGTGTAACTTCTCAAAGCTCTGTTTTTATGCAATCACATAGATACATAAAGATGTTACATATTTGGACGATCCAAAAATTTCCACCTTATTCTAAGTCAATATTAAAACATTCTTTTCTACATTATGGTCGTCATCGTTTAAACGAGTAAGTAATGCTAGTTAAAAGCAGTGGTTTTCAAATATTTTGTTGTACTCCTACATCATTATTATAAATCTTATAATCACTTTAAATTGTGTCACAGCCTGATAGCTTAGAAGCTAATTAGATTTAATTTAGATTTATGCTTAGATTTGGAAACTTTTTTACTGGTCAGAAGAGTGTGCGTGTTTTTGATATGAGCGTGTTTTTGATTTGAAAATACAATTCAAATCCACAACAACAATTGATTGATATAAAGTCATTACCTACTGATTTAGGTCTTCAGAAAAGATGTGTAATAAATTCTTAGAAATGCTTCCTATTAGAATGGCTTAAGGAAATCTAAAAAACTTGAGCCATATTATTTAAAAGTTTTTTTTTTTTGAACCTTTGAATTGCAAAATAAAATAGACAAAATAAAAGGATAGTTTTTTTCAACTGGAAAAATTACTGTTGAGCAGGTAGTCAAATTCTTAATTATATAAAGTGAAAACTATATTACCTAACATAAATATTGCCTTTTAGCATATTCCATATGAAGTTTTCTTATTTATTTCTTTAATGTACTGAAAATTATTTGAAGAAATTTGCTTACAGAAACTATATAAAATAAATAAATAAACTACTACAATATTAAGATCTACTATTTACTATATATTAAAATAAGCATCTCCACTTTTCTTTGTATGAAAAGAGTAGCTGTTATTTATCTCTAAAAATCTAATTATTCAATTTAAATAAGTCACTCAGACAAAATTAACTATATATAGTTATATACTTCTCTCTCGTCACTTGACTTAGGCTCAAAATTACGAGGTTTGTCACCAATAGCCCTCGTGCTGCTTCTAGTACCAAAAAGTGAGCCAAAGCAAATCAATATTCAACTGTTAAGCAACTAACTCTCTTTTATCAACATTAATTATTCTATCCCAACAATAACTCCTTATTCCTAAAAAAATTCCTTTTTATTTATCTCAATCAGTGTAAAAGTTTATTATAAATATTTACCCCCTTCATTTACCCTAAAATGTTATAATAAAATACAAAGGAATGAGAAATAAATTAAAATTATTACCTGCATGGAAATGAGCTTTGAAGCAACTTTCAGTTTTCTCCGAAACCTGTGGCGTAATATTGATATCTAACTCTTTAACAGGTGCCATATCTCCACCGCATTGAACAACGAACCCAAATGGCAAACTAGCAAAAAGCAAAAACTTAAAAGTTTTTATTTTCAAAATATCAAAACTAGAAACAAATATTTTTCAATTTTTCTTAAGTTTAAAAATATTAGAATTTCAAAGAACTTTTCTTACTTATTAAAAGCATAAGGTGCCGAGACATTTGTCAGATGAAAACTAAGCCCATTCTGAAACAGATAAAATAAATACACAAATAAATCAAAACACCAAATTTTCAAAATATGTTATTATTGATGTGAAACTTTTAATGATTCTTACCGCTGGCGTACTGCCTAAAATTGTGGTAAACTTACATCCAACAATAGTTGCACTTTTCCCTGTGAGAAGTAAAAATAATGATGTATTTTTATGCAAAACAATTACAGAATAATTTTATTTAAGCTTAATCATATTTAATTATAATGATAAACTACGAGGGTCATTGGAAAAGTAAGAACCGATTGCTCATCGCGTCTACGCATCCTCACAAATGAAGTCAGTTCAAGGTTGGCCAACCTTGATCAACTCTTACTACGCCGCCATTACGTTTCACCTCTGCCGATGTTGATTGAATGATTGTACTGCCAGTGTTCTCGAAGTCTATTTCGTCTTCGAACTGAAGTCCCGCCCCTTCTCATTTCTCCGCCCATTGCTGTATGCTTCTTAGCTTACAGCTACAGCATCCAATGGCAATGCGTGCTTTCATAACTTATACTCCAAGTTTGTTTCGGCAATTCCTCACTCTGTCGAATACCCAGGCTTCTGTTGCCTTGATCCTAATTTTAGGTAGCTAATTATAACTATGAAAAATTATTAAATTGTGATATTAACTTTATTTTAGTTATGATGAGAGGGTAAAATTAAAACTTTTTTACTAGGAACCTCGTAATTTTTGGCCTTTACCGTTTTGTACTGCTTCGTTTGTAGCCATGTCAATCAATAATCTCACCGATTGTGAAGAGTGTGCTCAGTAATGCGGTTTTTAAATGTAAAAAAGTTCGTCCAGCTGAAAATTCACCGGCAGCTTGTTGAAGTTTGTGGTGAAGGTGTAATGAATTATGGAAATGTGCGTAAATGGTGTAGGCTTTTTAATGAAAGAAGGGCAAATATTCGTGATGAAGAACTATCTGGATGGTCTACTGTCGTGAATGAAGATTTGACACAAAAAGTTGATGAGGAAATTTGCCGAAACAGGCGATTCACTACTAATGAGCTTCATCAGAAATTTCCACAAGCTTCAAGATTAGTATTTTATCACATTGTTGCTGACAAACTTCACTACAAAAAATGTGTGCGGAATTCTGACGTCATACCTCATATAATTCGTATTTCCTTATTTTTTGTTGCTTTATTTTTGGAATGTATTTTCCTTTGTTCTCAATTGACTTCATTACTTCCGGCTAAAGCAGATACCATTACTCTTCCCTCCAGATTGTCTGATAGTCGATGCTGCCGCGTTAGCCAGAGTGGTTGTCTGTAATTGTGAGCATGCCATATAAGACTTAGTTCAAAATATTTTTAAAACGGAAATGGGTGATCGAAATATTTGCCACTACGCCACGGAGATGGGTGCCCAAAACGTCAATCCAGTGAGTGGGCATCGTTCAAACTCTCCGATACAACCCCGAAAATAAAGCTTTAACAGGGAAAATCATGGTCATGGTTTTTTCGGAAGGGAAAGACATTGTTCTGTTAGACTTTTTGCCAAGAGGAATGACAATAAAGGCTGAGGGGTACGATGAAACATTATTAAAGTTAGGCACGCTATTCAAAATCGCTGGCGGAGACTGCTCTCTAGCGGAGTCGTTCTGCTTCACGACAATGCTCACCCTCTCAGCAAGAACAAAAAACAAACTGGACAATTTTTATTGGGAAATACTGCATCATCCACCATACAGCCCTGACTTAGCATCATCAGACTTTCATCTGTTTCCAAATTTAAGGAATTTCTTGGGGAAAGCACTGGAAAATGATGACATGGTGAAAGAAACTGTTACAAATTGGCTTAACGGTCAGAAGGCAGAGTTGTTTGATGATGGGATCCCAAAGCTGGTATCACGACTAGACAAACCTTTGAATGTAAGTGGTTACTATGCTGAAAAGTGAAAAAATGCTCGTATTTTAGTTTGTAATACTATTTACGTTCATAACTAAAGTTTCTCTCACTCCATTACAAAACCGTTCGTACTTAAAACATGACCCTCATTTATGTTATCTATAAGTTATGTTTACTATTGTATAATGGTAGTCTTCTTTAAGCAATTTTGTAACAAATACATTTGATAGAAGTTTAGTAAAATTATAAATCAATTCCATCATATTCAACTCAACGTCAGGATGTATCTCTATACCAGCCATCTGTCAGATTATTTGAGAGAGAACAATGTAATCTGAGAATAATTTTTCATTCATGTCGAATCATAAAGATAATTGAACTTATTTTCTGAGTAAAATTCTATTTCTAAGAGGGAAAATATATTTTAAATTCATTGATTATAATAAAATATCTTAATATTATTTATGATAATTTCAAAAAACTGAAAACTTTTAAAATATATATTCAATCTTTAAAGAGCTTTTCTTTTCGATTCATGTTAATTGATAGTTGGAAATCTCAGTTTAAATTTTATTTATTGCATAAAAAATATCTGTATAAGAAATAACTCACCCAGACTTCTCAGTTTTTCACCAAATAAATACATTTCGTATTCTGGTCCATCGTTTATTGAAACTGCCCCACTTACAACTCCAGTCTGAGCATATAAGTTTAAAGCTTCTTTTAACCTAGGCATGGATTTAGAAAATTAATTCTAATAAAACTAATTTTTATTAGTAGTTGAGTTCAATTCAATTTTTCGTCGTCGAAACTGATACTCAATGATATTGCATAGACTCAATATTTTACATGAGACAGTAACAAGAAAATGAAAATATAAGACATATTACTGGCCATTAATTCATAAATATATGTATTACGTAAAATGCATGCATTATCCTGTAATTTGCAAAAGAATTTAAACTTTTATTCAAAGATATTAAGTATGAAGGAAACTCATACATAAACCTTCATTTCTTAGATATTTAAGGACTTTTTCTTAATTTAGTTTTAAATGTTATTCTTTCAAGTGACTTTTTTTTTATTTAGTTCCTATCTAACGTTTATGAAAGGTAAGAAATGAAGAAGTGAATCTTTCAATACATAATGAGAAACTGAGTCATTAATCATAGTCATATAGTTCTTCCTTTAGAAAAGAGTTTTAAAAACATAAAATATTCTTTGTATCTGCTTTCATTCGCTTAGCTGAATTATAATTAATTTACAATTAAATTTATAATTCTGAATTAATTTATATCTTCTGCAATCTCATTTTATTTCATGAAAGTGGGAGAAACAGCAAGTAAATTCATTTTCTGTGATAAAAGAGTTTATATTCTTGCTATAAATTTTGTTGTTACACGTAAGAAAATATTATAATTTATATAAATAAAAAATGACCAGAAAAACTCTTTATTATGAAGCTTTTGATCCATTTTGCATTTCGAAATATTTTGGTAACAAATTCCCTTAAATACAGAAAAAAAGGTAATAAACAATTTAATGAATATCAAGGTAAAATAATTCATAGTATCACAGAGAATACAATTTATTTGTTATGACTAACAAGGTGAAGGTACGACTTGGGGCGATTGAGTGAGGAATGGGACTCAGTGAATTTGTACTACGCTGAAAAGGTATCCACTTATGAGCCAGCCAATTCTAGAAAAAAACGAGCTTAAAGTTTTAAGCACAAGCTGATATATTAGTTAACTTTCAGGGGCGAACAACAACAACACAGCCAAATTGGTACAGCACTTGATCAGAAGCCAACTGAACTGGTTAAATCCTGCCATTTCGTGCACACACACACACATATATAATATATATATATATAGGAAGAAATGATCTGACGAATGTTAAAATCCCATGAAAGGAAGAGGAGGTTGAGATATGCAATGGTTAGTATTTCAGCGCATTTAGATGACGCAAAAGGGAGAAACGACATATGAAGCACTGTATAAAAGAAAAGTTGTGTAGTCGATTTCCCATTCGGAAAGTGCTTTGTATGGTCGGAGTTTGTTCTGAATGTTGTGTTATGCTTCGAATAATAAGAAAAATGCTTACCAGTAAGTGTCGGAATTTTATAGAGACAATATCGTTCTCTATCGAGGCTGTGGATTAACATTCCGTTATATCACAAGTATCTTTGCTATAAATCCAAAAAAACACCATGTGAATATGGAATCAATGGGCTGCTGAAGATCATAATGAACAACATGCAGGATCTCCACGCCCTCCCATGACTAACGCCCGAGAGGACAAACATATTGTGAGGTCAGCCCTGCAAAACCGCACAATCACATTACGGACTATTAGTCAGGAAATGGGCATCCTCGCAGCAAGCCCAGTATCCGATCGCACGGTACGACGACGTTTGCAGCAGCGTGGACTGTCAGTACGGTGACCATTACTTCGCCTTTCCTTGACGATGCAGCATGTTAAGAGACGGTGATTGTGAAGCACCGAACGACAAAGCTGGATACAGGAGTGGCACAATATCGTCTTTTCGGACGAGTTCCGGTTCTGTATGCAGTATTGTAATGGTCGTATACGTGTCTGGAGGCCAGAGAAGACCTCTCGTCTTCTGCATGCACTTGATATCGGCATTACGGCTCTAGACCTGGTGTGATGGCTTAGTTATGACATTCGGTTCATGACACGCACATCTATAATTCGAAAATTTGAACGCAGATCAATACATTTCTGACATCTTACGTCCAGTGGTTCCTATCTTCGTGACCTACCGAACGCCATCTTCCAAATAGATAATGCAAGACCACATATTTCACGTCGTGTTCTGACCTTCCTCAATACACAGGACATTCGATTGTTGCCCTGGCTTGCACGGTCTCCAGATGTGTCACACATTGAAAACATCTGGTCATGGGTAGCTGAGAGATTGGCCCGCACTCTTCTGCAGCTAATATGTTACCCGTTTCTATCATCCAAGCCCAGTTCGACTCTATGCCTAACCGGGTAAGGTCCGTTTTAGCTACGAGAAGTGGCAGCTGTTTCTACTAATTTTGCACCCCTGTAATATTCGATCCTGAAAATTAAAGTATAATCTGTACTTAAAGCTTTAAAACTCAGTTTTCTTGGAATTGGATGGCGAATACCCTTTATTAGTTTCAAAAAGGAACACCCTTTAGGTATACTAAAAATCTACAAAGTCCTAATCTAAATTGGATTTCCGAAATCGTGCCCTCCCCTTGTGAAACTAGTTTTACAAACTGAAAATAAAGGAAGAGATTTCAATGATTGGTTACATTTTATATCATAATTCTAGGTAAAACTCTTTGATGAAATAGAAACTTATTAAACATTTATTGAATCCTGTACAGCTTACCTTTTAACAGGGGGTACGAACGGAATTTTCCAACCTGACCTTGCCATAGCACTAGCGAAACCGTCAGGATTAGTGTCTAAAGTGCAGTCATACACATCGGATGCAGCTTTCCATCTACGGGGGGAAATGTTATTTCAGATCGTTTGATTTTGATTTTGTTTTGTAATAAATTAACTCCCTTGACTTTTAGAGCAACAAATGTCAATATATTTATGTTAAACTTTCTCCTTGTATTATTTTCATTCAAACACTTGTACGACTCTGGAACGTAGTCTAACAGCTTACTAATTTTTTAAGATTATTATATTTTCAAAAGAAAAGGAAATTTTGCCTAATTTAAAGTATACGTACTTATTTCAAAATCTCTCTTTAAAATACATTATTTAAATTAATATTAATTTTAAAGCTACCTATATAACAAAGATTAACATTAATGGTAACTAACTTGAATTAACTGTAAAAATCCTAAAATTACTTGGTCCTTGAAAATTTCATTGCATATATAAATTAAAGAAATGAACTTCATGTACTTACAGAAATACGAATTTAACGAACACTGTTTCTTCAGCATCTATTTTATTATCATCTATCTCTCTGAAAGAAAATAAAAACGGGAATACTTTAAATAACTCAACTTTCGACATACTTAAAACAACACTTAAGTTATAGTGGCTTTGCATAAAACTTACTTCAACATTCCGCAGAAAAATATCCTCCATCTCCTCATCGGAGATAAATAATGCATGATCAGCTTTCCGCAAGAGAACGTTTGGCATTGGCCGTCTGCAGATTGTTGGAATCCCATGGTTTCAGTCAGGTTGTATATCTTGCCGTTAGCTAGCTTCAAGTAGATCCATGCGTCTGCTACTTGGTTGCAGCCCCTCGCTATGCGGACCATAAGACATTCTGATTTTGAATTTACTCCGTAGAAGAGCACTTCATCGGCACACTTGAAAAAAGAATATTATATATATATATATATATATATATATATATATATATATATATGTGTGTGTGTGTGTGTTTTGAAGTGGCTATCAATTCTATAGAAATTGATTACGGGAACAGTCTTTCTACATATTTAGACTATTAGAATTGATTTTAAAGGATTTCTTTCGTAAATGTATGTATTAAAAAAAATATTTGTTGGCTACAATTACCATTTTCAAATCCTTAGAACTAATATTCACTTACTGAAAATGATAGAGCATGTATCCCACAAACTCCATCAGCAATATAATATTTTAGGATGCCGTTTCTCTCAAATGAAAACAAATTGCGTTTCGTTGGTATAAAACTAGACATTCTTTTTTTAAAGTTCGAAAAAACTTACATTGCTTACACTTGAACTGAATGTCACACGGTGACCATATTAACTGAATGGTGTCACTTAACCATGGAAATGAACGCAGAAATTTCCGATAGCGGAAAATACAATGAATGCCCTCTGTCATAGATCTTTTAAAATTAGTTTAAACTCCCAATATATACGATAGACACAATCTAAAAGATGAGATAAATATAGAAAAATTTAATTCATTAATTAAGTAGGTTTTATATTAAAATAACTTAACATTTGATGGACACTATTAATGGGAGATAAAGGGTTTACCTAAAGATGGAATTGTTAACAACAGTCCGGTTATTTTATATAGTATTTATTTTATATTTATATATTTTATTTTATAGTAACATTTCTATGAACAAAACCATTGTAACAATTTATCTTATAACTTATAACTATATATTGAAGGTTTTTGAAAGAGCATAGTTTAAAGGCTTTAATTGTTACCAATAAATACTAAACATATCATGATAAAATTTACTCTGCACGTTAATTTATCCTTATACACAAAACATTGTAAAATGCAGCTATTAATGTTGTTGTAGAACGACACTATCCTACAAAATCCCACAATAATGAACAATTTAAATCTAGTCAAATTCTAAAATTAATTCCATCATTATTTGTTAACTGAATTATACTTCATTTCTATGATCGTTTTTTCAATTTTACAAGATAAAAATTTTTATTTTAAAATATACTAATAATTTTTGAATCATAAATATTTTACTTTTTAAGACCTAATATTTAGCAAGATAAATATTTCACTTTTAAGCAGTTTTATCCACTGAATCAGAACTGATCGCTAGACAAATTAATGTTAATATTTTTGACAAGTTTGCAATAAAACAAGTAAGAAAAGTACAAAATTTGAAACTTTCAATTTGTATTTTGTATAAATTCATTTTATTTTGAGTTAACAAGGTCTTTTCAGAGTTTATTGATATACAAATAAACATGATCTTTGTCTTGATAAATATGATGCATGATCTGTGTACGTAATCTCAGTGAGATTTAGGTAAAAAAATGTATTAAAAATCCAAATCTTTTTGTGTAATGCAAATAAATGGCACCGTTTTTATTTTTAACCAGTGAAATATTTTTTGTAACTATAAATTTCCTAAAAATATAATTGAAAAGCCTTGCACATTATTCTTACTTGCCTTCCTTTGAACTACACTTCTTACATAAGCGTTTTTTATACGCTAGTATTACACCCTTAATCTTTGAAAAAATTGCAATGAAAAATTTGACAAAGTAATTTATTGTTATATAATTGCACAATATATAATTCAAATCCTTAATACATTAATTTCTAAATTTCGTTATGTTAATCAATTTTCTGGTAATATGAGGTATTTAAGTAATCGTTTTTGGTAATCTGCAATAAGTGTAACTTGAATTAAACTTTCAATAATATTTTGAGCGAATATTCATTATTTAATTTGCTTATTTAGTAATTTTTTGTTTATCTATACCGAGATTTTGACTCATCTAGTATTCTGAAATCTATATTTGGCTGAAAAGCATTTGTGACATATATACTTCATTTTTAAGTGAATTTTGGATGACTATAGGTAAAAATAAAATTATAAAAGGAGTACTAATATATTTTATGCGAAATTTCCTCTCGTTTTTTATAAAGTCGTATTTAAAAAAATTTTTAATTGCGTGTTTTTGATTTTGAATTTAAAAAAAAAAAAACAGAAAAAGGAAAATCCTTATTAAACGATACTTATAAAATCCTTATTGAAGAGCAATTTATACATCAATGCATTTACTACATACTGCATATTACAATGCATTTACTGCATGTACATAAGTATTTCCATACAATGTTATCCTACCAAATTAATTTTTTTTATCCCTTAGGGCTTCATAAATTTATATAAACCTTAATAAAATATCTTTTGCCGATATATTAAAAAAATTTCAATATTTTCGACAAAGATGTAAAAACTCTTATAATAATGAAAAATCTATTCTTAAACGTCTATATTAAAAACATTCCTTGTACAAAATTATGACTCAAAATCAGTTAAGCATAAAAATTATTGTTATATAGTATATTATTATATTATCTTATACGCTTCAGAGGTACTTAACTAAATAAGTTCAGACATTGCTAATAATTACGAAAAGTCATCATAATTGTCAGAAAAAAAGTGGATATCTTTTCCAACTTTAGCCTACCTGATATACTAAGAATCATCCGATTCATGTTGAGTAGCGTAATCACTTGTCACTTTTTATTTTAACCAAAGGACAGCAATTTTATTTATATATCCGTACCATAATTATTAAACAGCTTCAAATGAACATTTTTCTCTCTCAAATAATTTATTTAACATACAAATAATTCTGCAGACACTCTTTGTGAAGCTATTGGTTTTTTTTTTTTTAATAATATTAAGTACTTCAAATATTAACCGTTTTGAATACAAAGAATAAATAACAGATAGCATCAATGTTTCTTTTAAGCATATTTAATCTCAAGTAGCAAATGCAAAATATAATAACTTGTGAATTACTTTAAGAGGAAATAAAGAAAAGATAGCATAAATATACATATATACCTATATTTATGTACAAAAAATAATAAATATAAATATACATATAAGTATAATAATAAATATACTTACACATATAAATATAATAATAAACATAAATATACATACACATATAAATATAATAATAAACATAAATATACATACACATATAAATATAATAATAAACATAAATATACGTACACATATAAATATGATAATAAACATAAATATACATATAAATATAATAATAAGTGTTGAAAATATAAATATACATATTTTTCCATGCAGAATTATGAGCATAACTTTATATCAATAAATACTTACTTCTAGTAAATGGGATTCTGGAAACGGCGACTCTAAATCTTTTTCTAGTTGTGGAACTATAAAGCCTAACTTGACAGGATCTCCGAGAGCATAGATGTCATAAAGATTAAATCTTCTTTTGCTGAACGCATTATAGAAACATATAGTGATATATACTATAAACCATTTGATCCAATAGATTATTTCTATAAAAGAGAATTTGCAGTGCTAAAGCTTTAATTTGGATATGTTTTGTTATAAACTTATAAAAACGTTTTTCAAATATAAACGAACAATAATTCAAAATAACACCCTTAAAACTCTAGTCTCTAACTGAGTTAACTTATTAAAAAACTAAAAATAAATTTTGCTTCAATTTTTAGCAATATATTTCAAAAGCAAGGTAAACATACAATTATAAATAGCTAAAAATTGAATTTATGTTCAAATAAATCAGTTATTAAAGAAGAATTTTAAGAAACGATAGATAGAGCATTAAATAATTTTATTTCATTTAAAATTTCATTATTTTTTGAGAAATACAATACAACAACATCGTTTATTTACACAAGATACTAAATAACAATAATCACAAATGTGACTGCATAAAAAAAATCTTTTGTGAATTACAAAAACAGCCTTTAATTATATGGAATAAATAAGGTGAAATATTTTGCATTTCATTTTACGATTGTATGTAGTTTGATTTCATCATTATTGACATTTTTTTATGATTTAAATGATCTTGAACAAGTAAATTTTTTAAGATATCTAAAAGTAAATTTTTGAAAGTACTTCTTTTAATAAACTTACTGTAAAAGCAAGAAATTTTTATTGTAGCTTAATTAATTTGTAGATTTTTGTTATTTTTATTTCGCTCGCCTACAAATTTTGAGAAATGAATTTTCAGAAAAAAGCATAATCTTTCTTTAATACAAAATATTATCACATAAATCTTCCAGTCAAATAACTGGACTTATTTAACTTCTTCACATTTGTAACCAATAAACACTTGCCATTCTTAGCAAATATGGATATCAATGTTTTTTTGGATAACTTGTTAAACCGCGATTGGCAACACCAGTAGAAATCGAGAAAAAATAGAACTCAAGATGAGCACGATATGCTGCGTTTCGTCGAATACGAATCTCATCTCTTAGGAAGAAAAAATAACTCCACCTTGTCATTTGAGGCCTTTAAACCATTTTCCGAAAATGGTTCTGAGATTCCGAAAAGAAAAAAAAGTACGAGTTATGTCTGACATAAAAAAGACATTTCTTCAGATATCGATATTCAAGCCCGAATGTGAATTTCTAAGATGCCATTGGTAGGATAACTTTTAGGAGGAAAGTGTCAAAACCTTTAGACATAAGCGTTTAGTATTTGGTTTTTATTGTAGTTCTTTCATATTACGAGCTGTTCTGAACTATCATCTAGAAAAGAGTTACGGGGATTTTCCAGAAATTGTTTCCAGATAAATGAAGTATTTTTCCGTTGGCATTGTGTCACTTCAGTTCCTAATGAAAATACCTTACACAGATTCATCGAAGAGTCTAAGCACATATTGGCTACTGCTTGATTTGACAAGAATGTGGGAGCATATGTCATTGAACATTGGTCGAGATCTATCTGACCTCATCCCTGTTTTAGGACTATTTTGGAATAAAGATGACGATAACGTTTTTTGTGATACAGCGGCATTAAAATTATTAATCCTCGATAACAAAAGGAAACGTTTTGAGTTTAATTCACTAAATTTTCAATCCCCTTGATGTTTTAAGTCCCGCAACATTGATTCCTAAGTTGTTTATCCAAAGAAGAACTTGAAAATTGAATGTGACACAGACCATCAGAGAGAATTTTCTTCCTGGGTACGTGATGTAGATTGTTTTATAAATGTGAAAACACCTGGAATCTTAAATATTAACAAAATTCAGGGAATGATCTTATATCTACTTTTTTTTTGTGATGCGAGCAAAAATGCTTATATATAAAAGGCTCAGGTATAAAAATGCAAAAATGCTTTGGGATGCGAGCAAAAATGCAATTAGCTCCCTTCGTAAAACTACTATTCCAAGATTGGAACTATTAGCTTGTTATGTAAGAGCACATCTTTCAACTGTTGTGATAAAAGCATTAAATCTTGAAGATTTTGTGTTGGAGTGTTTCTTCAACAGTTCTTTATTGGATTGAAAGAGATTAAACTTGGGTTTTGTTTGTGAAGGACTGAGTAGAAGAAATTAAATCATTGATATCTAACGGAACCTGGAAGCATGTAACAGGAAACTTAAACGCAAAAGATCTACAATCCCGAGGATGTTCTATAAGTGCATCGGTCAAATCAAGATGGTGGGAGGGGTTAGATTGGCTAAAAGGAATTGAAGAAAAATGGCCCTAAACCGAAGCTGTTTTAAAGGACGAAGAGATTCAGAGGGAAAGAAGAAAAGTCGTTGCTTCCCATTTAACAGTTACCAAGGAGAAATGGTATATGAAATATTTTTCTACTTATTTTATGATTGTGCGAATGATATGAATTCTTACGTTTGTAAGAAATTGTTGACAACCACAGGAAAAAATAATCAGAAATTTGACTGCTCAAGAAGTAGACTTAGCTGGAAAGAAATAGACTTAGTTGAAGATTTTTCAAGTTGAATTATTTAATGAAGAAGATAATTTGGAAGGTCTTCTGACTTTCGTAGACCAAATGAACTTAATAGACTAAAAACCAAAATCATTAGAAGAGATGATACTGAAGACTTTAGATGTCCCATTATCGTCTCTTCGAATGATGAACTTATGCATCGACTAATATTTGACCATCACTTGCTGCTTAGCCATACTGGTGTACAATTTGTACTGACACATCTACGTATACTATGCAGGCAACACAGACTGAGTGGTAAAGACTTTAGCATCTACTCTTCCTGAAGATAAAATTTAGGATCTGTCTGCCTTTGAAATAACGGGTATTGATGTTTCAGGCCCACTTCCTTTAAAGAAGACCAAGATAGTCTTGATCTTTACCATGAAGTGCATTTAGAACTTATAGAGAATTGATCTATGAATGGTTTTCTCTAGAGTCTGCGAAGATTTATTGCTCGAAGAGGCCGTCCCTCTGTGATTTACTGCAACATCGGTTCCAACTTTATTGGAGAAAATCGTCTTTTGAAAGCTATCGACTGGAACCAGAGATCTTGGATTTTTCCTCTGAAATGAGAATACAATGGAAGTTCAATCCTCCTACTACCAGTTAGTGGGGAGGCTGATGGGAAATATTAATCCAAACCGTGAAAAAAAATTCTGAGAAAGTTCTTGGGAGAATCATATTTGACGATTGAAGAACTGTCAACCATTTTTTGCGATATAGAGGCAGTCAGAGACTCTCGGCCTCTGACATATCTGTCAGAGGATCCTATTGATCTCGAACCTTTAACTCCTTCATTGTTCATCCATAATATAAAGACTATTAGAAGTTCCTGATATCAGAAAATTAGATAAAATAAACCTAACTAATAGATGAAGACATCACCAGCGATTAAGAGAACAGATTCAGAGATAAATATTTTGAACTTTAAGTGCAAAGGTCTATGGAAAAAAAATTGTGTAACCAATTGGAATCAATGACATCGTTCTTGTAGTCAAGACAATTTAAAGAGATCCAATTGGTAAATTGTTGTGTTGTAGATATTTATCTTGGAAAAGACAACCAGGTACGTGTTGTGAAAGTGAAAACGAAAGCTGGAGAATTGACCCGGCCAGTCAAAAAATTGTATCTTCTTGAACTTTCTTCACTTGAACTCATTTAAAGTATTTTCTTAACTCAACATTAATTTTAATTTGTATCTTTAATAATTTTGAATTATAAATAACTGATTAGTTTGATTTGACGTTAGATTTGTAACATTTTAAGATACATTGATTGGTTATGATAATTGTGAAGTTATTTTGACTTTTCTTTGAAAATGTTAAAAATGAAAAGGTGGAAGAATGTTACAAGTTCAATGATTTTTTTGAATAAATTGTTAAACCAGGATTGTCAAAGCCAGTCCAAATCGAGGGGGAAAAAAACCAGAACTAGAGAAGAGAGCAATGCTGCGCGTTTGTCTAATACGAATCTCATCTCTAGAAAAAAAAATAGCACCACCTTCTGATTTGAGGCCTTTGAACCATTTTTATGTCTAAGTGTGTACGCCTAAAAGATTAAAAAAAGTTTAAAAAATCTCATTTTCTGTGATAAAATTTGAAGCTCTCCCACACTTTTGAATATGAAGATAGATCGAATATATTTACGTCATCACGACCAATAATATTTCGCTTCTAGAAAATAGGATATACCAAATTTTATGAAATGCTTCACATTTGTTTTTCACACATTTTAAGCTTAAGAGATTAAATATTTTGCTCATGATATGATACTTGAAATGAACAATCATAACAAAGAAAAGTTTTATATTTATTTTGTAATCTTATTTGAGTTATGTAATTTTAAAAGTATATTTGACCAGGGATTACGTGATTTTATCTTACATACATACAATTACTAATTCCTGGGTATTTAGAATCGAAAGTCCAATTAATATTCGACTGGTAAGAAATTCAGTAATATTTTTTAAATTAATTCTTTTTTATTGATCGTTAGTCGAACATAGGCTAAACATATTTTTTGAGTGATTTCTGAGTAAATTAATAATAATAACCTTTTAGATCTTTGCTTGTGTGGGACAGATATTTTATCAGTAAAAAACTCGATAGTGTTTTTAATTAAATATAAATGGATGTTAAATGAAAAAGAATTATATTTTATTTTTAATTATAATTTTTGAAGAACATTAATTTAAGAATATTATATGGAATTTTGGACTGAAATAATATTTGAGCAATAAAGACCTCAACAGCCTTTTTTTATTCATTCTTAACAACTATTAAATGAGTTTAAGCTGCATATCTTGAGTGGTTTCAAAATGAATTGAGATTTGTTTCTGTGGTGCTCAAAATTGAAAGAAGTATGACATTAATATAAAAATCTACGGTATCTTTAAATATATATAATTAATGACAATTAGAAGGATGGAAGCTTTTCATTTTTTTTATATTGTTTCAAAAAGTGTTAATAATAAAATATGTTATATCCTAAATAAAAAAATTGTGTACAACCAATTTAAATTTTTTTTAATTAATACTCAATAGTTATATTTGTCTAAATGCCACTAGTTTCAAAGTATTCAAATAATACTTAGATGCCAAAGTATTCATGCTTATCTTAAAGATTGATTTAAGCAGACAATATGCTAATGTTATTTTGTTATTGAACAAGAAAAAATTATAGTGTACTAATGAAATCCTTTATTTGTTTTTCCTCAATTTCAAGCTTATTTATATATAGCACTTAAAATTCCAGGAAATTACATGAGTCCTTAATATTTTAAATTCTTGTCGCTGGATCAAGTAAAATGGCACTGACTTTTTTTTTCTCCTCATAAATATATTTTTAAAAATATACTGAGTACTATCTTTCATGCACTCTCTCCCTCGGTGCTTTTCTTATAACAATTATCAAACTACAAAGAGGCTTTTAAATCAATAGTATTTAAAGTATATAATTATAATATTGGTGTGTTAAACTTATAACAGCGTTTCTTAAGCAATAAAAAAAGTGCACAGAAACTAACACCCATATAAACTCTTTCAAAAACTAGTCAAAATAACAATATGTATTTAAATTTTTGTTTTAATTAAGGTACACGTGAGAGGAAGGTTATTCAAGTTTGATTCTTCATTTGATTTCGAATATTCATTTAATTTATAATAACAAAACTCTGTAGCTTAGCTGTTTCCATTTTTCCTCCTCCTGCGAAATCAAACTTTCAAAAAAGTGTAATGTAACATAATATAATGCCTTAGTATCTCCAAATATAAACATATAAATAATTGCTTCTGATAACGTCTAGGAAAACGAATCAATTTCTTAAAATTACTGTTGAATAATGTGCTTATCACTAGATACATATCTTAAGTGGATGTAGACTTTTGATAAAAAAAAAAAAGAAAAGAGCTACAGATATTGCTCTTATCAATTGTTTCTTCCCTTATAGTATTTGCTCCAAAACACAATAAAACCTTTGTCAGTCGACCGTACAAGAAATAGAAACGAAATAATCTACACAAAGAAGTTGCAAGCATTTGGAGCTCTAGGCATAGTTTACTTATTCATGTATATACTTTATTGAACAAGTATAAGGAATACTAAATCAAAACACTCGTTTATTAAATTTTTTATCGTGTACATGGACGACGCAGAATATACTTTAGATCATCGCAAATACCCGAATGGCAGCAGCTCTCAGATGAGATGCCTTGGGGCTGTAGAGGAACTCCTGCGGAAAATATTAAATGGGCAGAGCTATTCAAATTTAGAAAGGTTCTGAAAATGGTTGGACAGATATAAATCTCTGGAGTCAATGAAGTATGCGAGCAGTTTCGACGAGAACTACTGATGTAGGTTCTTGTGTTATCAGGGTGAGTCTTCTTGTCCTTAAAGTGCTTTATTCTCAGTCTTGTTATTATTGGTGTTATTGAATTAGGGCTCTGTATTTAGGGGGGGTATCTTCAGAGGTTGGCTGAAAAGTCTGCTCATAGTCAAAGCGTTTTCATCAGCCATTGGGATGGTAAGAGAAATCCGATTCATATTTCCCTGACTTCATTGCCGTCTATGCTGACATCTGCAAGGATCCATTGAAGGTCCCTCGATTTTTCTTTGTTGTAAATTAGATCACATATATTGTAAAAATAATGTAATTTACGTCATTTTTATTTAGCTCTAGAGCAGATTTTGAATCTGAGAAAATAACAAATCCATCAGTTGAATCTGTGGCTGATTTCATTTGGTAAAGTACAAGCGCTTTCTGATAGCAATTACTTCGCATGTAAAGTACGAAGCAATATAAATCACATATATAACAACATATAAAATCAATTCATTCCTTTTTATCATGAATTAACAATTCTTCTGAGCAATAAATCTACATAGCAATTTTATTGCTATGACAGAGGTAAAAAATCATCTTAACTCTAGCTGTTCATTTAACATGCCAGGAAATTGAACTTTATTTTCATAAAACACAAATGTTAGTCTTCAAATGTCCTTCTACCAGTCTTTTGGAATGAATAAGCTAATGTTAAAATATAAAATTTTCATTTTCCTTCTCATATCTAAACTGATGCGTTTATATGAAACAATTGAGCATCAGAGAGAGCTCGAAATTAAGAAAAATTCCAGAGAATTCCATTTAGCTTCGTGTCTGGAAAAAGTTTATGTGCGTATTTTAATTATTTATTTCTGTAGATTTTCAGATCTTCAAAAGGTAATTAAGATCATTTGCAGAAATCAGAAGAGAAATGTTTTCCTCCAGAAGTTTCTATTTTTCTTTATTTTTCAAATGAAATTTATTGCATTCTTTCTCTCAAATAAATGTAATAATTTAAATTTGAAAATAGAAATAATATTTCATAGTATTAACATTACGTCCACAAATTCGAATTTGCTGGTAGACCTTAATCGATCGCGTTTCAATAACAAATTTGGTAAATTACAAAGTACACTCAACATTTAGGTGTAGAATAAATTTAATGAGTCAAAGAACAAAGATTAAATTAGTAGCAAATTTAATATTGTGTATCGTGATCCTAGTGGTTAATATACAACTCGTAAGTAAGATCAATTAAAAAGATTGTCTTAGGATGAAGATGATGTAGTGTAAGTCGAGACTATGAAAAATATGTCAATAGAGAGAGGTGTTCATTATTTTAATTTGTGTAGAGCAATAATTTCCTTTTTAATATTCGTTTCTTTTTCTGTAATTTCTTTCTTTTAATCCTATATCCTGTCTGTCGTTATAAAAGATTTTAATACTTCTAAGCCAGCTTATCAGTTGCATCAGTTTAAAGAGACATTGGAAATAAAAGCTCCAAATTGCTACCTGTAATTCTATCTTGCTTTTACCTGTATATATATATATATATCGTTAAAAGCAAGATAGAATTACAGGTTATATATATATGTGTGTGTGCGTGCGTGCGTGCGTGCGTGCGTCCAAAATTTATTTAGAACAAAAAACTTAAATATTAATGAATTAAAAGAAAAACTAAACTGTAAAAAGATAACCAAAATATTCAAATTACAAAAAAATTACAAACAATATAAAAATCAAAACCAAGTAAAAGAATATATATATATATATATATATATATATACAAGGATACAAATGTATATGCTAGGATTTTGTGACCAGTGCAGTGAAAATGAAGTCCAGTAGAAAACTAAAGCAGATGCAAGTATCAGTACTATGACATCAGAAGGGACGTCTTAGCACACAAACGCTGAGTGCCAAGGCAACTTAAAAAAGGGGAGCGGCAGCATTTCCAGACATTCCCTTCAAGTGAAAGTGAAATCGTACATTCATAATGGCTGCAAGAAACCATAAGGATGCCTTTACACGAGATAGAATGATCGGCAAGCTTGAAAAGGGTCGTTGTTAGACAAGTGTTGTACTAGAGTTTGAAATTGGAAAAGTGTGTCGTTTCAATAGAGTGAAAGTTTCTCAAATAACAGATAGAGCTATAAGAAAGGTTGGTGGGGTCAGCCAAAAAATAAAGCAAATAATGGCATTTGCATCGTTTTGCAGGCAAAAAAAGACCGGATCCAAATATCGGGCAACATTGCTCAGTAGCTGCATACGGCAACAGG